>CM062814.1:221607686-222207686 GCA_031772625.1 Pinus tabuliformis | reverse complement strand
TTTTAATCATAGGTTCAATAAAATATTCATGAAATTTCCCATAGATATGAAACCTCATGAATCCATCACAATTTATTACTACACTTCTACCTTGCCAACAAGCATTGTGCAGTTCATAAAGAGAACGACAAAAGAAACTTTGGCATAAAATTTCGAAGAAGCCATTGTTGTGGAAAATGACTTGCATGCAACTGGAGTCATTTTTGACGATGAATCATCCAAACACTCCAAGGAGACTAGAGAAAGGTCTCAGGCATCTTTGAGAAAGGCCAAGGATAAAAAATCTACTGGTATTGAGAGCTTAACTTGAACCATCAAGAATCTGCCCAATGAGTTGGCAAAGTTAAAACAAAGGACAAGCATGACCACTGTCAGCAACAAGCCCCCTAAGTTAAACCTCTTGAAAAGGAATAACAACAACAACAGTAGCAACAATCAGGCGGCTAAATATGCACAAATCTTGAATGTCATGTTGAATGTCGAAAGCATGGGCATGGACCAATATTATTCTTTTCATCAAGAATATAATTTAGAAAAGGCATGCCCAAAGTGGAGCCACAACATGAATGCTCTGTCTACACAAATTATTGACACAATACTTTGAAATGAGTATACTAAGAAAACAAAAGAAAAGGAAGAATCTAATGTGGCTGAAGAGATTGCAGGTGTCAAATACACAATAAATACTTTCAGTTGTGTATTCACTCCTGAGAAGAAAAACGTTGAAGAAACACCATTGAATGAAGACCCATCTTAGAAGCAAAACAATTGTTACGAGTTGAGAATTCAAGGGCCAGTTCTTGAAAAAGAGATGACGAGGCAAAAATTCAAGGAAGATTTGTTAAGGAACCCAACTCAAAATGCTCAAGTCAAGTCTGGAGATGCTGCCACAAAAGAGAACACTTCCACCAGCAATAAAATGAAGTCTACCATTCTAGAAGTGCCAAACAAAGTCACTCCTCCAGACACTTTGGTGATGTCTGTTGCGTTGGAATATAACATAGTGGAAGACATGAAGAAAGTTCACACAAATATTTCAATCTTCGAGTGTACAAAGATAGAAAACCAGTGGAAACTACTTGTCCGAGCCCTTTGATGAGCCTCATAATTGGGTAATTATATGGGCCTTAATTCACCTCCTAGCTTAGTCAAAACAACTATTTTCACAACTTATTGCATTATTTTGATCATATTTTGTTTATGAGATGAGTTAGAGTTGGATATTTTGCTTTGTGGTCTAATGTGCATGTAATGCAGGATTAAAGGATAAAAACAACGAATTTTGGCAAAGACCTTGGTCAAAACTCAAATGGGACAAGGGAGAGGAGTTATAGGATGGAAATCCTCCTCATTTATTTCCCCTCCATTCGAATATTCCCCCATCAACTTGGAGTGCAACTAGCCAAATCATGAGGACTAGAAGACATTCGAGCAAGTGGAAGTCAAAGCACCAGTTTATCTCTAGTTTGGGAGTCGAGCCTCCCTAATTTTAAGGAAGTTGCTGGAGACTTCAGAACTATAAGTAGAGAGGCCTAGGACCTTAGTAGGATTCGGTTTTTATTGGGACTTTTGATTGTAAAGCTTTACTTTATTTTCAAGCTGCAAGAATTGTGACAATTTTTAATGTAATCCATTGTTGTTATAATAAGAATGAGTTTTGTTTTGAGTCAACATTGAGTTAACTCAAAGGGATGAAGCTCTTGGCTTAGGGCCCAACCCTAGCAGCTAAGGCTCCTCTTTACTGTACATGTATGCTAGTGTATATCCATGGTTTAATCGTTCATTTGCTTAAGTAGCTGCATTTTCATTACAGCAGGGTAGAGTATATTGGTTGTGTTTCAGATTTATAGTTATCGTAGAAGCTTTGGAGTTTTTTGTCTTAATTCATTATTTGGTTCATTTTATCAATTTTATCATTATCATCTTCAATCACTCTCTTTCTATAATATATCTCACTCATATTCACATTTCCTTTAGCACGAAATACTTAAGCACAAGCCAATAAATCATGCCTTAAGCGGATTATATCCGTAGATCTCCTTACCATCTAATCCACAACAAAATTGGCAAATCACCATCCGATTCATTTCAAAACTTGACTTTATGCTCTACATATCTCCACCGTTGATCTGTCTAGCTTGATCCAATGGTTATTGTGAATTCCTCCACCTACTTTATGCGCTCCATATCTCCACCCTTGATCTATCGTGCCCTTGATCCAATGGCTATTGCACAATCTCGCGCGGATTCTTGCATGGCCAATATCCGCCCAAGATCATGTGAGAAAAGTGGTTTTCTCGTGTTATGTGTCACCCAGTTAGGCTAATCGTGTAAAATTTTGGAATTCCACTTACAACCTTAAGGGCGCGCGAGAAACTACTTACTACCTATAGAAACCTGCTCTATCATTCTGCACGTTTTTTTCCTTCTATCACCGCGTGAATTAATCTTGTTTGTCCATCTAGTGGTTTAACCTCTCACAATAAGATCTCCACCCTTCATCTTCCGATTAGTCTTGTTCATTCATCTCTTGACTTAAACCTTCCATGATAGGATCTTCACTGTTCATCTTCCGGTTAGTCTTGTTTGTTCATCTCTTGACTTAAACCTCCCGTGATAAGATCTTCGTCATTCATATTTCAGTTAGCCTTGTTTGTTCATCTCTTGACTTAAACCTCCTGCAATAGGATCTCCGCAATTCGTCTTCCAATTAGTCTTGTTCGTTCATCTCTTCACTTAGCCTCCCACGATAAGATCTCCGCCATTCATCTTCCATCTGTCTTATTCATCCATCTATTCACGTAATCTTCTGTGATAATATCTTCATCGCTCATCTCCCCTTAATATTGTTCCTGATCGATCCAACAGTTCTTATGCACTTCTCCTTCGTTATGTCCTCCTTTCACTGATTTCATCCTCTGACTTCTTTCTCGCTTGACTTCTTCCCGACCCTTGTTCTGCATATCATTAAAATGCTGCCACTCTTGAGCTTTGACTTACTGCCTGATCATCGCAAACAACAAAAAAACCGAAATAAAGTGGAAATAGATTTAGTTTAGTTTCCTTTCTTACACCTTAGTATGGTTTGATGCTATTTACTTCTGCAACTTAGATAGTAGCATTAGGTTAGTGTTGATTTAGCAATTCTACTTAGTTTAGTTGTTTTAATGGTTAATTAGTATATGGTGTGATTTAGCATTACATGTTGTCTTCTTCATTACTACAGTAAAGTAGCTCTCGTAGAATAGATTTTCTCTTCTTCCATCAAAGAATCAAGCTTCTTCTGAATCTATAGAAGTCTAGCTTGGAACCCCTGGGGTCTCTGCCCAGATGAACAAGTGACAACAGGCGGGACCTTCACTTCTACTTGTGCATATAGCACTGTCACCTCCAAGTTTGTACGTACCTCGAGTTGATAAGTAAAGCTGATAGCCCAAGAGTTGCAACATCCTTGCTGCAATACTGGCGCTCATCACTTTTTGGCGTCGTTTCTGGGGAGGTGTCAGAGTAGAATGTGAGTATTGTTTTTTCATCTATTTCTAGTCTGCTTTCTTTTATTCTATTTCTAGTCTCCAATATTCTTCCATTAGTTTATTTCTACAAAAGTAATCTAGTATCTTCCTTTCCTTCATTTGTGATTATCTTCTTTCCTTTCCGTTCTGTATGTAGAATTTCAATAAAGAAAATAGTTTCTTTTTGTTAGTAGTTTTCATTCAATCAGCAATTTCATTTCTGCAAAATACTTTCTTGCTAAATTTTTTTCCAAAAACGAACCCAAAAACATTTCCTTTCATGCCTCATAGGAGTAGGGACAATTTAGGAAAAATCTTTCCAAATAACCCCATTGCATCCAGCATCCAACCTTCTCTCTTCTTCAATGGTTGTGAATTGGAGGAACCCTTAGGTGAGCAACCTGACATATTTGAAGAACCTATATGGGAAAAAGAAGAAGAAGAACCCATTCCTACTGAACAAATGGCTAAGAACCAAAATGACAGAGGGAATAGAGAGAGAGTTGAGGTTGTCTTCCCCATCATGGAAACCAATGGGAACACTAAGATGAAGAATATAAGCCCCTCTACCCTGCCTCATTTCCATGGCATGACCACAGAGGACCCTGATACTTTCCTATTTGAGTTTGTTGTTATATGCCAAACCTATGACTATACAGATGATGAGAAAAAGTTAGAACTATTTCCATCTACCCTCAAGGATGTAGCATTGTGTTGGTTCATGGGTTTACATGGAGATAGCATCACAACTTGGGCTCAGATGCAACAGGATTTTAACAACAAATATAGGGACTACTGTAGGTCAAAGGATACTAAAGAAGAGATTTTCAGGATGACCATGGTCCATGATGAATCCTTAGAATACTATGAAGAAAGATTCCAACTTAGTTACAAAAGGGCCAAGTGCACACTTGACCCTGAGTCACTAAAGCTGGTCCTGCTTAGAGGAGTAAAGGAAGAACTTACGGATACCTTACATTTGTTAGTAGGATAAGATATCTACCAACTAACCTATGAAGATATCAAGACTGTATTTAGAAACCATTCTAGGGCAGCCAGGAAAAAGGGTAGGAGTAGTCAGCCTATGGCCAGTACATCATCTTCCAACTCATCCATTAAGGGTGAAATTGGAAATATGCTGGAAGATTTCAAAAGTGAGATGCTGCAAACCCTTTCCTTGCAATTGGATACCATGAACATCAGAAGGAAGCAAGAGGAAGCAGAGAGAGCCTTGGCCATCTTTTGTCCTAGATGCACCAAGAGGCATCCTGGGAATGAATGTCCATTGAACTGCATTGAGATTTTCTTAGTTTGTGAAGAAAACCACTCCACAAACAAGTGCCCTTCTTTACTTGGACTCAAATCTGTATATCAAGGAGCTGAAGGGGTAACTGGGTAGCTTTGCTACATCAACCAAAGGAGGCCTCCTGGGCCTAGACCATATCAGCAGGGTATGCAAGGGCATCCCATTCATATTACAACCCCAACCAAACCACAGCTATACCTTCTTGGGGACCCCATGCTCATCCTTCATGGTCTACACCCCCTCCTTGGTCGTATGCATATCAGTATCATTTCTAGTCAGCCAATCAGTCATTTCAACCTTATGTTCAACCACAACCTCAATGGAATACCCCACACTAGGGGTGGAGGCCCCAATACAAAAATTCTCCAGCTCTATTGCCTCCATCACCTACCCAACCACAACTCCTACACTCTGCTCCACCCAAGCAACCGACATGCCTGCCTAGCCAAATCCAAACCCAAACAATAGGCGAGCTCAACAAGTATAGAATGGAGAGACATCATACCAAACTTATGTTGTAGAAATCCAGGAGACCAATCGAATATTTGGGAGAATTTTCCCAGATAACCAACCTCCCTCTCCACATAGGGAGGTTGAGGAAGAAAGAGAGGAAAGCAACCTTAAAGTAGATCCAGCCTTTCCTGAGAGATTAGCCCAACCACTCCAGCCTACCCCAGAAGAACTTGAACTTTTGGGAGAATTGAAAAATCTGTGTAAAGATCCCCATTCTCCAAGCAATAAAAGATGTTCCCATTTAGAATATGTTGATTAAGAATAAGTTCTTCAAGCATCCAAGAAAATGAAAAAGGGATGCCCCTACCATTAATTTCATTGGACAGCTATTTGACTTAATGCTGGGGCAGGTAATATGTCCAAAATATTTGGACCCTGGAAGCCCTGTAGTAGATGTACACATCAATGGCACCATTGTCCCACACACTCTGATTGATCTTGGGGCTACCATTAATGTGATGGCCAAGGACACCATGCTCAATCTCAACCTCCAAGGATCATTGAGGAAGACCACAACAGTTCTACAACTTGCAGATCATTCCACAGTCACCCCTGAGGGAATTGTGGAGGATGTGATGGTCTCCATTAACTCCTGGGAGTACCTTGCAGATTTCCTAGTTCTCCAGCCTAAGGCAAAGCTTACTGGTTACCCTCTCATCCTTGGGATGCCATGGTTGGCCACAATTGATGCTTACATTAGCCGCAGAGCTGGGAATATGACCACCAAGAATGGGCATATGTCCAAGAAGTTAGTCATATACCCTCCTGCTCAACATTCTCTAAAGCATGATTTACCATTATGGTTGGAGGAGGAGGAAGAAGATGAGGCTTATTTAGCTCAACTTTATGCTTTGGAAGCAACCATAGGAGGAGGACATCAAGATGAGGATGACTTAGTTGAACACCTGCTCCAAAGTCCAACTCCTAGTTTGTTACCATTAGAAGAAGAAGTAAAGGAAACCTAGAAAAATCATCCAATTGACTTATTCTTGGCCAATTCCAACCCAATCCATGTCAAAACCATAGAATTTGGCCCAGAGAAAACTTTGAAAATTAATCCATCTCTTTATGCTCTTGAAGAGGAAAAGCTATGCAACATGTTGAGAGGAAACCTAGAAGCCTTTGCTTGGGGTTACAAGGACATGAAGGGAGTACACCCCTCAGTGTGTACTCACCACATATACATCAAAGAAGTTTGCAAGCCAGTTAGGCAACCATAAAAGAGGATGAATCCGCTTTTAAAGATATAGTCAAAGAGGAACTGCAAAAAATGCTAGATGCAGGATTCATTTATCCTATCTCTGAAAGTGAGTGGGTCTCTCATTTAGTGTTAGTTCCCAAGAAAAAAGGTAAGTGGAGGATTTGTGTAGATTACGGAGAATTGAACAAAGCCACAAAGAAGGATCATTTTCCCCTACCCTTCATTAACCAAGTGCTAGATGGCCTAGCAGGGAAGAAGTTTTTCTCTTTCCTAGATGGATTCAGTGGGTACAACCAAATCCAAATATGACCAGAAGACTAGGATAAGACCACATTCAACTGTCGTTGGGGTACTTTTTCCTATAGGGTCCTTCCTTTTGGCCTATGCAATGCTCCTGCCACATTCCAGAGAGAAGTCTTGAGTATTTTTTCTAAATTAGTACATGATGTAGTGGAAATCTATATGGATGCTTTTACACCTTATGGCTGTGATTTTCAAGAAGCCCTGACTAACCTAGGCAAAGTATTGTGCAAATGCATTGAACTGAACTTGTCTCTCAATCCAAAAAAATGTGAATTCTTAATTATTGAAGGGACTGTGCTAGGTCATTCAATATCTTAGCAAGGACTGCAGGTGCACCCAAACAAAATAGCAATCATCCAAAGGGTCCCACCTCCTCAAAAGCAGAGGGATATCAAGAGTTTCTTGGGGTTAGCTGGATACTACCGAAGGTTCATAAAGGACTTCAGCAAGTTGGTCTCTCCTTTATTTGGGTTGTTGGCCAAAGATTTAGAGTTTATATGGTCAAAAAGTTGTCAAGAGGCCTTAGACATTTTAAAGGGTAAGTTAACCACTGCACCAATTCTTCGAGGCCCAAACTCAGCCCTCCCTTTTCATATTCATGCTGATGCCTCACATAAAGCCATAGGAGCAGCCTTAGGCCAGGTAGAAGGGAAATTGCCCTATGCCATCTATTTAACCTGTCAAAGGCTGAGCTAAATTATATTGTGATAGAAAAGGAACTCCTGTTGTTGTGCATTCATTAAACAAATTTAGGCATTACATTACAGGCTATCAAACATTTGTGCATACTGACCATGTTGCAATCAAATAATTAATGAACAAACTAGATGTGAATGCTAGAATTATAAGATGGTTGCTTTATTACAACATTTTGATCTAACTATTGTTGATAAGCCCAGTAAGGAAAATGTTGTTGCAGACTTTCTATATAGGATGAATCTGCCTGTAGGTGAAGAAGGAATGGTGGAAGACCAGTTACCAGACAAGCATTTGTTTTCTATTTTAGCTCTTTCCCCATGGTTTGCTGATATAGCAAACTATTTGGTATCAGCACAGTTCCCACCAAACTTGCCCTCCAAAGGAAAGAGAAAGATAGTCAGGAAGAGTTCCCCCTTCACCTGGGTTGGGGGCAATCTTTCAAATTTGGCCCAGATCAAATCTTGAGAAGGTGTGTAATGTAAGAGGAATTTTTTGACATCCTTCTGACGTGTCATGATGGGCCTTGTGGAGGTCACTTTGCAGCAAAGAGGACAACATTCAAAGTGTTACAAGTAGGCTATTATTGGCCCACTCTTCATCAGGACGTGAGGAAGTATATTATTCAATGTGATCGGTGCTAGAGCACCTACTCCAAGAGATGAGATTCCCCTACAATCTCAAGTGACTTTCAAGCCATTTGACAAGTGGGGCATGGACTTCATTGGGCCTATCAACCCTCCTTCAAAGAAAAAATAGTACATTATTCTGTGCAATGATTATTTGACTAAGTGGGCTGAAACCAAGGAAATTAAGGCTGCAATAGAAGAGAAGGTGGTTGAGTTCCTAAGGGAGAACATATTCTACAAATTTGGGTACCTTAAGAGCTAGTCACAGACCAAGGCAACCAATTTACCTCCAATGTGATTGAATAACTGCTCAACCATCACAAAATCAAGCATAGGACCTCCACTCCTTATCATCCACAAGCCAATGGGCAAGGGGAGGTGACCAACAGGGCACTGGAGAGCATCTTAACGAAGGTAGTGAGCAACAACAGGAAGGACTGGGCAGAGATACTAGTTGAGGCCACTTGGGCCTATAATACAACATGGAAGACCACCACTGGATTTACACCCTATGAGCTAGTTTATAGCAAAAAGGCTTTGTTGTCCATTGAATTTGAATATAAGACATTGAGGATGCCAGCCCAACTAGATTTGGATCTCAATCATGCACAGAAAGAATTATTGTTCCAATTGAATGGCTTGGATGAATTCAAAATGTAGGCCCTCCTACATAGAGAGATAGTTCAGCTTCAAAGGCAGATCTGGTGTGATAAACATATTAAGGAAAATCAATTTCAAGAGGGCGATTGGGAATTGTTATATGATTCTAGGTATAAAGAGTTCAAGGGCAAGCTAAGGACAGGATGGCTCAGACCTTATGTGGTGGAAAGATGCCATGATAATTGTCTAGTGCAAATCATAACTATAGATGAAGAAGCTATTCCATTGCTTGTTAATGGACACCGATTGAAAACGTACAAGAGGTATTTATCAAAGCAAGAGTTCATTGACAATATCAATAAGACAGTGATGATGGTTGAGCAAGTTCCAGCTCCTCCCTCATCAAGTCACTGGAAGAAAAAGAAAAAATAAGAAAGAATACGGATTCAGGTGAAAACCTCCATGAGGTGCATGAGTCCCATATTTGGGTGGAAAACCTTGTGAGGCGGCCCAATGATGAAAAAAAATGAAAAAAGAATAAGAAGATCCCTAGGTGAAAACCTTCCTTGAGGTGCCCAGGGCAAACATCTAGGATGAAAACCTCTTTGAGGCAGCTTAGGTGTTTTTCAAAAAAGAAGAGAAAAAATAAATAAAAAGAGATAAAAAGATGAAATCGTTATTTGCAGGTGGACGAGAAAGATAGTCAAGGAGCAAAAAGAGGATCTAAAGGGCACCCCGCCTCACACATATCCATATCCTCTACTCCTTACCATGCATCACTCTATCATTTCTATCGTTTTCTACTCCATTTCTTCTATTTAGGCGAAGACTGTGTTTTCTACAAGATCCCCTCTATTCCTGTAAGCAGCCTATCCCATAGAATATCAATCATCAGCTACAGGTCTTCACTAGGATGATCCAGGAGCTCTAGACAACAAAAAACAAACAACAGACAATAAAGGAGAAAGAAGAATGACCATGCAGCAAATAACCAACACAACACCTCTGATCTTTGACAACTGCAGCATGTCATCAAGACCACAGGTAAGTATCCCTCTCACTCAATGATATGCATCATTTGATCAAAAGTTGTAAGAGTTGGGAGGTAGTGGGTTAATAAGTGAAAATGTGGCCAGCTAACTTGGCCACCTTCATTCATTAATCACATACAAAACCGGGTGTCCTCTCACCCATGGCTATAGTCAACTCGAAGATGGGGGAGAAGTAGGACAAGAAGTGGTTAACTACAAATCTACGAGGTGGGAGCTGATTACAAGGAGTGGGAGCTAATTACGAGGAGTGGGAAACAAAACATCATTTGTATGCATTCATGCATTCCACGTCCTTGAAACTCCCTCACTCAAGTCACGCTTATAACTCTAGCCACCCACCGAAGGAAGGATCCATCGTTCTACAAGATAATTTCTACAGGAGCATGCAAAGGAATTCCTATAGGAATAGTCTACATGAGCAATCTACAAGATACACAGAGGCAGTCTACAAGATAGGCAGAGAAGGATTCAAGAGGGAATATCACGAGAACTATCCACTGCAACCATTCTAAAGAGGTAGGATCTAAAAATCCATCCCCATTTACAAGCAAATGAACTATAAATGCTCTAAAAGCTAGTGGATATAACAATTGTGGGAGGAGAATTACATACACAGGAAACTTTGTTTTCTCCTGAATTTAAAATTATTTTGTCGAACCTCTCATTTCCTCCTCAAGCCTCACAAGCAAGATGGAAGGAGGGTTTAATAGGAGAGAACCCACAAATAATGTGTGGATACAACAATAACCCCAAGTGCTTGAAATCTTTATAATACACCAATTGATGGGGTTTTTCGAACACTTCACAGGGTATGATGATGAGGTGGCTCAAGAATTTTCTCATTCCCTCACTCCACACAGCAGAATCCATTCCACTATTATAGTTAGAGGGCTCACTATAGATCTCACCCCAGAGCTCATCAGTAGGGTCACCACACTTCCCCTAGGAATTCCATGGAGAAAAGAAGACAAAGCAGACAGTCAGGTCGCAAAAAAGAAATTCTTTTTAGAAGGTGAAGAATCCACAAAGGATAAAAATGGAGTAAGGAGAGACAGTCTACCATACCCATGGAGTGAGGTAGGTTACCAACTCATCAAATATATCTCATGTGAGGGTAGATACAGTGTTGTTTTTGGATACCATTCTAGAATGCTTGAAGGTTCACAAAAGACTCAGCATACCCTATTTCTTGATGCAATCACTCATAAACTCTAGCAAAAAAGTAAAGGAAGGGAATTCCCAACAATTGCCTCACCATGGGTTGATCAGGATCCTCATTGAGGATGCCCTCCAAATCCTCAGGATCCTTATAACATGGTCATTCTTTAGAGACTTACCAGTAAAGGATGACATCAAAACCTTCACCTATGATGTTAGTCCTTCTGTCAGTGAGAAGGAGGCAAAAAAAGAAGAAGAAGATACAGAGCTAGATGGGGATGAGATTAATGAAGAAGAAACTAATACATAGGAACATGATGAAGTAGAAGAAGAAGGCGGAGAAGAGAAGGAGGATTATGTTGAAACAGAGGAAGAAACAAAGGAAGAAACTGATGGAGATGAGAAATAACAACAAGAGGAAGAAAATAAGAAAAATAGAGAGGAATAAGGCATTGAAACAAAATGGGAAGAACACAAGGAAGAGTCACCTAGGGTGTTTCAAGAGGCCCCTGCAAGGGAGGCAGCAGTTTCCCTCACTGCTCTCAGCACCCGAGTCAAGCAAAAAGGGAAAAGAAGGAGGAAAACCCCTCTATATTTCAGAACAAGGAAGAGCACAAGAATTAAGCAAGAGAAGCTCAAGGAAATGGGAAAAGGTCTAAGTGGCTTAAGAGACAGAGAAGCGATAATGAGAGATCAACTAGAGATGGAAAATGCATGGCTGAGAGGACAACTTCAGAAAAGGGAAAACGAACTAGAATGTATGGCCAACCTCTCCTTGGAGTCCATCCAGTGTAGGATGCCAGCTAAATCCTATGCTCTTTACCTCAGAGAACAATGGCTGCAATTTTAGATTAAAACACTAGTACAAAAGGGCACCATGCCATTTCAGGACTACAGGGAGTTTATTGATCTTTGTGATCAAAGTACAGAGGAGGATAGGGTGAAAATGGATGAGTTTTACTTGCACAACATGGCCCTCACAGACATGAATGTTTGGGATCATAATGCCAAGCTAGGAGATCTGCAATTAATGGCTTTGGCATCCTGGATGAACCAGAGGAGTCAATGGTTGCAAAGATGAAGAAAATACTAGCTAGAGAGCAGAATGAACCTATTTTCATCATAGTTGAACAATCAAATCCCAAGGCCCTAATTAACACCCATAATCTAATTGCAAATGATCCTCAGCTTGCACCTAGATATCTTGCTGCCCAAGAGCAAGATATTTCAAATTTTGAGGATATGTTTAGGCTGCTAGGAGATGATAGTATACATCCCTACTCAAGGAGATGGAACGCACTGCCACACAGCTTGAAGATCAGAGAATAGCACTCCTCTCAAAGGTTGAGAGAGGCACTCAATAGGAAACCTATATATAAGAAATCAATGCAAAGGTTGAAGGTCAATTGGATAGGCCTAAAACTCAGTCCACCACTACTACTAGGAATGCTAGAAGGGAGAAAAGAAGAAGAAGAAAAGAGGTAGTGGGAAGAAGTAGAAAGGAAAGTAGGCTTCTATGCACAAGAATAAAAGACCATAGTAGAGGCATGGGATGTTAGAGAGGCTAACAGAGCCATGAAGGACATGGCATTGACTAAGTTGCTTAGAGGATGAGCAACACTTTCAGTAGGGGGTGATGATGAGACTCATCATTGGGTAATTAGATGGGCCTTAATTCACCTCCTAGCTTAGTCAAACCAACTATTCTCACAACTTATTACATACTTTTGATCATATTTTGTTTAGGAGATGAGTTAGAGTTGGATATTTTTCTTTGTGGCCTAATGCGCATGTAATGCAGGATTAAAGGATAAAAAAGAAAGAATTTTGGCAAAGATCTTGGTCAAAACTCAAATGGGACAAGGGAGAGGAGTTATATGAGGGAAATTCTCCTCATTTACTACCCCTCCATTCAAATATTCTTCCATCAGCTCGGAGTGCAACCAACCAAATCATCGAGAGTAGAAGGCAACCGAGCAAGTGGAAGTAAAAGCACCAGTTTATCTTTAGTTTGGGAGTCGAGCCTCCCTAATTTTAAGGAAGTCGTTGGAGACTTCAGAAGTATAAGTAGAGAGGCCTAGGACCTCAGTACGATTTGATTTTTATTGGGACCTTTCATTGTAAAGCTTTACTTTATTTTCGAGCTGCAAGACTTTTGACAGTTTTTGATGTAATCCATTATTGTTATAATAAGAATGAGTTTTGTTTTGAGTCAACACTGATTTAACTCAGAGTGCTGAAGCTCTTGGGTTAGGGCCCAACCCTAGCAGCTAAGGCTCCTCTTTACTGTACATGTATGCTAGTGTAGATCCATGGTTTAATCGTTCATTTTCTTAAGTAGCTGCATTTTCATTACAACAGGGTAGAGTAGATTGGTTGTGTTTTATATTTCTAGTTATCGTAGGATCTTTGGAGTTTGTTGTCTTAATTCATTATTTGGTTCATTTCATCGTTATCGTCTTCAATCACTCACTTTTTGTAATAAATATCACTCATATTCACATTTCCTTCAGCACGAAATACTTAAGCGTGAGCTAATAAATCACACCTTAAACGGAGTATACCTGTAGATCTCCTTACCGTCAAATCCATAAACAACCTGACAAATCACCATCTGATTCATTTCAATGCTTGACTTTATGCTCTCCAGATCTCCGTCGTCGATCTATCTAGCTTGATCCAATGGCTATCGTGAATTCTTCCACCTACTTTATGCGCTCCAAATCTCCACCGTTGATCTACCGCACCCTTGATCCAACAACTACAGTGCCACCTGATCGCAAACTAGCTTGGCCGATCCCCACCGTTGATTAACCCCACCTAATCCAACGGTTATTGCAAAATGTCGTGTGGATTCCTTCACGGCTGATATCGTCCCAAGAGCATGGGATAAAAGTGGTTTTCTCATGCTACGTGTCACCTAGTTAGGCTAATCGCGCAAAATTTTGGAATTCCTCTTACAGCCTTGAGGGCGCGTGAGAAACTACTTACTGCCTACGAAAACCCACTCTATCATTCCACATGTTTTTTTCCTTCTATCGCTGCGTGACATAATCTTTTCATCCATCTAGTGGCTTAACCTCTCGCGATAAGATCTTCGCCCTTCATCTTCCAATTAGTCTTGTTCGTTCATCTCTTGACTTAAACCTCCCGTGATAGGATCTCTGCCGTTCATCTTCCAGTTAGTCTTGTTCGTTCATCTCTTGACTTAAGCCTCCCATGATAGGATCTCCGCCGTTCATCTTCCAGTTAGTCTTGTTCGTTCATCTCTCGACTTAAACCTCCCACGATAGGATCTCTGCCATTCATATTTTGATTAGTCTTGTTTGTTCATCTCTTCACTTAGCATCCTGCGATAAGATCTCCCCCATTCATCTTCCTCCAGTATTATTCATCCATCTATTCACGTAATATTCTACGATAAGATCTCTACTACTCATCTCCCATTAATGTTGTTCTCGATCGATCCAATGGTTCCTATGCACTTCTACTTCGTTACATCCTCCTTTCACTGATTTCGTCCTCCGACTGCTTTTTTGCTTGACTCCTTCCCGAACCTTGTTCTGCATATCCTTAAAACATTGCCACTCCCGAGCTTTGAATTACTGTCTGATCATCGCAAACACCAAAAAAACCAAAAGAAAGTGGAAATAGATTTAGTTTATTTTCCTTGCTTACACCTTAGTATGGTTTGATGCTCTTTACTTCTGCAACTTAGAAAGTAGCATTAGGTTAGTGTTGATTTAGCAATTCTACTTAGTTTAGCTGTTTAAATGGTTAATTAGGATATGGTGTGATTTAGCATTACATGTTGT
The DNA here is from genome assembly GCA_031772625.1 of Pinus tabuliformis. Taxonomy (NCBI): domain Eukaryota; kingdom Viridiplantae; phylum Streptophyta; class Pinopsida; order Pinales; family Pinaceae; genus Pinus; species Pinus tabuliformis. The sequence continues at coordinate 222,192,901 of CM062814.1, read as the reverse complement.
CTTCTTCATTACTGTAGTAGAGTACCTCTCTTAGAATAGATTTTCTCTTTTTCCATCAAAGAATCAAGCTTCTTCTGACTCTATAGAAGTCTGGCTTGGAACCCCTGGGGCTCTAGCCAGATGAACAAGTGACAACAGGCAAGACCTTCACTTCTACTTGTGCATATAGCACTTTTACCTCCAAGTTTTTACGAACCCCGGGTTGATAAGTAAAGATGGTAGCCTAGGAGTTGCAACATCTTTGCTGCAATACTGTTGCTCGTCACCCTTGCCCAACCTTCATCAAGTGATAATGCTTCTTCTTTGAAGAAGGTCTTTAGTAAGTATTTTGTTCCCTTGGAATTAGTTGTTAACACTGTAACATTAGAATCCAATTCTCTCTGCCCTCCATTTTTATTGACTTTTGAAATTTTTAATTACAATGATCACAATTGTTTAGTCAATTCTGCTGCATCCGTAAACATAACTCCATATTTTGTTGCTAATAAAATCAATTCCAAATGGGATAAGGCTGATGCACAGATTATTTAGCTAGACAGGTCCCTTGTCTAAGCTATTGTTGAAATCAAAAATGTTCTTATTTTCTTATCATCTAATCACCGAGTTCACCTGTGCATAAACATAGTGATTTTGGACATCTCAGAAGCCTACAGTGTATTTCTATGTAGATATTGGCCTTGAAAATTACAAAGGTATTTTTCTACTGATTGGTCACATTTATGGCTTTCGTACAAGAGCAAGAATAACCAAATATGGGAGCAATCAGAACCTTACATGAAACACACTGTTACACCCTTCGAAGGGAAAAATGAGCCTGTCGCTTCCGCAGATTTATTTTTTGGAAACTACTTTTTGCAAACTAACCTTGGGTGCTACCTTGCACAACCATCACCCATTCCACCATATACACAGTCAAAACTCCTTCCTTTTTCTCTAGCCGGTGAAAATGAATCATGTAACATAGATGTACTTAATAGTAGTAATACTAGTATTAGAAAGAATAATAATACATGAAATAACTTAGTAGCTCACAATTTTTAGACTCTTTATTTTGATGGTTCTATGACGCAGGGTAGTTCCAGAGATGGTTGTGTACTTATAGACCCACATAACAAGAAACATATACTTTCATGTCATCTGGAGTTTGAGTGCACCAATAGTATTCAATAATATGAAGCTCCCAAACAATATCTTTCAGGATGGGACCAGGAGATAGAAATGTACAATATTGATCACATTCCTTAGTCCAGGGCTACATCACCCTGGTATGTAGATCTTCAAAAAAATTTGGAGCATGGCACCTTGCCCTCACACTTATCGAACAAACAAAAGAGGGAAATTCTTTTAAAGGATCTATCTTATCAGTTGGTCCATGGAGTGATTTTTTGGAGGCACCACAATTTGGTCGTACTAAGGTGCCTTGAGCCACAAGTTACAAAGAAGGTTCTTAAGGATTTACATGATGGAACCAAAGGTGGGCACTATGCAAGAGACACCAAAACACACAAGGTTATGAAGGTTAGTTATTATTGGCCCACTATTTTTAAATATGTACACACCTATGTCTATGAGTGCCAAGCTTTTCAAAAATGTGATGATCGTGATCAAAGATTAGCTGCCCCACTACTCCTAGTAGCAATTGAAGAACCATTCCAATAGTGGGGCCTTGATTTTATTAGATATATTTTCTCACACTTGTAAAAGAAACACTGATATATCCTTACAGCTACACATTAATTTACCCTGTGGTCAGAGGTAATTCCACATAGACAAGTAAATGACCAGGAAGTCATTCACTTTTTTGCAATAGAACATCATAACCAAGTTTTGGCATTCCTACATCACTTGTATTTGATAATGCAACTTACTTTTCATCAGTAAAACTTTATGAATTTTCATTAGATAATGGGATTGTTTTAAAGCATGCATATAATTATGATCCCCAAGGAAATGACCTTGCTTAATCAATTTAAATATAAAAATATTATTCACATAACTATGAAGACCATTTTATCTAAACAGAAGAACTGGCATACTACTTTGACTCTTGCACTTTGGGCTGACCATGTAACTCCAAAGCCTTCTATAAAAACCTCACCATAATTTCTAGTGTACTTTAACGAAGTTATCTTTTCCCCGAAACTATATCTCTTAGTCTTGAAACTCTACCAAGAGTCACAAGGAAAAATTTGCCTACTGGTTCAGCACAGGATGGACACTTTACTCAAACTCGAGGAAGGGAGGCTCAAAGCCAAATAATAATTTATCGTACATAAAAACTGTTTAAAGCACTGGTTTAATAGAAAATCCACAAGGTCAAAGAGCTTTGATGTGGGAAACCTAGTTCTAAAATTGGATAAACCCCATGAAGACAAATATAAACTCACTAAGTTCCATCCATTATGGATTGGACCATTCACGATTGAAGAAATGCTCAACCAAAACTCATTCAAGCTGAAATATTTGGATGGGAGGATTGATACCCTTGCCGTAAATTGTCGAGACCTTAAGCATTACTTTCAGTACAAATTATGAGTTGCACTTCTTGTATATATTGTTTTGCATTTTCTTTTCTTTTGTCCTTTTGTCAGTCACTTATCCACTATGTATTCATGTATTTTCATGTCTTATTATCAATAGTTGTACATAAATAAGACCTGTGTGTAGAATGAATGGTGCAAAGACTTTGTAGTGTAACCAAAGAGAAGTGTGGTGACTGCAACACTTGGATTTCTATTTTTTCTCCTTCTTTGTTTGGGAAAATGCCATAGGTTGAGGTAAGTCCAGATGGAAAATACGATTCTTCCAATATGAGAACCTTGAGGGAACCTGCTAGATCCATGCTTATGCTAGTAACTGAACTACTCAACTTGGTATATGTCTACTTGTGTGGTAACTCTTGTCCAATCTAGTAGAAACGGGATAAGAGGAAAATATAAGGAGAGCAAACCAATATCATAGGTCTTAAAATAATCATCTAAATGGGAAACCTCCTCTGCACTAAATGAGTCAGCATCTCTCTTCCGAATGTTGAAAATAATAAATGCCAATGCACAGTCCTATTAAATAAATAAATAAAAGGTGAAAGAAGAGAAAGGCTTCCTGTGTGGGGAGGTGAAGCAAGCGACTTCACCACTGTAGTGTCCAAGCTCGCTGGAAATGAAGAAACATTTGTGCTCTTGAAGTGGCTCTGCCAAGGTACTTTCTAAGCCTACTGGCAGTGGAGCAACACCAAATATGAAACTATATACTCTGAAAATTATAAACTCACCACACACATTACTGTTTCCTGGATTGAACTGATTGTAATATGGTGTATCTTTGTGTGAGTTCAACCAAGTAGAGACAAGAGAATATATTACATATGAAACTGGTTGGAAAGGGGGAACTTAGGGAAATCAAGAATTCCTAAAGTTCTAACCCTCAAATGAAAGATATCCCTAGACAAAGAAGTTGAAGTCTACCTAGTGTGTCACCAAGTGTTGTCGTTACTACAAAACACTAAAAAATTTCACTACATTCAAATTTTTGAGCCTACTTCATTGTTATATCAAGTGTAACCTCAGTCGTCAAGTGTAATTTTATGTTGTTTCATATGTCTTAAGTGTTCTTGAATGTTCTCAAGTGTCGTCTTATTGGTTACAACATCTACATATGCATTTCATGGTCATAACAACTTTTTTTTTTGAAAAACAACACTTCCAGGTCATAGTCACACCCACTTCACTGGTTATACTTAGGGAATGTGCATAAAGTGGCATTTTGATGTATATTCATTTTTTATCAAGTTTGTACAAGTTTTCTTGATGAGTTAGTATGTGTCGCACATGGTTTTATGTCTATAGCTTATCTTGCTCACCTATTGACCGATCACCAAAACTTAGAAAATTTTCGGTTGCAAAACGATCCCATTAAGGCGAAGATCACATGAATGCACTTCAAAGCCTTTATGGGAGACCCTTCATTGTCAATAAGTGTTTCCTGCACCCTTCCTGAGAGTTGGGCACACTCCAAAGGGACGAATCCCCTTCCATATTCTAAACTACGCCCTCCAAAATGACTAAGTATTCCTTGAGTGCACTCCTTCGACTTGAAAAGATGCACCCTCCTTGAGTGCACTAGTGCACCGTAAGGACCTAAATATCAATTTTTCAGCCTTCCAGAATGCACCATGCACCCTCCTAAATTTCTTGAGTGCACCAATGCACTCCGAAGGCATAAATCCCCAACCTTCAAACTTCAAGAGTGAGACCTACGACCTTCCTGAGGCCTCTTAAGAGAATGCGTGCACCCTGAAGGCATGAAGCCTTAGCCTTGAGCCTTAAGGAGTGTGCCCAATGCCCTCCCTTTCTCCCTTAAGCACATAACACAATTGGGAAGCCTAGACCCTTCCCCTTCATCCTTCGAACTTACGACATGTTCCCTGCCTTAATTACCTTTTTCCCTTGAGTGCATGAAGAAGCCCCGAATCATTCCCTCCTCAATCCTTCAACCTTTCAAAGTGCGCCATTGGGATCTGAAGCTCCTTTAAATATTTTGAGCATACCAAAAAGGCATGAACAAGAAAAAATGCATAAAACATGGTAGGGTAGGATATTTTCAAACTGATAGTTTCTCTTCATGAGTGATTGCAAAAAAAGGTATTCCAGGGACCTCATGGAAACAAAACATGAGGAACATCGGGCAAAGAGGATAAACAAAGCAAGAATGAAAAGAACCAAGAACACACTTGAAGCTTGATGATCAAAGTACCTTAAATACTCCAAGATTAAAGGCCCGTTAGAGGGTGAAAGCTCTATGATCAGAAGATGAATGAAGAAGATACAATAAAAGTTATGTCACCACTGAAGAAGTTCCATGTCATCAACCACTATCATTCCCACTCATCTAAGATAGTGGCATGCCTAGTTTCATCATATGATGATGTGGAAGTCAAGATGTATTATCGTAATCATTGTAAAAGACAAACAAGTAGAAGTCCAAGAGTCATGTATGAACTCAAGAGTCACAAAGGTCCAAAGGACATGTAATAGCAAAAGTCTTATTTAATTCCAAAATACATTTAGAATGCCAAAGGATGTAGAAGTCCAAAGGTCACTAGTAGTTTCAAATTCAAGAGTCATGAGGATATGAAAGGTTGCTTCTCAAGTTATAAATAGCTCCTCATTAATCATGTAAAGGAAAACAATGCCAATGATATTCAGACAAGTGGCGAGACATGATTGGCCTAATGGAGCCCCGTCAACCATGCCCAGTCAACAGTACAAAATGCTGACTAGGCTATCAATTTTTTTTCCAAATTTGCCTGTTTTGGAAAATGAAAAAAACATGTTTCTGGGAGCATACAGAGTTCGTTTCATGAAAAACAAGTTGCGCAGGATTTAGGATGATGAGAACTACGCGGTCATTTAGGTTCCACACCGATCCAAAAAATTTGAATTTTGAGAAAATTTTTGAGCACCTGATCACCCAGCCATGTTATTAAAGGAGTTAGGGATTCTGAAGATGTGGAAAAAGGAAAAAGTTAAATATTTTAATCATAGGTTCAATCAGATATTGACCAAATTTCCCATAGATACAAAACCTCATGACTACATCACAATTGATTACTACACATCTACCTTGCCGACAAGCATTGCGTAGTTCATAAAGAGAACGACAAAAGAAACTTTCATGCAAAATTTCAAAGAAACCATTGTTTTGGAAAAGGACTTGCATGCAACTGGAGCCATTGTCGACAATGAATCATTTAAATACTCCAAGGAGAGTGGAAAAAGGTCTCACGCCTCTTTGAGCAAGGTCAAGAATAACGAAGCTACTGGTCTTGAGAGCTTGACATGGACCATCAAGACTCTATCCAATGAGTTGGTAGAGTTAAAACAAAGGACAAGCGTGACCACTATCAATAGCAATCCCCTAATTTCAACTTCATGATAAGGAATAACAACAACAATAGTAGCAACAATCAGCCGGCTAAGTATGCAGAAATCTTGAACGTCATGTTGAATTTCGAAAGCATGGGCATGGACCAATACTATTCTTTTCATCAAGAATATCATTCAGAAAAGGCATGCCTAGAGTGGAACCATGACATGAATACTCTATCTGCACACAGTGATGACACAATACTTTCAAATGAGTAGACTAAGCAAACAAAACAAAAGAAAGAATTTGATGTGGCTCAAGAGACTGCAGGTGTCAGATACACAATAAATATTTTCAGTTGTGTGTTCACTGCTAAGAAGAGAAACGTTGAAGAAATGCCACTGAATGAAATCCCACCTCAAAAGAAAAACAATTGATACAAGTTAAGAAGTCAAGGTCCTATTCTTGAACAAGACATGATGAGGCAAAAATTGAAGGAACATTTGTTAAGGAAAATTACACCCCCTGTAAACCCATCTCAAAATTCTTAGGTCAAATCTGGAGATGCTGCAACAAAAAGAACATTTCCACCAACAATAAAAGAAAGTATACCATTCTAGAAGTGTCAAACAAAGTCACTCCTCTAGAAACTTCGGTGTTGCCTACTATGCTAACATAGTAGAAGACATGAAGAAATCTCGCGCAAATATTTCAATCTTTGAGTGTACAAGGATACCAAGCGAGTGGGAACTTCTTGTCCGAGCCCTTGCCCAACCTTTGTCAAGTGATAATGCTTCTTCTTTGAAGAAGGTCTCTAGTAAGTATTTTTTTCCCTTGGAATCAATTTTTAAAACAATAACATTAAAATCCAATACTCGTTGCCCTCTGTTTTTATTGACTTTTGAAATTTTTAATTACAATGTTCACCACTGTTTAGTCAATTTTGGTGCATCCATAAACACAATTCCATTGTATATTTCCAAGAAAATCAATTCCCAATGGGATAAGACTGATGCACAAATTATTCAGCTGGACAGGTCTCTTGTGCATGCTATTGTTGAAATAAAAAATGTTCTCATTCGCTTATCATCCAATCACCAAGGTCACCAGTGCATAAGCATAGTGATTTTGGACATCTCAGAAGCCTACAGTGTATTTCTAAGTAGAGATTGGTTTAGAAAATTACAGAGGTATTTTGCTACGATTGGTCACATTTATGGCTTCCGTATAAGATAAATAATAACCAAATCTAGGAGCAATCAGAACCTTACATGAAACACACTATTACACCCTTCGAAGGGAAAAATGAGCATGTTTCTTTCACAGATTTATTTTTTAGAAACTGATTTTTGCAAACTAACCTTGGGTGCTACCTTGCACAACCATCACCCATTCCACCAGATACATAGCCGAAACTCCTTCCTTTTTCTCCAACTAGTGAAAATGAATCATCTAATATAGATGTACTTAATAGTAGTAATACTAGTATTAGGAATAATAATAATACATGAAATAACTTAGTAGCTCACAATTTTTGGACTCTTTATTTTGATGGTTCTATTACGTAGGACAGTTATAGAGATGGTTGTGTACTTATAGACCCACATAACAAGAAACATATACTTTCATGTCGTCCAGAGTTTGAGTGCACCAATAATAATGAATAATATGAAGCTCCCAAACAATATCTTTGAGGATGGGGCCAGGAGATAGAAATGTACAATATCAATCACATTCCTCAGTCCAGGGCTACACCACCCTCGTATGTAGATCTTCGGAAATTTTTGGAGCATGGAAGCTTGCCCTCACACTTATCAAACAAACAAAAGAGGGAAAATATTTAAAGGATATATCTTACCGGTTGGTCCATGGAGTGATTTTTTGGAGGCACCACAATGGGCTCCTACTAAGGTGCCTCAAGCCGCAAGATACAAAGAAGGTTCTTAAGGATTTACACGATAGAATGAAAGGTGGCCACTATGCAGGCAACATCACAACACACATTGTTACGAGGGATGGTTATTATTGGCCCACTCTTTTTGAAGATGTACACATCTATGTCTACAAGTGCCAAGCTTTTCAAAAATGCAATGATCGTGATCAAAGGTTAGCCACCCCACTACTCCCAGTAGTAGTTGAAGAACCATTCCAACAATTGGACCTTGATTTTATTGGAGATATTTTCCCACACTTGTCAAAGAAACATCGATATATCCTTACAACTACGCATTACTTTATCCTGTGGTCAGAGGCAGTTCCACTTAGACAAGTAAATGACTAGGAAGTCATTCACTTTTTGCAACAGAACACCATAACAAAGTTTTGGCATTCGTACATCACTTGTATTTGATAATTCAACTTACTTTTCATCAATAAAACTTTATGAATTTGCATTAGATAATGGGATTTTTTTAAAGCATGCATATAATTATGATAGCCAGGGAAATGGCCTGGCTGAATCAAAAAATGAAAATATTATTCACATAACTATGAAGACCATTTTCTCTGAACAGAAGAACTGGCATACTCAGTTGACTAATGCACTTTGGGTTGACCATGTAACTCCAAATCCTTCCCTAAAAACCTCGCCATACTTTCTAGTGTACTTTAACGAAGTTATCTTGCCCCCGAAACTATATTTCTTAGCCTTGCAACTCTACCAAGAGTCAGAAGGAAAAAATTGCCTACTGGTTCAGCGCAGGATGGACACTTTACTCAAACTTGAGGAAGAGAGGCTCAAAGCCAAAGAATAATTTATTGTACGTAAAAACTGTGTAAAGCTCTGGTTTTATAGAAAATCCACAAGATTAAATAGCTTTGACGTGGGAAACCTAGTTCTGAATTGGGGTAAACCCCATGAAGACAAACATAAACACACTAAGTTCTAGCCATTGTGGATTTGACCATTCACGATTGAAGAAAGGATTGACCACAATGCATTCAAGCTAAATAATTTGGATGGGACGATTGATCCCCTTGTCATAAATGGTTGAGACCTTAAGCATTACTTTCAGTAGTAACTATGATTTGCACTTCATCTATATATTGTTTTGTGTTTTCTTTTCTTTTGTCCTTTTGTTAGTCACTTGTCCACTATGTATTCATGTATTTTTGTGTCTTATTATCGGTAGTTGTACATAAATAAGACCCATGTGTAGAGGGAATGGTACAAAGAATTTGTAGTGCAACCAAAGAGAAGTGTGGTGACTACAACACTTGGATTTCTATTTGTTCTCCTTCTTTGTTTGGGAAAATGCCATAGGTTGAGGTAAGTCTAGATGGAAAATACGATTTGTCCAATAGGAGAACCTTGAGGGAACCTATTAGATCCATGCTTATGCTAGTAACTTAACTACTCAACTTGGTATATGTTTACTTGTGTTGTAACTCTTGTCCAATCTAGTAGAAAATGGATAAGGGAAAATCATTAGATAAAACCAATATCAAAGGTTTTAAAATAATTATCTAAAGGGGCAACCTCCTATGCATTGAATGAGTCAAGATCCATCTTTAGCCCGTTGAAAATAATAAGTTCCAATGTGTAGTTTTATTAAATACATAAATAAAAAGTGAAAGAAGAGAAAAGCTTCTTGTGTAGGGGGGTGAAGAAAGCAACTTCACCTGTACTGTCCAGGCTCAATGGCAATGAAGCAACATTTGTGCTCTTCAAGTGGCTCCACCAAAGTACTGTCTAGGCCTGCTGGAAGTGGAGCAACACCAAAGATGAAACTCTATACTCTGAAAATTATAAATTCACGACACATATTACCATTTCTTGGATTGAACCAATTGTAATATGGTGTATCTTTGTGTGAGTTCAACCAAGTAGAGAAAAGAGAATATGCTATGTATGAAACTGGGTCAAAAGGGGGAACTTGGGGAAATCAATACTTCCTAAAGTTTTGACCCTCTACTGAAAGATATTCCTAGATAGAGAAGTTGAAGTCTGCCTAGTGTGTCACCAAGTGTTGTCACTGCTACAACACCCTCAAAAATTTCACTACATTCGAATTTTGGAGCCTACTTCACTGTCATATCAAGTGTGACCTTAGTCGTCAAGTGTAATTTTATGTTATTTCATATGTATTCAATGTTCTTGAATGTTCTCAAGTGTTGTCTTATTTATTATAACATCTATATATGCATTTCATGGTCATAACACCTTTGTTTTTGTAAAACGACACTTTCAGGTCGTAGTCGCACACACCTCACTAGTTATATTTAGGGAATATTCATAAGTGGAATTTTGATGTATATTCATTTTTTATCAATTTTGTCTAAGTTTTCTTGATGAGTTAGTATGTGTCACACATGGTTTTATGTCTATAGATTATCTTGCTCACCTATTGACCGAACACCAAAACTTAGAAAAATTTCTATTGCAAAATGAGCCCATTAAGGTGAAGATATCATGAATGCACTTCGAAGCTTTTATGGGAGACCCTTCATTGTTTAGAAGTGTTTCTTGCACCCTTCCTGAGAGTTGGGCACACTCCAAAGGCATGAATCCCCTCCCTTGTTCTGAACTATGCCCTCCAAAATGACTAAGTCTTCCTTGAGTGCACTCCTTCAATTTGAAGAGGTGCACCCTCCTTGAGCACACTAGAGCACCCTAAATATCTAAAGCTCAATCCTTCAACCTTCCCCAATGCACCATGCATCCTCCTAAATTTCGTGAGTGCACCAATCACTCTAAAGGCATAAAGCCCCAACCTTCAAACTTTAACACTGAGCCCTGCACCCTTCCTGAGACCTCTTAAGAGCATGAGTGCACCCCGAAGGCACGAAGTGTCAACCTTGAGCCTTCAGGAGTGTGCCCAACGTCCTCCCTTTCTCCCTTGAGCACATAGAACACTTGGGAAGCCCAGAGCCTTCCCCTTCATCCTTCGAACTTGTGACATGTGCCCCTACCTTAACTACCTTTTTCCCTTAAGTGCATGAGCACATGATGAAGCCCTGAATCATTCCCTACTCAATCCTTCAACCTTTCAAAGTGCACCCTTGGGATCTAAAGATCCTTTGAATTTTTTGAGCATACCAAAAAGGCATGAACAGGAAAAAATGCATAAAATATGGTAGAGTAGGAGATTTTCAAACTGATAGTTTCTCTTCATGAGTGATGCAGAAAAAGGTATTCTAGGGACCTCATGGGAAGCACACATGAGGAATATTGGGCAAAGAGGATAAACAAAGAAAGTACGAAAATAACCAAGAACACACTTGAAGCTTGATGGTCAAAGTATCTTAAAGACTCTAAGATTGAAGACCCTTTAGAGGGTGAAAGCGCTATGATCAGAAGATGAATGAAGAAGATACAATAAAAGCTATGTCACCACTAAAGAAATTCCATGTCATTAGTCACTATCACTCCTAGTCATCCAAGATAGTGCCATCTCTAGTTTCATCATCTGATGATGTGGAAGTCAATATGTATTATTGTAATCATTGTGTTATAGACATTTTTGTGCCTTATAGCATTGAGCATGAAATTTCCATAATCCAAGGGATCCAAAGTCCTTAAAAGAGTTGCTCTTGCCCCTAAAGGAACAAGGTCAACCAATGACAGCTTCTCCCAGAAGTTCTCCACCAAAAACCACTCAGAAACAGTCAATTCAGGATCAATTCAGAGGCTCCACTAGCTGCCTGCGTTGAAATGCAGAGGCTACACTGGTTAAGTGCACTGCAACGCAGGTGGAAGCACTACCAGGGTGCGCTGAGTGGGAAATGACAAATGGCAAGTTCATTCAACGAGGTGGAAAGACCATGGAAGCTTCCAGAATCTTCTCCAATGACACTTGCCTCAATGAATTCGATTAGTGATGAGTAAGAGGCTCTCAACCTCCAAGTGGAAGCAAGAACTGACAGAGAGAAGCCACAAGTCAAAACATAAGCTGACTCATCCTCTCTGCTTACATCTATATATGGATCTCTCACCTAGAGGTTCAAGGGGCTGGAATTTTGTACTTTGCAGAGAATTGCTGTTGGTTTGAGATTGAGATTAGTACATTGGGTGATTTATGCTTTGTTGGAGGAGAGGAAGGGATTCCTTTGCTGGGAGGTAGATGCTGGATCGGAACTCACTTGGTTGTATCTCCTCTTGGACTTTCTTATTCTATCAATAAACTATTTGAGTTTCTCCTACTTGCTGTGTACCAATGATGTTTTGTTATGCTTACATGTTTAGCTTAATCTGATCTTGAGCTTTTTATGAATGTATATCTGTATCTTTGTTTAGTTTCTCTCTCTTGTGATCTTGCAGGAATTCGGTGAAGCTGGGCCGGTGAAGGAGCAAGAAGCTGGGAGCTACTGAAGATAGGAGTGATTTGGATCGACAAACTAGCGGAAGACACAGGTTAGTTACATCCTTCTTCCTCATTTACATTTCATAAAGAAGAATACTCAATTAGTTTACCTTGTTTGTTACTAAGGCACTATCACACCTTAGAGTGGGATAGGGGCATTCCGAATGGATACTTTTCCCAACAACAAATTGGCGACTCCGCTGGGGATCGTATCTTGTTAGTTTATTTGTGTTTCTATTGTTGTTCTTCTCATAAACTCAGGAGTGTTGAATCGAAATGCATTTGCCATTTTCAAATGCAAAGTAGAGATCTGCCACTCTAGTCCACTCACTGGGCCTGTTTTTATGATCTAAACAGCTGATCCACAAGTGCTCTAACAGCCCTTTGTGATAGATCTTAGTCCTCCTTTAAATCATCCTCCTAATTGTACCTAATTGATAGCTTTTATCCGGCCAAAAACTGTAGATTAAACTGCAAACCGTGACCCAGAACCCAGAAACAACTCTCGTTTCTGCTTCAGCGCAGAATCTGTGAAGAGGTTCTGCATTTCAACGTAGATCCCGTGAAGGATACCTGCACTGAAGTTTAGTTTCTCTGTGTTGAGGGTGTGCTGATCAACCTTTGCCTTGTGCAGCTGTGGTTCCCTACTTCCTTTTGCTAAGTTTTATCTCTGTTTTTTTGCAGCCTGTTATCAGTCAGTGTACCTATCTGAAACCCCTTTTCTCTGCCTCAATTCCGCCTCAGTTGTATAAAGAAACTGTATTTGTTCTTTGTGTATTTGTTACATCATTTTCAGTTTCCCATTACAAAAGTAAACTAGTCATACTGTTGCCCTTAGATCTAGACCTGTCGTAAGTGTCGTTTTGATCTTAGGAGTGAGTTTGTTTGCTGTTCACAGTTGATTAAGCTTTTACTTTTGTCGTTTGGTTTGAATTTATGCATTTCTAGTGTCTAAACAAGTAAATCATAAAGTGTCGTAATCGTCTTTTTGATTTCGAAAAAGGAGCTTGTTTATGTTTTCACTTGAAATCGAATTCAAATTTGTACAACAACTTTCTTTTTAGGCATCAATATTAAGAAAGCGAAAACAAATACATGCATATGTGCATTTGCATTTTGATAGTTTGCATGCTTTGATTTAGGAAAAGTGCATTTACAGTGTGCTCTATGCTCTTTGAGAAAAGATTGTGTCTTTCTTTTCCCCTTGTAGCTAGGATTTTCATTGTTGAAAAGATATAAAAGCTTGCTTATCATCTTTAGACTGCATTTAGGAATTGTATCATACATCTCGTGGTGATCCAAAAAGGCAAACTTCTAAGAAAGATCAACTTAAAATAAATTGAATGAACTTAACAATGCTTTGTAACTTAACGCACAACATAGAGGTCTAGGCTAGAGACGTGTTCCAGCGTCGTAAAACCTGGTGACTGTCGATCTCGCCGATGGTTGGGTGATTCCTCCTGAGAGACGATAAGCGCCAGTACGGATTGTGCTCCCACGTACCGTCGAGTATATATTGGGAGACCCCTATAGGCATAAAACCTTTATCCTTAGGAATTCGTGTCGGCCGCCCTACTGATCACAATGCACTGAACACAGCATTCGGGAAGATTGACCGCCCGTACCTTAAAAAGTATTATGTGGTTTTGCGAAAAGTTTGGCACACCCTCTACCTAGAACTCTAAAGCAGTCCCTTTTGTTCCTTTTCAGACTCCTTAATGGAAAAGGTCCATCTGAGCACTTGTCACTTCAGGCTCATTAAAAATCGAAGGAGACTAGAGTCATCTTTTGCTTTTTCTCGACTCTTTAAAATTGAAAAAGCAAGTTGTGTCAAAGCGTCTAAAATTCATTTAATTCAGAAACATACTTCCCCTTTGTTTTAGTTGATCGAGTAATCCGCGATCGTGGAAGAAAGTCAATCGAAATCGCTAGAAAATATTTTGGATAGACTAGATATGTCTGAACAACCGTCGACATCCAGGACTGTGTCGTCCGACACAGCAGTGGCACAGCCTCCTACTGCTACTCCAACGATGTTCAATGGTATACCATCTGTCCCGGCAAGTTATCAACAACAAGCTGGAGTCCAGTCAGGGACTGTTTCGACGACATGGTCAGTTCCTATTTCTTCATCTGGATTATCATCTGGTATTTCTTATGTTGAAACTCAAAAAATTGATCCAATCTATCTTCAAAAGCCAATTTACCCTTTAAGTACTGGATTCCCGCCATATGGAGGGTAGTATGCCTTTTCATTGTTCCCTCCCGGAGAACAACCATATGGGAGTTTACAATAAAGTTCAGGTCAAACTGGAATTACATCCCACGGTTGGGTACCAATACTGCCTCAGCAACCAAGGGTTGTATATTCAATGCAACCAGTCCACCCTGTGTCGAATATTCCCACTATACCTGCTATGGTGACTGCGTCGCAAGTACAAGCGCTACCTATTGTATGTCAACCCCAACAGCCTCAGGTTGCAATACAACAGCCTCTTGTCTCAACGACTCAATCACAACCTCAGGTTAGTGCCTCCTTATCTGGAGCGACTCAGGATCAAACAAGTACTGTGACTCCTCATCATGGTCAATCATCTAGTGTTGGTCAACAGCAAATGGTCCAACAACCAGAGCTGGTTCAAACTCAACAACCGCCATTCCAGCAATCATATCAAGGACCTGAGCAACAAGTCTTTGTAAGTAATGGGCAACCACATTTCCAAAGCGGTTATCAACAACCATATTATAATGGTTATGCCCATCAACCTTGTCAAAGTTGCCAACATCAAATACATTATGCTGGTATGCAAAGACCCATTGCTCAGGCGATTCCATCTTATCCTGGGTATGCTTCGCCTAACCTGAATCAACAGTTGCCCTTTGTAGCAACTCTAGAATTACCAGATCTAAACCGGCTGACAAATGATCCAATTGCTTATGCCCCTTGGTGGCCAGCGATTCCGCATAAACTTCCGTCAGATATTCCTAAATTTAATGGAAATCTGGGTGAAGATCCATCGAATCATGTGATGACATTTCATCTGTGGTTTTCATCAAACACCCTAAACGATGATTCGATTAGGTTTCGCCTTTTTCAGAGGACGTTAACTGGTCTGGCAACAAAATGGTATATCGAATTGCCTAGAGCTTCATTCGACAACTTCAGTACCCTAGCCACAACCTTTTTAACCCATTTTCAATTACCGATAAGGTATGAAACGGGAACAGAACTCCTTACCAACTTCAAGCAGACAACGGCCACTCACATATCTGATCATATACATGAGTGGCGACGTCGTCGCAGGATGGTAAAAACGTACATTCCCGATCAGCTATTAGCTGAATGGTTTATCAAGTCTTTACTTCCTACCATCACGGAAGATGTGGCAAAGGGGGGAGTCGTAACGGAAGAGCAAGTTATCGCTCGTGCGCAATATCTGGACTTGGTCTATACTCAGTCTGGCACGCTCTACGACAAAATACCTGACGCCCCTAGACCGGAATTCTCAATTCCTCCTCCTCCTAAATTGAACCATGAATCTCATGCCATCGATGGTGTGATTGGTGCGACAGACACGAAATCGACAAAGGCTACATCTAAAAAGGCCCATAAGATTTCCAGTCAAAATGAAAATGAGGAACTTCTTGCCTCGGAAGTAAATGTCGTGTCGACCGATAAGGGCAAACAACTGAAGCAACCAGGGGGCAAGAAGAAAAATAAAGGGAGAAAAAGGAAACCCCCTGTGGGGTGTCATATATGCGATGAGGATCATTGGACGAGAGATTGTCCACATATAGCTGAAGTTAAGAAACTCTTTAAGAGTTCAAAAACCTTAGCAGTATTGACTGATCCGTTTCCAAGCCCGGGAACCAAACTGGTTGCTAATCAAAATGCTTCCCGATCCCAAGTTCTTATGTTGTCTATCTCAAAGCAACAAAATGATGCTTTGGCAAGGAATAAAGATTACGGGAATCCACAGGTGTCGAATAACAATGCTAATGAACAACCTAGTAGTTCGACAACAACTTTGACCAAAGTTGTGCCACCCATCATTCATGAACAAATGATAAAGTCGCCAAAGGGAGTAGTGCACAAATCGACATTTAATCCTCGTGCAAAAATAGCACAGAATTATAATATAATAGAGGACCTGGCCCAATCGCCGTCCGCTATGTCGACATTTGAGGTACCGCAAAATTGCCTCTCCCAAGAGCAAGCTTTATTATCAACAATAGGTGGGATTGACCCAATGGATTCCAATCTTGTGGCCTTTAATCATAAAGGATATGACCCTCAGTTACCAGCTCAACTAGCTTTCCTTATTCAAGTGAAAGCCCTCAACAAAACTGTTCATCGAACAATCATTGATGAGGGGGAATCTACATGTATTATGTCGATGAGTTGCTGGAAAACTTTAGGATCTCCAACCTTGTCGCGGTCTGCGACGACGTTAAAAACATTCGACGGAAGGACATATACCCATATGGTATCCTAAATAACTTGAAAGTTGAACTAGAGGGAAAAACGGTAGAAATAGATGTTGAATTCATCGATGGGAATCTTGATTACAACATCCTACTAGGAAGACCATGGATATATGCCATGGCAGCTGTTGTGTCGACCTATTTTAGAAAGATTGCATTCCCCTTTCAAGGAGGAATTACAATCATCGATCAACAAAACTTCCTCCCCAATGGTTCTCAAGTTACAAGAAGCATTCCAATGATCCATGGAAGCAATCATTCGCTCCAAAATATCGGAGTAGGTCTCCTAAAAGACCCTGCCTTAATGGGTACTTTTGCCCTACCGCCTCCAAGTAATCTAGCGGAAGTGGCCACAGTGGAATATGAAACCTTCTATATCTAATGGATTTGGACTCTGAGGGCGGTTCTTATCTCGTGTCAACCTCGTTAAAAAATGAAACAAGGAGTCATGAGGATAGTTCTTTTACTGTGTCAACCTCATTAAAAAATGAAATAATCCCCTTTCCAAATCTCAAAGGTAAACCTTCATTCCAACCACCGAGTTGAATGCAATGAAGCTTGGGGGGCATGCACCTCGATTTTCATTGTTATGCTGGGGGCATGCAAACTTATCGAGCAGTTTTACCGCAGGGTTCAAGCTCGTTAAAAAATAAACCCGCATCGAGCAGTTTTAGCGCATAGTTCATGCTCGTTAAAAAATAAACATAAGACCGAGCAAGTGTTTCAACCCGCATTTAAGCTCGTTAAAAAATGAACTATCCTCCGGTAAATAACCATTGTGAATGTAACATTATCAGCCATTAAAGCCTTGGTCGTGTTTGCACCGTCACCTCCACTTTTCCATTGGCCGATCATTCACCTCCATTTGATTGTTTACCCATTTTGAGGAACAGCTGCGAAGAGTGATTTCATTAGCCATCCTTGTGACACTGCCGTGCTTGGAAAATTCCAACCCTTACCTGGAATCAGCTGCTACCCATTTTATCACTCGTTCCTCAAAAGACGAGTCTTCTTTAAGCTCTTTTCATTTGACTCGTAAAATATGAAAAGATTGCCGAGTTTTGGCCTTCCAGCTCGTTAAAGCGACAGGAAGAGCTATCCCTCCTCTATATTTTAATCTTTTTGGACCTGAGGGATTATTGCACAAAAAGATCGAGCGCTTGTTTTGTTCGGCTCGTTAAAACTATCGAAAATTCATCCCTTCTGTATTTTTTTATACTTTTTCGGACCTAAGGGATTAGATGACGAAAAAGGACTTTCGGAGTTAACTTTACGTACCTTTTCAAACTCTCTAAAAATGAAAAGGACCGAGTTATCTTTGTCGTTAGACTCGTTAAAAACATTAATAGCGACAAACTTGTCTTTAGACGAGAACGAGTTTCACTATCGCTAGGCTCGTCAAAACATAGCGATGGGTTTGCTCGAAGGGAAAATTATAGAACAAGCATATGTTATCCTCCTCAAGCTTGACAAAAATAAAGAGGTACTGGTCAGCAATGACTGGGGAAAAATTGGGAAGAAACTCAAAGAACTTTTATTGGTAGCAAGTCGCTCTTGAACATGACACTTCCGCTCCGTGCCTGAGTCGGGTTGGGTTGTTTCATTCACCAGTCACATCACCATGGTCTCGTCATACCATCCACCTTTGGGGTAAATGCTACCAATCCATCACACAAGTGTCGCCGATATGTTCAAGAGAAGTCATCCAGAGAAGTCAACCGTGTCCCATCCACTACCATACATTATCCTTCATTCTTTCATGACCGCCGCCCTGAACCATATATCATCAGATCGTTTTCACCTCCATCAAAATTATTTGCTCCGTTCCGTGTCACTGATGTGGGATACATTAAGGCCCTCCTTTGATGGATCGCTTCTTGTCGACATCAGCTCATTATCCAAGAGGTTGATCTAGGAACACCCCCTTCAGTACTTTGAAGCTTGCATGCCTCAATGGCAAGTTTCTCACTTCTGGCGACAGGTATACATCAATGACCTTCGACCGAAATATTTTGCGTGGTGTTCGACGCCAAGTCCTTTATTCACACCATGTGAATTGTACTGCAGTACCTTGAGGGTCATTATCATTATCGGTGATTCCTCTCGCACTTGTTAACAGTTTACATCATTGACTGGTAATCAAGCGATGTCTTTCCATGTTCGACTTCAAAACATTTCTCACATGGATCGACTTGTACTTAGAATGAAGATCGGACAAGATTGAAGACCCCGGATCTAGTTTCATCCATCCGGGCTGCGATATATATTCAGGAAAAATAAAGACATTGACATGTACAACATTGCAGCAGATAATCATCCTACCAAAAGGATGATGATTTCATCAAAATCATCAGTCTACCATCAGACGATTGTCTGTTCTATGTACAGGAAAATGAATTTATAAAGCTGAGCATGGGAATGCCCGCCTCAGCTATATCATGAAAACAGTATGAAAAATAATGTATTGTATTGTATCTTATTACAGGTCTCCTCCCAGCACTGAAAGAACTTCGGATCCTCCTAATAAAGCATTTCACCCGATAAACGGCCTCATACTTTAGGGGGCAACTGTTATAGACATTTTTGTGCCTTACAACATTGAGCATGAAATGTCCATAATCCAAGGGATCCAAAGTCCTTAAAAGAGTTGTTCCTGCCCCTAAAGGAACAAGGTCAACCAATGACAGCTTCTCCCAGAAGTTCTCCACCAAAAACCACTCAGAAACAGTCAATTCAGGATCAATTCAGAGGCTCCACTAGCTATCTGCGTTGAAATGCAGAGGCTACACTGGCTAAGTGCACTGCAACGCAGGTGGAAGAACTACCAGGGTGCGCTGAGTGGGAAATGACAAATGGCAAGTTCATTCAACGAGGTGGAAAGACCATGGAAGCTTCCAGAATCTTCTCCAATGACACTTGCCTCAATGAATTCTACTAGTGATGAGTAAGAGGCTCTCAACCTCCAAGTGGAAGCAAGAACTGACAGAGAGAAGCCACAAGTCAAAACATAAGCTGACTCATCCTCTCTGCTTACATCTATATATGGATCTCTCACCCAGAGGTTCAAGGGGCTGGAATTTTGTACTTTGCAGAGAATTGCTATTGGTTTGAGATTGAGATTAGTACATTGGGTGATTTATGCTTTGTTGGAGGAGAGGAAGGGATTCCTTTGCTGGGAGGTAGATGCTGGATCGGAACTCACTTGGTTGTATCTCCTCTTGGACTTTCTTATTCTATCAATAAACTATTTGAGTTTCTCCTACATGCTGTGTACCAATGATGTTTTGTTATGCTTACATGTTTAGCTTAATCTGATCTTGAGCTTTTTATGAATGTATATCTGTATCTTTGTGTAGTTTCTCTCTCTTGTGATCTTGCAGGAATTCGGTGAAGCTGGGCCAGTGAAGGAGCAAGAAGTTGGGAGCTACTGAAGAGAGGAGTGATTTGGATCGACAAACTAGCGGAAGACATAGGTTAGTTACATCCTTCTTCCTCATTTACATTTCATAAAGAAGAATACTCAATTAGTTTACCTTGTTTGTTTCTAAGGCACTATCACACCTTAGAGTGGGATAGGGGCATTCCGAATGGATACTTTTCCCAACAACACATTGTAAAAGACAAACAAGTAAAAGTCCAAGCGTCATGTGTGAACTCAAGAGTCACAAAGGTCCAAAGGACATGTAATACCAAAAGTCATATGCAATTCAAAAATTCATTTGGAACTCCAAAGGGTGTTGAAGTCCAAAGGTCACTAGAAGTTTCAAAGTCAAGAGTCATGAGGATATGAAAGGTCGCTTCACAAGTTATAAATAGATCCTAATTGATCATGTAAATGAATTTTAACCATGGGTTCTCCCATAAGGCAACAAAGAGACAAGTTAGTACTTTTTGGGAGCAAGTAGTGGGTCAAACACTCCACTATTGGAGCAAGTGATGTTCGTTGTATTCATGCATCTTGGGATTTTTAATTAATATTTGAATCCTGATGGAAAACATGTTTTCATACATGGATTATGGATTTTTTTTAAGACTATTTTGTAAATGTTTATTATTCATGTTTTATTTCACCAATACTAAGGTAGTTGAACTATTTTAGTTATTTTAGTGCTTATCCTATTGAATGTGTTGTAATGGTTGTAACAATTGTCATGTCTATGTGGACTATTCCATTGGATGTTAAACGAAAAATTCTTGTTTGTGTGCGTTTTTTCTAGGGTGGTACTATTACCTCTCTCTCAGAGGCTCACTTTCTCTCCCCTTTGCAGTAGAAGAACCTTAATGCACCTGCAACCAAACATTCACTAGGCACACTTGCTTGCTTTTCGAAGGCACATAAGAAATTCTCTCTCTTGTTGACAATTAAAGGCAAGGAAAATATATAAGTAGATGACAAGGGGACCATATTCCGGATGGGGGTCCTATAGCAAACGTTGTGAGGTCTAATTGGGACTGCATATCGGGGAGACCCATTTGAATGTTGGTAGGCCCAACACTGTCAACATGTACGTATAGTGGAAAAATCCTAGATGACACCTTAGTCCTTGTTGGGAGGGTACCTTGGCAATGAAGGTATCCCAAGAATTACATATGTTGTTGTACGTTTCTTGAGAAATTTTAAAATTGAGGTCAACCTAGTACCGGTTGAACAATTATGAATACCTCCCTAGTTAAGAGGGAGTGTTGAGAAATATAAATATTATCGGTCTTCATAATTGTATTTGAGTCATAATGTAATTTATTTTTCAAGATAAAGAAAAAATAAAATTTATTATAAAAGAAAGATTATTTATAAGCATGGGTTTCATGATTTTTAAATTTGTTTCTAGGTCATAACACATGTTGAGTGCTCCTAGGGTTGGCGTCATGAGTCATAATATTTGTCACTATGTAATAGACCCTTCTTGGGCTTTGTGTATCAAGAAATAAATTTATAAATAAGTCAAAATTGTAAAACTATCCTCCTCCACCAACTCGATCTTCCCACACTTCATGTTAGCCTCATAAAGGAGCTTCAAACCACTATAAATAATCATGCTTTCGACCTATTGGGAGAAGATTCATCAAAATATATTTGATTTGAAGTTCTAAGAGCTAAAATACTATGCAAAGATCTTTGAAAATAAGGAAGAGCTAAAGCAAAGGAATAAAATACACTTGTCAAGAAACGGATGAAAAATTTCTCTATTTTTCTACCACACGTGCAAGCTAGGGTTATTGTAGATTTGATTTATTGCAGGGACAAAATTTCAGATGCTGCAGAGAAGGCCGATATTATGTTTGACTCAAATTTTCAAAGGATGATGTTGACATTTGAAAATTTGACTAAAATTTTGACTTGCTTACCTAGGATGTTGACTTGGTGGATTGAAGGAAGCCTATGTGTTGGTCAAATGGTCTAGGTTGTATACTTTGATTTGATTCTAAAGAAGAGAATAATTTTTGGGTTTTCCCTTAGGAGAGGTGTTTTTCCTTAGCTGAGCACCTACATCTTGTGTTTTATATTGTGTTTGTGATTTTCATTGTTTGAAATTCATCTTGATGATAAGAATACAATCATTGGAAAGAAGAAATAATAAGAAACATCACAATAAAGTGTCAAAGAAAGAGAAATCAAATAAAACCCTAACTATGCTTCCATATGGATTTATCAATAGAATAAAGGCATTGGCATAGAACCATTGAAGTGTTGGAATTGTGGTGGAGACCATCGCAAGAAGGCTTATCCATTGTATCAGGGCGCTAGGCCTCATATCTACGATCCTTAGAAGGCACAAACAGTTGGGAATGTAGTTCAAAGAATTCCATGAATCTATGTAGCAGTTGATAACAGGCAAGAAAAACACCAAGCATACATCATGGAGATGGAAGGTAAGCTTTGTGATCACCTTGTTTCTATTTTGATTGATCCAGGATAAAATTATAGCTATATTAGTATTGGACTAGTGGATCAATGCCGTTTGAAAAGGAAGTATAAGTAGAATATTGGTTGGTGCAGTTGACTACAAGGACCAAGAGAAGAGTTCACCATTGGGTGAAGTCTTGTGCATTTGAGCTTAATGGCATGCCTATAACAACAAACCTAAATTTACTTCCTTTGGGTGCATATAGCATATTATTGGGCATGGATTGGTTGTTTATTCATAAGAACAAGGTAGATTTCTATGAGAAGGTGATTGAGTGCCTAGATGAGGCTGGAGGAAAGAGAGTCTTGCATGGAAAACATAAGCCTACATCAATGAGTTGGATTACAACCATGCAAGCTAAGTGTAACAAAAAAAAAGGACATTTATTGTTTGTAGTACTTATCTCTAGTGAAAAAGGGCTGAATGATGAGGATAGTGAATTCCTGAGGAGGTATCCTATATTAAAAAAGTTTTAGGATGTGTTTCCTATAACGGTTCAAGAGTTGCCTCCTCATAGGGAGATGGATTTCTATTGAGTTGATGCTTGGTGAAACACCATCATCTTAGGCACCATATAAAATGTGCATTCCCGAGTTAGTGAAATCGAAGTTGTATCTTAATGATCCATATTTATGAAGGAATGAAATGAAATATAGATATGAATAGAAACAAAGAGATACAAAAAAAAGACTTCAATTCATTAATAACGAAGTACTGAAAATTGTTTACATGTAGAATGGAAATGAACTAGGTCAAGCAGTGGTAGCTTATCTTTGAGAAGAGATGTGGCACCTACATGCCTTTTGAACTATGTTATAATGAGGCTCAAAGGCATATATATCATTTAGAAACAATGGAAAACCATAAGCATCCAAAAACCTAACCCTAGGAGATGAAGCACCAAAAGTCTGTGGGCCCCATTGGGGTAAATTGGTACATCAACTTCCCAAGGTCATAACTTTGGCATAAAATCTCCATTTGACGTGTACTATACCTCATTAG
Organism: Pinus tabuliformis; assembly: GCA_031772625.1. Lineage (NCBI taxonomy): Eukaryota > Viridiplantae > Streptophyta > Pinopsida > Pinales > Pinaceae > Pinus > Pinus tabuliformis. The sequence goes on along the minus strand of CM062814.1, from coordinate 222,169,341 downwards.
AAACATATATACAGGGAATAAAAATTTCGACTAGATATTTAGGGCCTCAAAATAGAGATCGTATGCCAAAGTTACGACCCTATTCCTCATATAGATCTTTATGCCCTACTCCTCGTATAGATCTTTCTAATGAGGTAAACTGTGATACAATTAAGGAAACTGAAAGAAACGATGGTGGGGGTCCAAGTGGAATAGTTGGGTGGCCACCAATATCCACCTGGATCAATCCTCCCCCATTAGGAAGCAATGGTACTCATTGCATTGTGTCTCCATGAGATGGGGAAAATTTTGCTGAACTTGGTCCCTGGTGAGCCACTTGCCTTGGTGCAAGAGTTGGCTAGCTTTGACAACCTCATACAATTAGATCTTCCGCTGGCAAGTGTTCTTAATTTGTGTGTCCATGATTCAATTATCTATGGACTATTCCATGTACTCTAGATTTAGCTCTGTTGGTGTGAGTTGTTATGCAATGTCTAATGTGTCTATTAATGGTGGGAAGTATGGTTGAAGGAGTTCCAAATTGAACACTAGGTGCATACCAAGGAATGGGGGAATTCTGAGCTCAAATTCATTGTCTCCTACAACATTTGTGATGGTGGAAGGCCCATGTGAGAGTGGTCTGAGCTTGTGATGAGATCCGGTAAGGAGTTCTTTATGTAAATGCAAACAACTTTGTCGCCCACCTAAAACTTGTGTGGCACCTGATGTTGATCATGTTGTTTCTTGTACTTGGCATTGGAGTTCTCCAAGATGATGTGAACCTAATGGCGAATGTGTTGGATGCATTTAATAAACCTGGTTGCTTTATTAGCCTCCTATTGTACATGTGTGGATTATGTCTATGTAGTTGCATGAGGCATGAAAACATCAATCAGACACAATGGTTGAAATCCCAAACCCACTTGAAAGGGATTGTAATCGGTTGAGCTATGGAGAGATCTATTATCGCTCTACTACACATAGGGAGGGTTATCATCCTAGGTTTGTGGATGGTTAGAGTTGTACATGTGGAGTATGTGCACTATCATCCTATTGACGACCTCTGCTTGGCCATCATTCTGGGGATGGAATGCAGTCGACTTGGTGAGCTTGGTGTCCAATAGTGTCCAGAGACTCGACCAAAATGTGCTCAGGAATCTGTTTTCCTGATCTGATATAATAGTCCATAGGATCCCAAAATGTAGCCACACTCATTCAAAGAAGAGCTTGGTAGTGTCCTCTATTTTGATACTCTTCTTGCAGGATGCCAGTATAGCCATCTTATAAAATATGTCCACAACCACAAATACACAATCATTACCATGCTTGGTAGAAGGGAACCTAGACAGATAGTCCATGGAGATGGATTCCCAAGGCTGGCTAGGAATAGGCATAGGAGTGCACAAGCCTTACTTCTTAATGGTTGGATTAGGGATGACATAGGCAATGTAAGATCTAATATATTTTTCAACTTCTTGTTGGAGTTTTGGCCAATAAAAGTAATTATGTAGTATGTCCACAATTTTCTCCACACCAAAGTGTTGTACGACCCAACTATAGTGTGACTCCAAAATCAACTTGGCACACTTGCTTTAAGGAACACAAAGGTGGCCCCGATAGAATAATAATGCGTCCGAGAGGTGGAAATAAGGAACTTTATTTCCATCCAATAGCTTATGGTATGTGGCCGCAAGATCTGGATTTTTTTGTACATTTGTAGCAATCCAGAGGTATCATGGCCACAAGAGTTGAGAACAATAGTCAGTGTTGCAACTAGGAGCTGACTGAGGTAATCTGCAACATGATTGGTGATGCCCTTTTTGTATTTAGGTTGAAGTGGAATTGTTGTAGATATGTAGACCACTTCTGATGGTGATTGTTTTACAACTTCCCTTGTGTCTTTACAAACTAAAGAGGTCGATGATTCGTGTGGATGATCATATCCTTCCCTATAATGTAATGTTCCCATTGTCAGCAAGCCTTCATGATAGAATTCATATATTTATCATAGGTGGGGTACTTCCAAATTATATCAGAAAGTGTCTCACTATGATAGGCCATTGGATGCCTACGCTAGGTGAGGACTGCACCAATAGCATATTCAGAGGTGTCTGTCTCAATTACAAATGACTACTGCAAGTCTAGTAATATGAGTATAGTTGCAAAGTAGAAGCACTACTTCAGCTCAATGAATGCCTTTTTGGGACTCAAAATAGGAAAACTTTGATTTCTCTCCGCACTTGGTAATATAACTCAAAGGCCAAGTGATATGGGAGAATACCAACACAAACCTCCGATAAACATTTACGAGGCCCAAAAAGCTACGAAACTCTATTGCAGTGGTTAGGGCTAGCCAATCCCGAATGACTTGGATCTTAGCTAGATTCACATGAATGCCTTGCTCATCTATGATGTAACCCATATATTTTACTTGTCTCATGCCAACAGTGCATTTCTCTATGTTGGCACACATTTTTTATTGCCGCATGGTTTGAAGGACCTTCCAAATGTGTTGCAAGTTATCTTCCCAACTCTCACTGAAGATGAGGATGTCGTCCAAATAAACAACCACGAATGAGTTGGTGAAGGGCTGCAAGATGTCATCCGTCATCCTCATAAAAGAAGGAGCGGAATTTTTCAACTCAAAGAGCATGACCAACCATTCAAAAATTCCTTCCTTGGATTTGAAGGTGGTCTCCCATACATCTATGGGCTCTATTGGGACTTGGTGATAGCAAAACTTCAAACCGATATTGCTGAAATACTTGGACCCCTTAAGTTGGTATATAAGGTCATCAATCTATGGGATTAGGTATCTGTTCTTGACAATAATTTTGTTTAGTGCCTAATAATCAATGCAGAGCCTCTAGGTCCCATCCTTCTTCTATATAAGTATAATTATCCTCCCACAGGGTGAGGAACTTGGTTGTATGTTCCCTTTTTGCAGCAACTCCTCGATTTTCCATTTGATCTCTTCATTTTTTAGAATGGAGCAGTGGTATATTGTCCCATTGGGTAGGGGTGCTCTAGGAGTCATATTGATTGAATTCTTGACTTGACAGTGCAAGGGTACCCCTGTGGGTGAGGAGAATAAGTCCTTGTATTCTTCCACAACCTTATACACCTGCTTCTTCTACATGGAGGAACCCTTCCCAGGGACATGGATGTTACCACAATATTCCCCTTACTTTGACATCAAATTAGAAAGAAAACATATTTCCCAGTCTAGGAGATGATCTTATTGCATTAGTTCGCAAAGATCAAAGAGATAGCAGTAGGTAGGGATACCTCTAAAATCCTCTATAACTTATTGCCCAAAGTAATAATAAAAATGTGACGCCTAGGCTCATACATAACATGATGCTTCCACAAGTATGGTTGGCCTAATAGTACATCAAAAAATCGAGAGGGGCAACATCTCATAGTACCTTACCTGTGAAGGGCTTGATATAGGGGGGGAAACACTACTTGTTGATGCGGAGATCTCTTCCTTGGTAAATCCACCAGATGGTGTACGACTACGGGTGTGGTGAGGTCGGTAGACCCAACCTCTTCATGAAATTTGTCAAAATGAGGTTCTTTTTGCTCCTGCTATCGACAATGAACTACAATGGAGAACTCTTCACCCACATTTGTGAGTGGAAGAGACACTCTCCCTCCTTTGGATATTCGAGCTCAATCTTCTGGATCTTGGAGGTGGCAACATTGGCGCTATGATTTGCATCAATAATCTCATTCCCTTTGTCATTCTCCTTGTTGGGATTTGACTCTTAGTCAGAACATGCATCTAAATATGAACCCTTCAATTTGGCCACCAGTGACTGCTTGGATTGACACTCACTTATGTTGTGAGTGGGGCTCTTATGGAAGTCACACCACTTTCTTGTTTCCTTCTTTGTCTTCGTGGTGTTTTTCTTTTCTTGCGGCTTTGGAAAGTTGTCCTAGGTCACCCTGCCTTGGACTTGTACTTTTTTTCTGTGACTTGGGGGAATTCTTTCCCTACTTTTGATTCGCAAATCCAAAGATGTGCTTCTTTTGTTTAAATTTTTATTCAATCTTGGCAACATATTTGTATGTTGCACCAAGTGAGGAGATTGCTAGGTGTTGGGTCACCCAAATACCATCTTTCTACCAACCTTTCACTTCACTTTTAAACCATATTTCTCTTTCCCATACCCTTACATTAAACTATTTTCATGATTACATCGGGTTTAGACTTATTATTTTAAAATGCATATGTTTTAGTGTTTTTGAGTGATTTTATGATTAAATTTTGGAAAAATAACATGTTTTCACTTATATATGGAAGTGGGATGAGTTTCATGATGTTTGTAGGTGTATTTTAAGACTTCAACAAAGTCATATTTGACCACGATGCCTAAAATTCATATTTCTTCTTCAACCCCTTGAATATTTGATGAAGATTTAGGAGGTTCCTTCAAGCATACTTTATGGAGAAGAATCATGGAAATTTTGATTAGATTCCTTATCACAGATATTAGATATTTGTGAGAGGATTTGTAGATATTTTACATGATAAGTGTTAGCACATTTGTAACAACATAAGACATTTGTGGATTTAAGAGAGATTTGTGGATCTCAAATCTTTGTTAGTTACCTCAATTTTATGTATAAATAGGAGTGCCTCTTCCATTCCCAAAAGGAGGATTCTTGGAGCACGTATCCAACTTATGATGGAATAAAATAAAGCTTCATTTTACATAAATTTCCACTCTGTATTTTTAGATGTAAATTTTTCTAATCGTTTAGATTTTGAAATTGATCTCTTTTCAGTGACTAGTTTGAGTAAGGAAGGACAACCCAAGTCTCCATGTTGGAGCCTCTTCCTTATGAACTAAGAATTGGACTAAAATCTCTTTTTATGCATTCATCTTTTCTTGCTTTCTTAAATTTCTCTAATCATTTAGATTTTGGACTTGATCTCATTTCAGTGATTAAGTTTGGATAAAGAAGGAGAACCCAGGCCTCCAAGTTGGAGCCTCTTCTTTGTGGACTTGGACTAAATTCTCTTTTCATCTACTCTTGGTTTCTTAAAGAAATTGTCATGCTTTATTGTGCATTTGGTTTTAGTTGAAACAGAAATCAGAGGAAGGACAACCAAAATATCTACATATAGAGCCTCTTCTCTCTTGATTATGATTCAGTTAAAATCATTATTTGCTTATTTATTCATGTAGATCAAAATTTTATGGATTTACAGAATAGTTTGTCACTTTGATCTTAGGAGAATTGAGCTCACTCCAAATGGATCACTGAAGCATTTTATTTCATTACAACCAAGTTTGCTTAGCTTAGAGACAATTGCCTACTCCTACATATATTTTGTTGGCATCATTGCAAGCTTACGAGTATCCCTGGTTGATAATTTAATGAAAGAAGTTTAAGCAATTGAATTGCCCAACATTTTTGGTGTTGTTGCTGGGGATGGTGCTAAGGGATTAGGAATTATGATTTTAATTCAGTTTTAGTATTTTTCTTTGGTTTGATTCATGGAAAAACTAACTCATGTTGAAAGGATATCTTGGTGACAACAAGATCTTAGTAACATGTGTAACAACCCCAATTTAAGATATACAAATAATTACATCAAATTATATGATTAATAATCAACAGACAACTATTCCATTAATTAGCATATATTTTTTTAGAAATAGGAGCAAAGACAACTTACCTATAGCGATGATATTCCTTACTTGTAATTTTAGAGTTGAACGATATTTGAACCTCGCTAACTGTAACAAAGTTTTGGGAACGAGTCTCCACCCAACCATAAGCTCAGTTGCACATAATATTTCTACAACTGGCCACCCCCGAACCCTCAATCAATGTACTACTGCTAGGGAATCCTTTGTCTCACAACACTTTTCTCCCAAGAGAATGGATGATGGAATGATCTCTCATCTTCCTCATCATTTATTAAATAGACCAAACATTGAAAAGGGAATCGCATGCACACATTCTATGTGTCAACATGCAACTTTTATTTTTTTATTTTAAGTTTTATTTAAGTTAAATTTTCTCTTAATTTATTCTTCCTTATTTCATTCATTTTTACTTTTTGATAACTTTACTTATTTTTACTATTTTTATATTTCTCTTAGTTAACTCTTTCTTATTTTGTTAACTTTACTTTCTCTTACTATTTTATAGTTTTACTTTTATATATACTTATTTAGAACTCTAGCACTGTTATTTACTATTTTATTTATTTGTTATTATTATATTTCTTTATTATTTATTATCTATTTACTATTATTATCTTTTCTTTATTGTCTATTATTTATTTGCTTATATTTTAATATTATATTATATTATTTATTATTATTATTATTATTATTAGGGGACATTACAACATGGGGAAGTATACATAAGAGTTAGCTTTGAATCTCATTTTTAGCTACATATATAAAGCATGATAAATAAGATGCATAAATTTCAATCAATCTTTGCACTATAAGAGTTTCAAACTAATCCATTTATGGATAGGAGATCTAGAATGATGTTCAAGCATTTGGAGGAGAGCCAAGAGAATGAGGACTACATTAAAGATTGGTTTCCAAAGGTGACTAGGCCACAACATTCTTCCATTCTTCAACGAATCCTAGCATTTAATCCAATTGTGCAATTGATCTTTCATATCCTTGCAAACATTCGGGTATATTTTTCAAATTTAGATGTGAGCATACTAGAGATTTTGATCCGTAAATGACTTCATTGGAAATACTCCTGCATTTGAAAAAACAAAAAAAACAAAAATCTCTTTCTCAAAATAGAGTAGGATAGAATAGGAAAATAAAACCAAGTATGGAGAATTTTAAAGTTTCTGATTTTCAAATTTGATTTCATTTATTTTCTTCGAAATTTGGTGGTGTAGTAAGAGCCACCTCATTCACTAATCATTGGCAGGAAGATTTACAATCAAAGGGATATTCGCGAAGAAGAAAAATAAGTGGAATTTAGAAAACTAAAATTTGAGGTCTGAAATCAAATTCTTCTTATATTGTTTTTCAAGTTTTAAATTTCAATTACATAAAGAATTGTTGAGTATGCTTTCCTCTTATGCCTTGTTGTGACCTAGAAGATCATAAAGGAAAATTGGATAAGTTAGCTTTGAAATTTCGCAATAAAATTCATAAATGTAAAAATGATTAAGAGATCTAAATTTACTATTCATTCTAAAAAAATACTTGAATTTTGATCTTTAATTTTCAATTAGAAATTTTCTCAAAATTACTATAAACATTTTTTTTTTCTTAAATTTAAGAAAAAAATTATTGTTTTTATTTTCCAAATTAATAATAAAATTTCTTTTTACTTTATTGTAAATAAATAAAAATCATTTAAAAAAAATCAATTATAAAAAAAATTAAAAACCCATTTAAAATATATATATATAAATAAAAAATAAAAACAATATAGACCAACAACCCATTTAAATAAAACAATATATGCATATAAATAAAATAAAATAAAATAAAAACATATATTAAAAAAAACACATTAAAAAAATAATAAACATTAAAAAGAAAATTAAAAAACAACAAAAATATAACATAAAAATAAATAAAACACAACAAATTAATACAAACTTATTCCATAACAAAAACCACAAACAAATTAATACAAAAAAACATTAAAAACAAAATACTATTTAAAAATTAAATAAATAATAAAACCAATTAACAAAACCGAATAAAACAACCCATCCATAATAACCAACCCAACAATAAGAAAAAACAAAAACAAAAACAACCCTACGTCAGTCATTGCATATACAATACGTAAAACAAATCGAGGGTTTGAACAAACGAAGGTCACAGTTTGATGGCGATTTGAACCTGGCATGCTGCAGCGAATACATGGCTTCTCACAACTTTCAAATACGTTGTTAGGCTTCGGGCCTTCAATACAACCTGCAAATGAAAAAAAATTGTAATGTGAATTTTGCTCAATGGTTAAAACTTGATTTAAATCAAAGATGAAATTTGTTCAATGATTACCTGTCTAGGGTTGAAATAAAATCACTATATGGCTTGTAATAGTTGACAATTGCAGAAAATGGTTGATGAGTGTAATGGTTAACGAAGGTCAGGTTGTTTAGATGAATGATGAGAGATCATGGGTTTTGATTTTGGTAATCGCCATTTGGATTTTAACAGAAACGAATTTGAAAAAAAAAAATAATTAAATTTAAAAAACAACACGCATTTAAATATTATATTTTATTATATTTAGATATAAGTTAAATGTGTGGCACAGTGGTAATTCATAAGAATTGTGAGGAAGAGGTCATGGATTCAAATTCAATGGTGGCCAAAAAATGTTAATTATTTATCAATTTTGACAATCTTTAACTATGCGATAATTTTCGCCGGCACATGGCAACATTGGAATGGTCAACGTGGAAGCATAGTATTTATCAACATTACACAATCATCACCCAACTATCTGCCACGTCACCCTGTCCAGTCAGTGTCCACATCAACCTCTGAGCTGCCACGTGGCACTCATTTTTTATTATTTTGCTAAAACTTCAAATGGTCATAACTTTCTCATATGACGTTTTTTTGACATGATTCAAGCGTCATTGGAAAGATATCGATGAGATCTATGTGATGAGATAGTTTTCATTAACATTTGAGACAATTAAAAAGGTCATTTTTTTAATTGATTTTGCAACAATTTGATTTCTAAAACATCATCAAATCATTAAAACATGTTTCTAATATGAATTTTCTTTAATCTGGTTTTGAATCACTGAAATTGAGCATCAAACTAAGAAATTATCAACAAAATGCTAGTGGGTAATCCAAGATGCATCACTTCTCGACAGGTAAAAGTGCATTTTATTTTTATTTATCTTCCTTGAATTTGTTTTATTAGCACTAATTATGAATTTGTTGCATATATATCATATGAAGATGGACTGATCACCTCTCTCCTTCGAAAATCTTACGTTTTATTGTAGATTAGTGCTAATTTTTGCAAGTTCCAGGAAGTTCAAAGAATAATAATTTATGCACAAACTATTTTCAAAGACCAATCTATTTTTCGAAAAGGACCACAAAGAAGTCAAGTCCATTTCAAATCACGTCCATAATACCATTGCTACTCATTCATTTTCCTCTTTCTAAGATTACAGTCCATTCATCAATTTCCATCTTCCTAGAGCATAACTTCAAATCATTTTTCCTTTGCAAGTTTCACATTTTCCTGCATCAATTATATTTCATTCCTAACCCATGAATAAAGTCATTCAACTCACTTACAAAGCTAAGTTACCTCATTGATCCTTTTCCTTTTGAAAAATAAAACATGCTTCATAAATGAAAATCTTTCATCTATGCTCCTCTAAATCATTACTTTATACTTGTGTTAGATGATGGGGGATTCATTAAGGCCCTCTTTCTAGCAAGTCTTGACCCATCGACTTCAGCACATTATCTGGGTTTCAGACTAGAGTTATTTTTAGTACCTTGAGGCTTGCATGTCTTAATGACAAGTTCTCTCACCAATGAACATTACAATACATCAATGTCCCATGTTTTTCGGACCTTCTAGGTGACTCGACTTCAACTCATTTATTCGTACCTAGTAAGATGTACTTGGGCATATTGATGTCATTGACATTAATGGTGACTAGTCTCGCGTTGGTTAACGACATTCATTAATGGTCGGTAATCCAACAATTTATTTCTATGTTCGACATCAGAAAAATTTATTCACATAGAAAATAATTATGCCACAATGTGAATATGAATCAAGACTATATGGTTCCATCACACTTACAACATCTTGTAGCAGTGTTACAATAAATCAAAATTTAGCTCCAAAATTCAGCACTAGTAGCTTAATTCCAGCAATAAGATAGTACAAATGTACCAATTTCAGATCTCATTCTATGTTCATACAACCAAGCATATCATATTGTTTCACTTCAAAGATCAATGATCCAACAACATCAACCAAAAAGATTTCAGCCATATAAAGATATCTCATATGCATAACTTATAACCTTCTCAGGTAGGTGAAGGTATGTTGTTTTCCACTTTTTAATCAATAATTCCTTGAATGCTAAAATACACGTATTTGGAAAATTTCCCTATTTTTCCTTTTGTATCCTTCCCTATTTCATGCCATTATAGGTCTTCCTTATTTTATACATTTTCCAAGAATGTAAAATACCTTCAGTTGGGTGGTGGGGGGGGGGGGGTTGGGTGGGATATTCATCATTCCTTATATTCATTACACTATTTTTCGATCCCATATTTCATAACCTCATATACTGTTCACCAACATGTTTTTCCCAATTGAAAGTTTTTGTTCTTATAAACACCTTGATTGACATCCATAATGCATCAATGGTTTTCATATGAAGCATACATTCCTAAGAAAAACTACCATGTGGAGGATGTTCCAAATAATTTTTGCAGCCATTGAAACATAAATTTTCAATAAGCTATCCATAATTTTGTGGTTGCCTATACATAGGCTATTTAAAGAGCATGTTTTGCACAACAATTTCAAGCAAATGAGGCTAAAAATATTGAATGGTTGATGCACACATTACCGAATCATCATTTGGAATGTATTCATATGGTTGAATTTTCAAGATCATTCTTTGTTGTAGTAAGAAGAAGAGTAAAAAGGAAAGTGTTGTCACACAAGAACCAATTATGACAAAAAATGTTGTTACACATAAGAAAATAAGACTCCATCACACATTTCATGAAAGCCAATGTAAGGTTGATGAGAACATGAAACACCTTCAGTTGGGGGGAATGTTGGGTCGCCCAAATACCATGTTTTTACCAACCTTTCACTTCACTTTCACTTCACTTTTAAACCATATTTCTCTTTCCCATACCCTTACATTAAACTATTTTCATGGGGTTTAGACTTATTATTTTCCAATGCATATGTTTTAGTGTTTTTGAGTGAATTTGTGATTAAATTTTGGAAAAATTTCACTTGTAAATAGAAGTAAAATGAGTTTCATGATGTTTGTAGGTGTATTTGAAGACTTCAACAAAGTCATATTTGATCACCAAGCCTCAAAATCGAATTTCTTCTTCAACCCCTTGAATATTTGATGAAGATTTGGGAGATTCCTTCAAGCATACTTTATGGAGAAGAATCATGGAACTTTTGATAAGATTTCTTATCAAAGATATTAGATATTTGTGAGAGGATTTGTAGAGATGTTACTTGCTAAGTGTTATCACATGGTTGTAACCACATGAGACATTTGTGGATTTAGGAGAGATTTGTGGATCTCAAATCTTTGTTAGTTATTTCAATTTTATGTATAAATAAGAGTACCTCCTCCATTCCAAGAGGAGGACTCTTGGAGCATGTATCCAACTTAGGATGGAATAGAATAAAGCTTTATTTTACATAAATTTCTATTCTATATTTTTAGATGTAAACTTTTCTAATCATTTATATTTTGGAATTGATCTCTTTTCAGTGACTAGTTTGAGTAAGGAAGGACAACACAGGTCTCCAAGTTGGAGCCTCTTCCTTATGAACTAAGAATTGGACTGAAATCGCTTTCTATGCATTCATCTTTTCTTGTTTTCTTAAATTTCTCTAATAATTTAGATTTTGGACTTGATCTCATTTCAGTGATTAGGTTTGGATAAAGAAGGACAACCCATGCCTCCAAGTTGGAGCCTCTTCTTTGTGGACTTGCATTGAAATCTCTTTTCATCTCCTCTTGCTTTTTTAAAATAGTTGTTATGTTTTATGGTGTGTTTGGTTTTAGTTGAAAAATAAATCAAAGTAAGGACAACCAGTATCTTTAGATATAGAGCCTCTTCTATGTTTATTTTGGTTAAGTTAAAATCATTATTTTCTTATTTATGCATGTAGATCAAGTTTTATGGCTTTACAGAATAGTTTGTCACTTTGATCTTAGGAGAATTGATCTCGCTCCAAATGGATCAATGAAGCATTTTGTTTTATTATGTCTAAGTTTGGTTAGCATAGTGACAATTGCCTACTCCTATGCCTATTTTGTTGGCATCATCACACGCTTATGAGTATCCCTGGTTGATAATTTAACGAAAGAAATTTAAGCAATTGAATTTCCCAACACTAGGAACTCCATTTTTTCCTGAATGTATACGTGCATACAACTACGGTACTTGAGCACTAGATTTCACACAGAGTATTTGATACCCCAATTTGTGTGTAGAGTATGAAAAATATTTGTGAGCTCATGCACATCTTGGTCCCTTTGTTGTCATTGTGTGGTCCATTGTATGTACTTTTCCTCATAGCTCCCCACAGGGTAATACTATTCTTTGAAAGCGTCTCAGAAATATTTTCAAGAAGGGGTGGTTGTAAATAGAGACGATTCCTCGATGCTTTTCTCACATTATGTTTCCCACCAATCCTTGACATGGGGAAAATTCTTAAGCAGTGTAAAAGTAATATTCTCCCTATCGGAGAAGCTATGGACCGAAAAATAACCTTCCAACAGATTCAACCATTTATCTACATTATCTGTATCTATTTCCCTTCAAATATAAGGATATCAAAGTTTACTTGTACCTTGAAGGGGGTGGTGCCTCCGATGTGATTGTTGGATGCAGATGCATCACCGGTGGGCATACACCGAATGATGTGGGAAAATTTGTCCATCATTGCATTCCTTTGTCACTCACATGCCTCTTCAAGAAATATTTTGAAAGGATCTCTTTCTCCCTCCTATTTATTTTCTTCCTCCATGGAAGGTTGTCAGGGTCAGCAAAGCCAGACTTGCAAAGGTTAAACCAAATCTATCCCTAACTCCTTATACCCTGACCTCATTGGGGACATTCACAGAAAAAAATAGAAGGAGAAGACCACTTTGATACCACTGATCCAAATTTATGAAAGAAAAAAATGAAATAAAGATATGAATATAAACACAAAGATACAACAAAAACAGAACTTCAATTCATTAATAACAAAGTATTGAGAATTGTTTACATGCAGAATGGAAATAAACTAGCCCATGCGACGATAACTTATCTCTGAGAAGAGATGTTATGGATACATGCTTTATAAACTATGTTACAATGAGGCTCAAACACCTATTTATTATTGATAAATAATGGAAAACCCTAAACATCCAAAAACCTAACCCTAGAAGATGAAGCGCCAAAAGTATGTGCGCCTTGTTGGGGTAAATTGGTACATCAACATCTCAGGGTCATAACTTTGGCACATGAGTTTTGTTTGATGCGTATGATACCTCATTGGAAATATCTATCCGAGGACTACAAATTTCGACTGAAAACCCTTATCCCAAGTTATTAGTTTGTATTTTTACTTAAAAAATGGCATTTAAGGCCTCAAAATGGCTCTGGAAGCTTAGGACCTGAATAATTGCTAAAAATAGTAAATTGTGCTACAATTAAGGAAACTGAAAGAAAATATGGTGGGGGTCCAAGTGGAACAGGTGGGTGGTCATCAATATCCACCTAGATCACTTAAAGAGATGATTGATAAGGGATACATATGACCAAGTGTATCTCCATGTGGAGCACTAGAATTGTTTATAAAGAAGAAGGACAATACACTCAAATTGTGCATAGATTGCAGGAAATTGCACAAGGTGAACATCAAGAAAAAATATCCATTGCCTTAGATTGATTATTTGTTTGATCAGTTGAAAGGAGCTATAATATTTTCAAAGATTAATATGAGATCATGATATCATCAGGTGCGCATCAAAGAAGAAGACACCTATAAGACTACATTTCATACAAGGTATGGGCACTATTAGTTTGTGGTGGCTCCGTTTGGTCTTACCAATGATCCAAAAACCTTGATGTGTATGGTGCACAGTGTGTTACACCATTATCTGACTATTTTTTTGATAATATTTGTTGATGATACATTTGTTTATTCAAATAATAATGAAGGCATGCAATGGATCTTGCAACAATATTGAGATTGTTGAGAGAGCATAAGTTTCTTACAGTATCAAATTCATTACTTGGGATATATTGTTTCTAAGGAGGGGATAACAATGGATCCATAAAAGATTAAGGCTATCATAGAGTGGTCGGCTCCAAATAACCTGAATGAGGTTAGATCATTCATGGGACTAGCAGGTTATTACAGGAGGTTCATTAGCAACTTCTCCAAGATTGGGCAACCTATCACATATTTACAAAGGAAAGGAAAGAAGTTTGAATGGACTTTTGAGTGTGTAGTCAACTTTGATCAATTGAAGCAATTTCTTACCAATGCTCCAGTTTTGAGGATTGTAGATCCCAATAAGGACTTTGTAGTTTGTACAGATTCCTGCAAAGAAGGAGTTGGTGGAGTCCTGATGTAGGAAGGGAAGGTGGTTTCCTATGAATCATTAAAGTTGAATGATCATGAAAAAAATTATTTGACTCAAAAACTTAAGTTGGTAGCTATCATTCATGCATCAAAGATGTGGATACATTATCTCCTTAGCAGGAAGTTCATTTTAATGAGTGATCATAGTGGAATGAGGTACTTGTTTGACCAACCTAATTTGAATGCAAGGAAAGCTAGATGATTGGCTACTCTTAGTGAGTTTGACTTTGAAATCAAGTACATCAAAGGCAAGGAGAGAGGGGTTGTAGATGCACTTAGTATGAGAGTAAAGTTGAATCATAGTTCAAGTGTGAGCTCTTATGTGACATATCTGAAAGAGTGGATCTTGCATGCAGGGCAACATGCTGAGAGGTACTAGCAACTGAAGCAGAGATTGCAACAACAAGGTGAGCGTGATAAGGATGAGAAGAATCACCTCATGTCAGATGGCTTGGTTAGATCTTGGAGCAGGATCTATGTGCCTGATAATATTGAATTGAAGAAGCTCATTTTGAGAGAGTTTCGTGTCAAGCCATCTTAAGGCCATCCAGGATACTAGAAGACTTTGATAGCCATTAAGAAGTTCTATTATTGACCTAAATTGAAGAAAGAGGTGATTAAGTTTGTTTCTAAGTGCTTGAACTATCAACATGTTAAATATGAATGCAAATATCCATCTAGTATAAACAACGTAAACTTTGAAACGGGAACTAATACTGTTACCCGTTTCGTAGAGATAGCAAAAAATTGACCCGATTTTGAAAAGGGGTGATGCAGAACACACATATTTTTTTTAGAGCATAGCTTTTGGCATTTTAAATAACCAATACGATTACCCATTTCATAGGGGTAGTAAAAACGTGACCCGATTTTGAAAAGTTGTGATGTAGAATAAACTTCTTTTTTTTCGAAGCATATTTTTGACACTTTAAATTTTCTTATAAATCAAATATAAATATTTGCTTTTAAATGTTAGTGATTTTCGTACTGATTTTTAAATGTGTAGATGCAACGTGTTGATGCAACATACATTTTTTTAGAGGACTTACTTTTCACACTTTAAAATTTATTATGTCCATTTTTTTTTTAAATTATGATTATTTAATGAATTTTCAAGTTGTTTTATTTTTCTTTTTTCTTTCCTTTAATGTTAATTAGTTAAAAAAACAAATATAAAAATATACATAAAAAAAGACAAACAAAAAAACAAAATATGTTAAAAAAAAATTTATCTCATAAACCATAAAAGAATTTCGAAAATAAACAAAATTATATATATAAAGCTAAGCAAGTAAAAATAGAAAGATTAACAAAATCATTAACAAAAACTAGGAAAAATAAAAATAAAAACAAACTAGAATAAACAAAAATTGAAAATTAATAAAAAAATAGATAAAACTAGTAAAATTAATATTAAAAACATTTAGAAAAAACTAAAAAACCAAAAATAAGTTCAAATAAAAAATAAAAAATAAACAATTTAAAAATATATGTCTTTTCTAATTAAAAAACAAAACAAAACAAAACAAAATAAAACATTTTAAACTTATAAAAAAATGTGTTTTTGATTTAAAAAAAAAAAAAAAGATTAATTAAATTTTCATTATTTATTTAAAAACAAACCAATAAACAAATTTTAAATATAATTTTTTTTAAACTAAATTTTGTTTTGTTTTGTTTTTTTTTTTAAACAATTTTAAGAAAAAATATTAAGCATATTTAATAAACAAAATATTTTTAATAAACATATTTAATAATTTAATAAACATATTTAAATAAATTTTTAATAAACACATTTATAATTAAATATTTAATAAACATATTTAATAATTAAAAAAAATTATTAAACAAATTTTTTTTTTTAAATAAATAAATAAAAATAAAAAATTGTTAATGCCCATGGCCGCGCTACCACCGAGCAGTGGGCACGCAACCCCTCTGCCCACGACCGCACCATCACTAGGCAGCGGGAGGGTCGTTGGGCGATTCTGAGAATCGCCCAACGGCCCGCCCGCCACCCGGTGGTGGTGCAACCGTTGGTGGAGAGGCTGGCCATTGGGCGATTCTGAGAATCGCCCAACGGGCCGCCCACCATTCGATGGTGGCATGGCCGTGGGCATTAACAATTTTTTTTGTTTTTAATAAAAACAAAATTTTAAAAAAAATTAAAATTGTTCAATAAATTTTTTTTAAAATTATTAAATATCTTTATTAAGTATTTAATTATAAATATGTTTATTAAAAATGTGTTTATTAAAAATGTGTTTAATAAATATGTTTATTAAAAAATATTTAAATATGTTTATTAAATTATTAAATATGTTTATAAAAAATTATTAAAAATATTTTGTTTATTAAATATGTTTAATAATTTTTCTTAAAATTGTTTAATAATTTTATTTTTTTTAAATAAAAAAACAAAATTTTGTTTAAAAAAAATTATATTTAAATTTTGTTTATTGGTTCGTTTTTAAATAAATAATGAAAATTTAATTAATTTTTTTAAATTAAAAACACTTTTTTTTATAAGTTTAAAATGTTTTTAATTTTTTTATTTAAATTGGAAAAGACATATATTTTTAAAATTTTCATACATACATATAATTTGAGCTTATTTTTGTTTTTTTAGTTTTTTCTAAATGTTTTTAATATTAATTTTACTAGTTGTTTTTGTTTTGTTTTTTGTTTTTGTTTTTGTTTTTGTTTTTTTTTTTTTTTTTTTTTTGTTTAATCTAGTTTGTTTGTTTTTTTTTTTTCCTAGTTTTTTTTAATCTTTCTATTTTCACTTACTATATATATATATATTATTATTATTATTAATTTCTTTTTTTTTTCCAAATTCTTCTATGGTTTATGAAATGATTTTTTTTAAACATTTTTTATTTATTTTTTGTGTTATATATATATATTTTAAGTAATCAACATTTTAATCTTAATTTCACTAGTTTTTATTTTATTTTTTTTTGTTAATTTTCCATTTTTTTTTTAAATCTAGTTTGTTTTTAATTTTCAATTTATTTTTTTAGTTTTTTGTTAATATTTTTTTAATTTTTCTATTTTTACCTACTTAATTTTATAGTTTTTTTTAATATGTTTTCTTTTTTCTTTTCCCATTTTTTTTTTTTTTATATATATATTTTTTTATGGTTTACATTTTCTTTTTCTTTTTTCCCCAATTTTTTTTAAATATGTTTTTTTTGCTATTTATTTGTTTATAATTTGTAATTTTTTTCCTAGTTTTTTAGTTCTTATTTTTTATAGGTTTATTTTTTTTTTATTTTTTATTTTTTTTTTACATTTTTATGATTGATTTTTTTTTTTTTTTTTATGCTTAATTTTTCTGTTTTTTATTTTTATTTTATGTTTTGCTTTTAGTATATATTTTTATTTATGTTTTGTTTTTGTTTTTTTTTACTTTTTTTTTTTTTTTTGTGTTTTTTCATTGTTTTAATTTAATTTAATTTAATTTATTTATTTTTATTTTATATATATTTTCATTATTTTTTTGAAATTTTAATGTTTTTCGAGGTCGTGATAAAATATTTTATGCTATTATTTCGAAATGTTGAAATTTTACCCTTCAATTTTTTTTTGTTATCGTAGCATCAACACTTTTCGTTTTGAGGGTGTTTTTTGCACAAAATTTAGCATTGAAAAAAAATGTTATTTCGAACATCAACACTTCGTTTTGAGGGTGTTTTTTGGACAATTTTTGCACAAAAAATTGGTTTTCACCGCCATTTTTAAAACATGTTGAAAATTTACCCTAGAAAAAAAAGGGTGTTATTCAAGCATTAACGCTTTTCGTTTTTAGCACTGTTTGATGTTTTTTCAGGGTTTTTTGGGCAGAGTTCCCGTTTTGAGTTTATAGTTCCCATTTCAAAGTTTACATTGTTTATACAACATCCTATTCCAATTCCGGAATGGAAATGGGAAGTCATTTCCATAGATTTCATTATAGGATTTCTAAGGACATCAAGGAAGCATTACTCCATGATGGTTGTGGTTGATAGGTTGAACAGGGTAGATCACTTCATTGTAGTAAAATATACTAATTAATCTAGTGAAGTGGCTTAAATATTCATTAAGGAGATAGTGAGGTTGCGTGGAGTTCCCAAGAGAATTATATCAAATACAGATGCCAAGTTCACTTCCAAGTTTTGGAAGGAATTATTTAGATATTTGAGGATAGATCTAGCCTTCAATAGAGCTTATCATCACAGATACATGGGCATACATAGAGGATCAACAATATCCTTGAGGATATGTTGAGGATGTATTTCATGCATCAATAAATGAAGTGGGAGGAGTATCTTCCATTGGTGGAGTTTTCTTAATAATGGGTATTGAGAATCCTTGAAGATGAGTCCATTTGAGGCTCTCTATGGGAGGATTTGTAATACCCCTATCAGCTGGAGTGATCTGGTGAGCAAGGTGTTAATTGTTGAAAAATGTGTAACTAGGTTCGGTCTTCATAAATATGAAGTGTACTTTTTATTCTTGTATTTTGTAAAATGAAAGAAAATTTATTTTTATTATTTTTGAAGCATGGGTTTCATACTCAAGGTATTTTATTTTAAAGGTAAAACACCCATTGAGTGCTTCTAGGGTTTGTCCTAAGTCAATAAGTCAAAAGAGTCATTGTCATATGTTAAATACCCCATCGGGCAGATTGTAACTTGTAAAGAAAATTATTTTTTTAAATAAAAGTGTCAAAATACCCTTCAAGACCAAGTCAACTTAGCAGCTAGTAGGTCAACCTATTTTGAAGAGCCATGTCCACCATGAGAAGCCTATATAAAGGAGGAAACCTTACCTCCTTGGGAGACATTCATTCACTCACTCATTCAAGCGAAGGAAAGAAGTAAGAAGGCTAGAAAGGAAGGAATAGGATGAAAAAGACTTGTTTCTGGGCTATTTCTCTCTCACACATGTGAAGGAAGGCCAGGGTTTCTACTGTAGTATTAAGGTTTTTCTTCTGTGAGTTCAATCTTGAAGAAAGAAGAGAAATAAGGTCAGCGAAGGTCACATTAAGTCATTGTCAAGCACCAGAATAAGGAGAAAGGCCATGAATTTCAAACCTGCACTAGAGGCTAAAATTCTAAAGTTGGAAGGTGGAAGTTGTGTTGCTGGAAGGGACTTGACTGGGTTTGAATTGGACAAAGGAAGCACATCATTCGTAAGGGTTGGACTTAGTATTGGAGGGCATTGATCTTGATTTAGTGGTCTTGGAATTTTTCAATTGAAGAATCTCTAAGAAAAAAGATTTGCGGTTTTTCCTCTCAAGTGGAGAGGTTTTGGCCCTGTATTGCAACCTACATTTTCTGTTCTTGTGTACTATTGTTCTTCTTGTTTTGGTAGTTGTTTGATGATATACCAACATAATAATAAGTGAAGAAGCTAATAAGTAAGAAAAAATAAAAAGAGATCGCAAGAAATTATCAAGAAAAGAGAAATTATTCTAACTATTTCCCTATAGATTTATCAACATGGTTTCAAAGCTAAGGTTGGCTAATGACATAATGAATATCTATACTTCATTGAAGAAGTTCCTAAGGAAGTGCACGTAGGTAGGCAATCATCTCAATAAGGGAATAAAATAATTATGGGATCTCTTATTTTTTCAAATGAGAATATTTGGGTAATTGACGGTGGAGAATCCAAACATATTACAGGCCAACACAAGAAGTTGAAGACATTATCAAAAGGGAAGTCCTCTTACTCCATAGAACTTGGTGACAATAAAATTTACCCTGTACGATGAATTCGATCAACTTCACTTGAGCTAGAGAATGGAGGAAACATTCATCTCAATAATATCTTATTTGTTCCAGATTTGAAAAAAATATTACTTTCCATTTCATGTCTATAAGACAAGGGTGATAGAGTTTCTTTCATTAATGGAAAGGTTCTAGTATGGGGTAAAAACTCAAGCATAGAAGATGAAAGAATGATTGGGATCCATGAAGGAAGACTTTACATATTGTTAAATACCCTCGCTCAAGCTTTGGTTCACATTGAAGTTAGCCCATGTGAACTTTGGCATAAAATATTTGGTCATATTCACTAAAAAATATTACCAACCCTAAATTCTATAGTGATTGGCATCCTCGAATTGAAAGAAGATCATGAAGGAGTTTGCAAGGGATTTCCTTTGGGTAAGAATACCAAGATACCAATTGGAAGTAGTGCTTTAAGGTCAAAATAAATCTTGGATCTTATTTATCCACATGTCTATGGTCCTATGAATACAAAGTCACTTGGAGGTCATTTATATTATGTTACTTTCATGGATGACCATACAAGAAAATCTTTGGTTTACTTAATGAAATCCAAGGACGAATTATTTACCAAATTTCAAGAATTAAAAGCTAAAGTAGAGAACGTTACAAAAAGGAGAATTAAGATATTAAGGTATGATAATGGAGGAGAATACACATCTAAGGAAATTATAGCCTTTTGTAAGGATTCTAGGATAAAGAGGGAGCTGATAGTTCCATATAATATCAAACAAAATGGAGTTGTTGAACAAAAGAATCATTCCATTGAAGAAAATGTAAAATCTGTGGTACATGATTAAGATTTGTCAAAATTTTTGTGGGGTGAAGCAATAAAGACAATTGTATACATACAAATTCGAATTCTCCATAGGTAATTATATAACATGACTCCTAAGGCAGTATTCACTGGGAAGAAGCCAAGTGTGGATCATTTCTGAATTTTTGGTTGTCATATCTATATCCATATATGGAAGGACAAGAGAAAGAAGATGGATCCATCAGGCATGAAAGGAACATTTGTTGGCTACGATAATTCTTCTAAATCCTATAGAATCTACATAAAAGAAGGATACCGAATAGAAGTCATTCTAGATGTGATATTTGATGAAAGTATTGCATGCAATAAATCTAAGGATCTCCCTATGGAATCTGATGATGAAGAACTTCCAGTATTTGAAGAGGAAGTTACTAGGGAGCAAGAATAATCAAATCACAAAGATGAAGGTCCCAGTGAACCTATATAACCTGTGGTAATTCCTGAGACTAGAAAGGGATCTAATTGGTTGAAATATCCTCTATTAGATGTAGAGGGACATAGAGTGACTAACGACACATTTAGGGAAAGAAAGAAGCCCAAAAGGTATTATGGGTATGCAACATATATGAAAAAACTAATAGAAGTAGAACCATCCACCTTTGGAGAAGTTGTCAATCATCAATAATGGAAATATGCCATGAAAAAATAATATCAATTGATAATGAAGAATGGGCTATGGGGATCGTACCTACACCAGGAGACAAGTCTATGGTAACTTCAAAATGGCTTTACGAGATAAAGCATGCAGCATATGGAAGCATTGACAAGTATAAGGAAATATTTGTGCATAGGGGCTTCTCTCTACAAGGGGGCATTGATTATGAAGAGAAAATTGCTCCAACAACAAGGTATACTACTACACATTCGTTTGTCTCTTTGACACCATCAATGGGATGGAATATACATCAAATGAATGTGAAGACTGCATTCCTAAATTGCACAATTGATGAGGAAGTATATATAGAGCAACCCTTAGGATTTGAAGTCAAAAATAGAGAGACATAGGTTTTCATATTGAAGAAATAATTATATGGGATTATGTAGGCACCAAAGGTGTGCTATGCAAGGATGGATGCATACCTACAAATATTAGGCTTCATAAAGAATTTTTCTGATCCAAATTTCTATATCAAGGTTGTAAAAGGTGAACTTTTAATTATTCTTCTATATGTGGATGATCTTCTCTTGACAGGTGCAGAAGGTTGAATCCAAGAATTCAAGAATAAACTAGAAGTAGAATTCGATATGAAGGATATTGGGCTGATGCACTACTACTTGCGACTAGAAGTCCAACAAGGAACTGATGAGATCTATCTAGGTCAAGGGAAGTATGTGATCAAGATGTTGAAGAGGTTTGACATGATGGATTGCAAACCAATGACAACCCCAATGATCACAAACTTGAAAAGACTGAGTTCTGAATAAATATTAGTGGATCTAACTAAGTATAGGCAATTGATTGGCTCACTGATATACTTCGTGAATACTCGACTAAGCATGATATCTCAGTCAATTCCAAGTGGAGACTAAGCATGATCATTTTATAGTAGCCAAGCACATTCTGAGATATCTGCAAGCTACAATCCACTATTGTCTAAAATATGAAAGAAGGAATGATGTCCACTTGATAGGATATACAGATTATGACTAGGGAGGCAATGAGTAGGATGAAAGAAGCACTACAAGAGGATGTTTTAGTTTGGGATCCTCCATGATCTCATGGATGAGAAGAAATAAAGAAGCATTTTCTTTGAGTAGTGCTAAGGCCAAATGTATTGTAGCCTATGAAGTAAGCAGAGAAGTTGTTTGGTTGAGGAAACTGTTGTCCAGATTATTTGAAGGACCAATAGAAACTACAGTGATACATTGTGATAACACCAGTTGTATAAGATTTTCTGAAGACCTAGTGTTTCATGGAAAGGCAAAGACTATAAACAACAAGTATCACTACATTCAGAATTTGGTACAAGATGGTGTGTTGTAGCTACAATATATCTCCACCGATGATGAGGTAGATGACATATTGACAAAATATCTTCCTAATAAGAAGCTTGTGTATTTGAGGAACAAGCTTGATTTGGTTGATACATACTCCCTAGTTGAGAGGGAGAGATAGGCACATCATTCTTGTCTTCACTTGGGAAGACAAAATGGAGGATTAGGTAAGCATCTGGCATCCGATACTCTTTGAGGATGAGGTAGGGAATCCAAGACTCGAGGACTGATATTCTTTGAGGACTATCTATCTAAGATAAGAATAGTCCAAGTAAGGACATACATTTTGAACACCTAGGTGGGGTATGTACCTTGAGAGACAATAATTATGGTGTCTATAGATCATTGGTGTCACCAAGGATTGTGCTATGATCTTGTGGAGAGATAGAGTTATTAGTCAAGGCCTTGCTATATGACAATGCTCGTCATTATGATGCTAGACAAATGGGTTACCAATCCGAATCTTCTTATGAGATCTCATCATATTGAGAATTTCCATGTACCATTTATGAATACCTCCCTAGTTATGATGGATGATTGAAAAATGTGTAACTAGTTTCGGTCTTCATAAATATGAAATGTACTTTTGATTCCTGTATTTTGTAAAATGAAAGAAAAAATATTATTATTATTTTATAAGCATGGGTTTCATGCTCAAGATCTTTTATTTTAAAGGTTAAGCATCCATTGAGTGCTTCTAGGGTTTATCCTAAGTTAAGAAGTCAAAAGAGTCATTTTCATAAGTTAAAGACCCCATCCAACACATTGTAACTAGTAAAGAAACTTTTTGTAAATAAAAGTATCAAAATATCCTTCAAGACCAAGTCGGCCTGGCAGCTAGGAAGTCAACCTCTTTTGAGGAGCCACGTCCACCTTGAGAAGCCTATATAAAGGAGGTAACTCAACCTCCTTGGGAGAAATTCATTCACTCACTCATTCAAGCAAAGGAAATAAGCAAGAAGGTTAGAAAAGAATGAAGCAGATGAAGAAGACTTGTTTTTGGGCTATTTCTCTCTCACACGTGCAAAGGAAGGCTAGGGATTCTACTACAAGATTAGGGTTTTTATTTTGTAAGTTTGATCCTAAAGAAATAAGAGAAATAAGGTCAACAACTGTCATATTAAGTCATCCTCAAGCACCAAAAGAAAGAGAAAGGTAAGCAGAGGTCTGAAGAGGCCTATGAAAGCTAATATCGCTCACATGTGTGGTTGCAGAAGTAGTTTCATGGGGCCAAAAATTTCAGACCTGTAGTAGAGGCCAAAATTCTGAAACTAGAAGGTCAAAGTTGTGCTATTGTAAGATATTTGACTGGGTTTGACTTGGACAAAGGAAGCACATCATCTAGAAGGGTTAGACTTGGTAATGGAGGATATTGGTATTTGTCTAGAGGTCTTATAATTCGTCAATTGAAGAATCTATAATAAGATAAGAGATTTGTGGGTTTCCTCTCAAGTGGAGAGGTTTTGGCCTTGACATGCAGCCTACATTTTGTGTTCTTGTGTACTATCATTCTTATTGTTTTAGTAGTTCTTTGATGATATAAAAGCATAATAATAAGTGAAGAAAATAATAAGAAAGAAAAAGTAAAAAGAGATCACAAGCAGTTATTAAGAAAAGAGAAATTATTCTAACTATTGCCCTATATATTTCTCAACAGTTATTGTACATGATATGTTGAAATAGGTGGAGCAAGAGATGCAATTTATCAAAAATAATTCAAAGATAGCTTAGGACAGGAAAAAGAGATATGAAGACCAACATAGAGTATTCAAGGAGATAGGTTGGACAACATGTGTACCTGCATATCAAGCCCAAGAAGAGCTCCTTGAAGATTGGGTCATCTGCCAAGTTGACACCTCATTATTGTGGACCCTTTGAAATCCTTGAAAGGATTAGAACAGTGGAATATAGGCTTGCTTTGCCTCCATCAGTGAAAATCCATGATGTTTTTCATGTTTTCCTACTTAAAATCTATGTATGGGATGTTGATCATGAGATTGAATGGTCGGTATTGTAGGTGGAATTAGAGGGAGAGTTCGAGCCAAAGCCTCAACCCATCTTGTAGTAGAGGAAACTCATGCATCAGAATTGAGCATTAGAGCAAGTTAAAGTCAAATGGAAGAAATTTATGTCTGACGAAGTCACATGGGAGATGTATTATCATATGCGGGCATTATATCCTTCTTTATTTGTTTGTTGAAGCAAATGTGCACACACACACACACACACATATCATTGTAAATATTGTATCAATTTCTATTTATAAATCTCTATAAGAAGTATGTTTGTCATGTTTTTGCTAGTTTTTTCTTGTTATAAGAGTCATAGAACACCTACTATGGTGGTCCCCCAAGGGGGAGGGGTTTGTGACAACCCTCAATTAAATTTCCATATAAATAAATAATGTATGGACATTATAAAAACAAAAAAACAAACCAAGGTCATGGGATATGTATTCTAAGCTGAATGAAGGGAAAAACATTACATTGGGATCCACTTGTGGATAATTATTTATTGGCTATGGAAATTGGAAGTGACAAGAGGAAAAATGCAATAAATGGAAAATTAATTATTGCAAGCCAATAAGGACATGAGGAAAAAATGCAAAATAAATAAAGGAAAATGAAAGAAATTCCACTTCAGCAAGTGGGGAAGAGGAAGAGACAAGAAAAGGATAAAAATATTAAAATAATATGCATGCAAGGAAAAATGAAGAAAAAGAAAAAGAAAAGAAGAAAATTGGAGAGAGAAATTCTAGCATTCTTTTGGAAAAAGAGAGGAAAAAGAGAGAGAAGCTACATCACAAGAAAGACAAGCAAGGAAAAGAAGCAACTCAAGAAGATTTCAAAGGGAAGCTATGAAGAAGGATCTAACAATAGTCTTTAGAGGAAATTTCTAGCTAGTAAAAGGCTTGAACAACAACAGTAAAAAGGTGTTAACAACAATAAGCAAGGGCAGAAAATGGCCAATTATTTTTGCAAGTAATAATGGGTTTATTTTTTTTATCTTGTTGGGATTTGAATGCATGGTTCATGCATTGGTTGCTAGTCATTTTTGTTGTCACTCGCATGGAGATTTTCCTAGATTGACATTCATGTATAGTCATGCCTCATTCCATTTCTTCAATAGCCACGATTTCATGGGTTCCCTGAAACTTGTTTGGTTGAGCTTTGGATGCCAATGGGTTTGGGATCCTAGGTGAGGTGGTCTCATGAAAACCCAAAGGGTTATGGGTGGAGATAGTTTTCTCCAGGTGAGCCCTTGACAAGTGGGTGGAGACATGAAAAATCCTTTGGGTATGGTGAAAAAATTCCAAGGCATCCAAGATCATATTGATTTTGGTGATTTTTGGACCTTGCTTTAGATTAAATCATTGTGGTTTGAGGGTGGAGGTGGTTTTCCTCTGGATTCCTTGTATGGTTATGTTTTCGTTTATCCCATATAATCCTAAATTCAGGCTTGGAATATGGCATGGGGGTGATTGGGCGGGAAGAAAGAATCGGTTCAGCCCAACCTATGGTCAAGTAGGACGTGGAAGTCCCTAACTTGGATGGAATTATGCATATGTTAATATGTGTTATTATTTAATGAAGATCAATGTGATGATTACATGATTGGTTTATCATGGCTCCAATATTGTTTAAGTGCATGTTACATTCATGGTGTATTTCTTGTTGTATGAAGGGCTCTTGTTATTGATCTTTCTCATGTTTTTGATAGGTTCAAGGATATTTTGATTGAATGCATGAGCTAATATGTGTTTTTATTGCATCTAGTATGAGATGGAAACAAGCCTTCTTGATGAACTTCTTAAAAGACTAATGAAAATAGTGAACAAACTATGCATCCATGACTTACAAGTACCATGGTCACAAAATGTTTGTAAAAATGATAAACATGTGTAGGGAAATCATGAGAAAGAACAAAGCCTAACAACAAAACCTGGAAACTCATAAATTTTGTTGACAAAGTTAAAGAAAGGTATGAAGTAATGTTGGACCTAAATTTCTAGAACAAGGTTCATGGCCACATGAACAAAGCTAGAAAAACTCAATTGCAGCTACACTGAAGGAGGGTTGTATGTGCACTTGGAGACCTAGGACCGCATTTATAGACCTACCTCTGTGCGGATGAGGAGTGAACTAGCTCACTAATTGGTCCAAACTAAGGGAAAATAGCTCTGATAACAACGTGATCATGTCCCCTTGGGTGTTTGCAATCGTATCTGGGAAAGTTATGCCACATTGGTCATGTGTAGTAACTCTCAATCCATATTTAACATGGTAAGCATGTTAAAGTATGTAAATGTGGGGTGGGGTGTTACATAGGGTTTATAGCTCCTTTTAGGTGTAGATGATAAATCAGGGAGTTGTAGCTTCCTACTGGTTGTAGCTAGACAATTTTGTAACAACAAGTTGTAGCTTGCCTCATGAAGAAATTACATAAAAGTTTGAAGAATATTTATGTACTATTTGTGCTAGTTATGTTTATTCCTCTCATGCTCATCTAAATTAATTGTTGAAGTATTTCTTGGTGTCCTAGTAACATTGTAAGTGAAAGAAAGTTTATTTTTAAATTCCTGCAATACCGATTCACCCACCTCTTAGTATTGCCCTGGTTTCTAACACTTACAATGTATTTCCCAACAAATAGGCTCAAAAAGTGCAAAAAGGAGGTTGGAGATTGTTGTAAAACTTTGAAACCAAAATTATATGCTTCAAACCCTGGTTCCCATAGAGTGGTAACCTAATCTATTAAATGGTCTAGATCTCGGAGGCTAATATCTAGATGGCTTGAATGTCGAGAGAGGAGGAGAGAAAACATAAATATATGCCATAAAACTAATCAAAAGAGCATTGATAAAAATGGAAGAATTGAATTCACAAAAATATGAAGAGATGCCTCTCCTTCTCGACCTTCTCTATGTTCCTATTTCTTAGTTATAAGGTGTGTTGTTGATGAAGTCAACTTTAATTTAGTTTTACTTCATCAATTAAATATCTGCAAAGTTCCCTTTTACATAAAAATATGACCTTATGAATTATACATCTGATTTTAGACTCTAAGTCCCCATAAGAATTTGATCAAATATGGAAATTATACAAATAATTATTAAAAAATGATCAAATTATCTAATTAACACAACAAATTAAGAATCAAATTAACACACTACTTCTAAATGCCTAACCAAAAAATAAGAACACAATCATGGAATCACTGATTTGAAAAAATAAATACTAAAATTTACAAGATAAACTTAAAAAAATTAGAAACTATAAAATCAATAAATCCTTAATGCAATATAAGGTAATTAATCTTGGTACTCAACCATACCCACATAATATTAATTTAGGTATTAGATATACTCCTATTGAAAGAGATATATTTATTTGATTTTTCAAACAATATAAAGATACTTTTCCTTAGAATTACAATGAATTTGAAACATATGATACTAATATAATTCAATATGGATATCACTTAAAAAATATGTAAAACTTGTATAAAAATATCTACCATAGATGCACCTAACAATGCAATGGAAAAACAAATTTTAAAGAGTTCAATAAGTTGTTAGAGGCAAAAATAATATTTCCCATTCAAAATTCCCAATTGGTATCCAATATGGTAGATTTTAGGAAGAAGAATATGGTAGATTTTAGGAAGAACAGGGAAACCAATAGTTCTATTGATTTTGGAAATCTGAATAAGAATCAAACAACTACCTCGTTCAACCCAGGGAACAAATCCTTAAGCGCGTTTTAGGTTATGGAATATCGTTTTTTTTATGGTTTTTTTATTTGCAATTAAGTGTTTAGTAGCAAGTGATGATAAAATAAAATTAAAAAAAAAAACTTTTAGAATGAAATGGGGCACATGTGAATATTAAAAATTGCCTTTGGATTAATTAATGTTGGTGCCACATTTATTAAGGGAATAGAAATTAATTAATAAATTAGTAGTAATATATTGGGATGATGTAACAATTTCCTCACAAGATAAAAAAGATCACCTACATCATCTCAAGAAAATTTTATATCGCGACCAAAGGTATGGCATGTCTCTTAACCTCAACAAACAAATTTGGTATTATAATAGAACTAGAGAGAACAAGAAAATTACTTTTTCCTCACCATAAAAGGTCCATGAAAACATTTTTAGGAAAATTAAATTATGTGAGAAGATTCGTCCCCGGTTTTTCATTTATACTAAAGTCACTCAAATATATGATCAAGAAAATCCTGGTTTAAGTGGAATAATAATAATAATAAAATCTTTTATTTTAATTAAACTAGAATTTCTCCAAGCTCCCACACTTATGTGTCTAAGTTTTAATATAGAATATATTTTGTATAATTTTTCTATGGATTGTCTTTTGTTGTAGTGCTAAGTGAGAAAAGCTCCGAAGGAAACGAAGTGCCTATTTATTTTGTCAACAAGCTTTCATTTCTTATAAAGAAGTAAAAAAAATTTGACCATATTTACTTAAATTGTAAATGGAAGTGATTGTTCCACATCTTGTCGTTTGTTCAAAAAGAATTGAGAGATAAAGGAGCAAACTCGATGACCACACTTTAGAAATTAATCCTAGGAAGATTGTTAGAGGAAAAGGTATTTGGAAGTTACTAGTGGAATTAGAAGGTTTCTCGATCAAAAGAAGTATTTGGATAGGAGAATGAAGTTGAAAGGAATGTTAAAGAGATATTTTATATATCTATTTTATATATCTATTTCAATTAACTCATCGTAAAGTTATTTAAAGTTTTATCTTAATCATGGTACTACTCTATGGTGTTTGGAATTAAAAATAAATAAATATTAATGCTCAAAGCTACTAATATCAAATTATTAATGGGGTTTTTGTTTCATAAGAATTATGACAATGTTTTATTAATAATGCTTTATAAAGGAAGACGTAGCGAAAGTGTTGGGCGAATTAAACAATGACTCAGAAGAGGGACACTTTAATAGTGACACCACTGCACAAAGAGCTCTCCTTGATGGTTATTATTGGCCTACACTATTCAAGGATGCTTATGATTTGGCTAGAAAATGTAAAATCCGTCAAAATTTTGTAGGTAAAGAGAGGAAGCTTGCATTTCCTTTACAACCAATGGTCATTCAAAATTCATTTTCTAAATGGGGACTTGATGTAATTGGATAAATTACCCCAAACTCATCAAAATTGCATAAGTACATACTCATTGCTATGGATTACTTTATAAGATGGATAGAGGCCATCCTACTTAAATTTATAAATGATGATCAAGTTATCTCTTGTCTTAAACAAAATATTATTACTAAGTTTGGTGTCCCTAATTATTTAATTTTTTATAATACATTTTACTTCTTTTCTTTCAAATTAATTGAGTTTGTTGTTAACAATAGACCCAATCGTCAAATCACTACATGGAATGGGTCCTCTATCCACAAACAAGGGGTGTCATATATCAACTTGGTGCTTAACTAGGTTGTGACTTTAAAAGTTAGATGGTGATGATAAATATACTCATTCTCAATTGATTTTATCCTAGGTGGTTTGGAGGAATTATTTTTATCCTTCCCACCCAGGTTCAATTTCCACAAGTGACATGATGAGCTTCATCATAATGGTTTTGAGCCTTGTTGAATTTGAGCATCCCTCAAGATCCGAAACATGTATATTCCTCCCAATCGTCAAATCACTACATAGAAGGGGTCCTCTATCCACAAACAAGGGGTGTCATATATCAACTTGGTGCCTAACTAGGTTGTGACTTTAAAAGTTAGATGGTGATGATAATAATACTCATTCTTAATTGATTTTATCCCACGTGGTTTGGAGGAATTATTTTTATCCTTCCCACCGAGGTTCAATTTCCACAAGTGACATGATGAGCTGCCTTGTTGAAATTAATGTATGATAATTTATTTGTGGGAAGGAACCCCTAAATGCAACGATTTTATTGTTTAGTTTACCAGGGATATTAAAAGTTGTTTATGTATATTTAAATGGATTCATGGTATTAAAAATATTTATTACATATAGTAAAATATCATAAGATGGGAAAAATAATTAGGTTTCCTTAAATGTAAAGGTAACATTTAATTTTTTAACCTTATTGTTAGAATAGAAGTTTTAAAGTGTTTTGTTGATGGAAATATTTATGGTTCCCAATTGATTTGCATTATTATTTTCATCTCTCTCAGTGCATTTAGAGTGGGAAAAATGGATAAATTAGCTTTCGGTGTAATATTAATGGTAATTCCTAGTTTGGGAAATTGAGGTTTCCTTTTGGAGCAATTTTAATGCTTCAAATGACATTTTTTTGGGTCAAAATATCTCCTCTTTAGATAGATATATTTATGCTAATATATGATGACCCAATTAATTGTTCCTAAAAAGGGCCAATCAACTACTACACATTAATTCATCAACCCAAGGTTTCGTTTTTCTATTTCAAGGTTATCGACATAGTTTATGCAGAGAAATGTTGGTATGACTAACTATTGCTATCCTACTGAAAAGAAAAGTTGTAATATTAAAGAAATCAACTCAAAATGTAGTTTCTAATTATAACCAATCATTCAAAGCTTATAAGGAAACAACAAAAGAATATCTACTAGATACCAAGTTGTTTCTTAAGGAACAACAACTACAAAATAGAAAAGTAATACTACAGAATCATATTACCAAAAGCGACTAAGTAAACGAAATAGAAACCTGTGATAATATATAGAAGCAGAAAGGAGGAACACTACTCTCAACAAATTAACTACAACATATCTATTCTATAATGATTTCAATAAACCTGATCCAAACAGAGCATTAGATTTAATGAACAAGAAATGAGAAATGAAGAGAAATTATGCGAATAGGAACAGCTGAAACAATAGAATAAAACACCAATTTAATGATACAAGAGAAGACAACGTTGGTTCTAGGATTAGGCCCAAATCCGGAATCGAACCGCCTTAAAAGAGAATCAAAACAACAGGTTAACTTCAAGAAATAGGCACTTCCATTCAATTAGAAAACCAATTACAATCAATATCTTCGAAGGTCTAAGTTTATGTCAAAACAATATTACAACTTGAACAACCAACCCCTTTCAAGGCTTAATGAGATTTTTTTATATTACATCAAGAAAATATAAGGACAAAAAACCTATTCCTAATAACGAGTGATCCTGAGAATCTAAATATTCTCAGGATGCTTATTTAAGCTACAAATATCTTTAATACATCCGGAGGATCAAGTTGGGAGCTTGTCTTCAACTAATTTACTCCAAATAGAGTATAAAAAAGCATGATGCTACCCGATCTCTTATGTCCATTCTAGGAAGCAACATCAAACGCCAATGCATCAATAGGTTTCTACCCAGAATAAGAATCCATGTGTAAGTAAATAACACTTTATTGGTCAAATCCATTCATAAAATAATAAAACAATAAGTGCATACAAAACACTACTAAAACCCATACTACATAAGTTATCATGATCTATTTACAAGAAAGACTTAGAAAATAGTATGAAAACTAAGAAGTAAGGCAAGGAATTTATGACAATTATGAGGCCCAATAATATATACTTAGATAACTTTCCACTATGCAAAATTCACATCAATCAGACCTCATATACAAAATTTATGCCTCCCGCAAGTTGACCTACCATTTTGACTACCATGGTATGAGAGAATGGCACATTATCCCCCATTAGTCACACATTGCAATTAGCTACATGTGGAATTTCAATAATATTTTAAAAGGAACATAAATGTAACTCTAATTTAGGGTTGATAAAGTCAAAGGCCTCGTTACCCCTAGATAATGATTGAACGATATGAAATACATGGTTTCTAGCAAGAATGGGGGCTCCATTCCATGTCATTGTATTTGTTCCATGGCTTAGTAGAGCAACTGGGAGTGGGTAGTTAGAGATTAGAATAGATGAGAACAAGATACTATAGTAACCTTATAGGTCACATTTCTTAGGTAACTCCACATTGAGTACCTATTTCTTTGTGTTTGCATATTTCCATAGTAGAAAAAAGAGAGTAGATCAACCTCTCCTTCTAAATAGGTTTTCCCTCATACAAGTTTCTTAGGGTAAATATTGTGTTTATTTGCAGATGGTGTGTAAGTATTTTTTTTTCTTTATTTTTCACATTTATTTCACCCATTTAAGCGTAAAACCATCAATCAAAGATATGAGATCTAAAGGAAATTAACATTCATGTTAAATATTTCAATATTTTATTAGATCTATTGTCATAAACTATTATAATGGATTATTCATGATAGTTTATAACTCATCAATCAAATTTGGAAAGGGTAGTGTATGTACACCTTATATATATATATATATATATACATATACATATATATACATATATATACATACATATATATAGATAGATATATATATATATATATATATATATATATATATATATATATATATACATACATACATATATATCTATATATATATATATATATATATATATATATATATATCCATCCAATAGGTCCTTTTCCTAAAGACAAAAATGTCTCATATGTAAATTTATGTGAATTTAAATTAGATATATATTTTTATTTTTATTTTTTTTTGCTGAAGCAAGAGTAGGACCTTCTTTAACATTAATAATGTACAAAATTTACAAAAAACCACACAGAAAAGTGGCGTAGGAGAGAGACCCCCCAAAGGAGCTGAGAACGGGCCAAGGCAAAAGTCTCAGCCCCAAAAAACTAGCCTTTCAACACATAAAAGCTAAATAGGAATAAGCCAAAATTAAACCTAAGCAGTGGACAGAACAGAGAAAAAGATAAAAGGGCCCCACCGACCCTCCAAGACATGGAGAGTACCGTGCCCTAAAGAAACCAGCCTACAACGAAGGGCACATGCATAACCCACCAACAAACAAACCTTTCTCTTGAATCTTCATTGATGATCTGTCGGGCCCAATCCAATGGCACCGGACAATATCGTAGAGGAAAGAAGCACAACACTTAACTGGCATTGCCACCAACCTGCTCAACCTTTCACTGCCGTTGATTTACATAAATGTATCTGACAGTCATGGATCTTATCGCACCTACCAAGAATGCCGGGCAATATCATGTGAGGGGGGCGGTATTCAAACCAGCCCCACTGCCACGTGCCACCTCCTGAAAGGAATCGCTGCGAAAACGAAAAAGCCACTTTCCGCCTGCGGGGTATGCGATCTCCTAGAAACCTCTCCTAAGCCGGTTTTGCCGATACTATTCGGAAAACTCCCAGGAAAGTGGCCATTGAGAGTGCCAGTCAAGACTCCCGTCCATCCTGAGCTAATGAAGGAGGAACCATCCACCAAAAAGTTAGTCAGAAAGGAAGCAAGGCCAATCAACAGGCAGTCAAATGCGAAGGTCGAGTCAACTTGATTCCTGGGCCGAGGCTCTACCACAAAACTCCAACCTATCATTTTCTTCCTGTTCATGTAAAATCGTCTTTAACCTGCTCTGAGGAAACTCATGCCATTTTGATGCCACTCTATTCTCTGTACTGATAACACCTTGGTTGGCTAGCAAGTCTGCCAATTTGTTCGCCGACCTTCAAACATGTTTAAAGCCAACTATACGAAGGCTCTGTAGGTGGTGTTGAATCCATTGAAAGCCCTGAATCAGTCTCGAATTTTTTGACACTTTTTCTGGCATAGTTCCCCCATTGATTTTCTTGACTGAATTGATAATAAGTTCAGAGTCAACCTCCACTATCACATTTTGCCTGTTTTCCTAATTCAGGAAATCCAAACATTTCTCCATAGCGATCAATTCTACCAAGTTATTAGTAGCTTGTCCCAGATGACAGTGGAAGATGAAGAGGACACTGCCATTCTCATCCCTTAACACCCCTCCATAACCAGCAGTGCCCGAGTTTCCTTTTGAAACTCTGTCTATGTTGTATTTCAAATAACCCTTTGGAGGAGGATGTTAGAAATCATTTGCATTCTTCAGGGAGATAAGATTTCTTTCCAGACCCAGAAGAGATATGCCTTGCAGGCCTAGTTCACTGAGAATTCCCAGGTCAGTAGCCGAAGGACGGTTCTTAGGGAGATTTCGCACTATGGTACTAACCGTTTCCTTGAGTTGTTTTAAGATCAGCTCAAAAATGCAATGGGAAGTCCTCTTTTCATCTTTGAAGATTCAGTTGTTCCTCTCTTTCCAAACATTCCAAACAATGAAGCTCGGAAAGAGGGTCAAAGTAGTGGCGATAACTTCATTGTCTGAAAAATCTCTCCTCCAGTTGGTCAGGGTGTTACAGATATTATATTTGTCTTTATCCGTCTGATGGAAAATAAAGGAAAAAGAATACCACAGACTAGAGGAGAACATACAACTGTTGAGAAGGTGCTCCATAGTTTTCTCTTGAGATTCACAAAGCTGACATCTGGAAGGTTCCAAAATACCCCTCTTCCTAATATTGTCCCAGGTCAGAATTTTTCTATGCTGAACTAGCCACATGAATAGTTTAATTTTTATCTAGCACTGGTGTCTCCAAAGGTTAAGCTAGGTTTTATCCAAAAATTGAGAGTTAAGGTCAAGGAGAATGAGCTTTAATTCCTTGAGGTTAAAAACCCCCTCATTATTGTTGCCCCATCTCAGCTGATCGTGGCCCTCAAATTTCATAATCTTCCTCTGATCTAACATTTCCTTTATAGTTTCTACTTTAGCCTTCAGGGTGTTGTTATCCCTAAAATTGAAATTCCTCCAGATTCTCCATTTTTCATTGTTATTGGTTTGCTCCCAAAAGTCTTTCACCTTAGAAAGTCTATTGCTATCTGTGTTTTCCTTGAGATCCCTTAGGTCTTCGTTTATTAAAATAGGTTCTTGTTGCCATCTATCCTCCCAGAACAGGCTAATATTTCCTTCTCTGATTTCCCAGAAGCTGTTTCCTTGGACCAAACTCCGGTTATCCCAGGCCTTGTTCCAAATGTGCGAGCCCTTTCTGTGACCTGACATTCTTATTAGATCATGGTTATGCCAGGTGCTGGCATATTTCTCTTTCCAAATAGTTGCCCACTGCGCCTCTGGCTCTTTAACCCATTGCCACCATAATTTGGCTCCTAGAACCTTGCTGAGTATGTCAGGGTCATCCAAACCTAGACCACCAAAGCTCTTAGGTTTGGAGATTTTATCCCAAGCTACCAAGGCCCATTTCTTACGATCCTCCCCCTTACCCCAAAGGAAGTCTCTTTGAATGGATCTGAGCTGATGTAGGACACTTTGAGGAGCTGGGAGAACAGATAGCATAAAGATAGGGATGGATTGAAGGACAACTTTGGTTAGCACTAACCTACCAGCCAAATTTAGAGATCTAAAAGTCCATTTCCTGACTTTGTCTTGCAATTTGTTAATTACAGGTTCCCATATGCTCTTGTGTAAGGGTTCGGCTGTAAGAGGAACTCCCAAATATTTCGAGGGGAGGAACTCCCTTTGGAAGCCCAGAATTCTGGCTATATTTCTTTGAATAGCAATGTGAGTATTAAGAAAAAAATCTTAGATTTAGAGAGATTTACCTCCAAACCTAAAGCCATGGTAAAGTCTCTTAGGATTTGCTTATAGGCAAGAGCTTCTTTGACCATGGGGATTCCTTTTAGCATGGTATCATCAACAAATTGTTGATGTGTTAAAGCGTGCCCCTGTCTAGAAAGTTGGAGACCTTTGACCAAACCCACTACCTTGGCATGTCTGATCTTTCGTCCCAACCCTTCCATCATGAGTATAAAAAGAAAGGGAGAGAGTGGATCTCCCTGCCTTAAGCCTCTTGAAGGAGTGAAAGTCTCCAAGGGTGATCCATTAACCAGGATTGAAAAATGGGTGAAGTAACTAGGGCCATAATCCATCTGATCCAGTTATGATCAAACCCAAAAGCAGTGAGAACTTTTCTAATGTATGTCCAGTTTAGCTTATCATAGGCTTTGGCTATGTCCAGTTGCATGATCATACCAGCTTTCTTATTGTTTGTCAACGAGTGAACCACCTCATGAGCTTGAATGATGTTGTCAAGGATTTGTCTGCCTTCCACATATCCTGATTGTTCCGCTGACACCAGGGTAGGAAGAAGGGGTTTGAGTCTATTGGCTACCACTTTGGAAATAATTTTGTAGACAACATTGCACAAGGAAATGGGTCTGAACCTTTCAGGAGTTTGAGCCACATCCTGTTTAGGGATCAGGGCAATAAAGGTGGTGTTAAGCGCCTTCAGGATAGTTTTATCCCTTCTAGAGTCTTCCACCATGTTTAGAATGTCCTGTTTTACTATATTCCAGCAGGCTTTGAAGAAGTCTACATTGAACCCATCTGGACCTGGTGCCTTGCCATTTTTCATCCCTTTAAGAACCTCACTAACCTCCTCTTATGACACTGGTTTGTTGAGGTTGAAATTGTCTTCTTTGGAAACCAGCTTAGGTATATGTCTAGAAATATCCCTGATAGATTGATCTCTGTTAGAGCAGGTTTCCTGAGCAATGTCCTGAAAGTGCTGAACTAATACTGCTTTGATTTCCTCATGCATGCTGAGCATGTTACCTTTCTTGTCCTTAATAGAAGAAATCATGTTGTGAGCTCTGTTTTCCATAGTGGATTTGTGGAAGAATTTGGTGTTGCGATCTCCTTCTTTTAGCCATTGCACTCTGGATTTCTGCCTCCAAAAAATCTCCTCTTGTTTACATAAGTTCTCCCAGTCTTGATGATATTTAGTTGCCAGTTCATTTTGCTCCTTATCAAAACCCTCTGTAATCAGGGTTTGGTTGAGTTTCTGCATTTTTCCTTCCACAATTTTTTTTGCTTCAAAAATGTTGCCATATTCCTTCTTACTCCACTCCTTGAGCTGGAGTTTGATGTGTTTGAGTCCTTTTTGAAGAAGGAACATTCTTGTGCCTTGAATTTCCAAATCTTTTGTCCACCAGATAGCTATGTTGTTATGGAAGTCTGGGTGGGAGAGCCAGATATTCTCAAATCTGAAAGGTCTATTGTTAGGTTTTCCAATGCCCTGAATGTCCAGTTGAACTGGCTAGTGATCCAAGCCTCCAAAGGGAAGAACACTCGCAACTATGTCCTTGTCCTTGATCATAAGATCTTCTGAAATTATAAATCTATCCAATTTGGAGGCCACTTGAGACTCTCCTCCTCTTTTATTGTTCCAAGTAAAAGTACCATTATTCATAACGATATCCACGAGCTTCATACTATCTATGAAGGTTTGAAAAGCACAAGAATCTTTGGTTAGAATTCTGGTTCCTCCTTTTTTCTCCGATAGCGTTTTTATCATATTGAAATCACCCCCTAGGATCCAAGGGATTTTTGCATGACGTTTCTTGAGCTTCTGCAGTGAATCAAGAAACAAGAGTTTACCCTCCATCCTTTGGGGGCCATACACATTCGTGACCAGGTACATTTCCTTATCTCCCACTGGCTGAATGACCACTGAAAGATAATCTCTAGATGCTTCGGCATCTATCATGTCAATCTTTTGGGGGTTCCAAAGCGTGAGAATTCCTCCTGTTGTATTCTCTGCTTTGACTTCCAGAAACTCAAATCTGTTGAGCCATTTTCTATGAATCTCTTTTACTTTTTGAATGGAACATTTAGTTTCCTGAATGAAGATCACATCCGGGGCTGCTTGTTTCATTCTGTTACTTAATAATCTTTGTTTTCTTTTACTACCTAGACCTCTTATATTCCAAGAAGCGAACTTCATTATCAAATAATTATAAAGGAGTAGCTGGATAGGTCTTTCATCTTACCTAAATCTATCATTAGCTTCCCACATTCCATCAACAGTTCATTTTGTTTTTTCTGGCCTCTTTTCTTTCCTGGGATTCTTGGTGCTAATCCTAGTGTGGCTTTCATAGCTTTCACTCCTTCATTACCCTGTTTTTCATTTTTCCTTAGCTTTTCGGATACTTTGTTCTGAGTTTTCCAGATGAACAGCTGTTGTACTATGTGGAAATCCTCTTGAGGTAACAAATCCACTCCCTCTTTGGTTCCTTGTTTCAAGAAACCTTCTAGATCTAGATTTTCTTTCTCCAGAATTTCCTGTAGTTCATGATCCTCCATCTCCATATCACTCTGGGTCATTTCCTAGTCCATTTCCAGTTCTGCTTCACCCATCATGTCTTCTTTCTGTTTATTTCTGTTTTGTGTTTGCTCCACGTTGTCTTATTTATGTTTTATGTTTGCTCCACGTTGTCTTGTTTCTCTTCCTCCACTGGACTACCTCCCTAGACCTGATCTACTTGTATCGTCACTTCTTCCTCTAATAGGGCTTGAAACCTATTTTGACTGGCCTGATTCTTGTCTGTTTGAGGTAGTTTTGGTCCCCGTTTGCTCCCTTTTCTTTTCTGGACCACCTTATGAAAGCTTTCTGAAAGTTTGAGTTATGGATTGTAATCGTTTTGTGACTACTTAAACAATTTTGAGATTGATATAAGTAGTATTATTGGTAGATTGATTGTAAGAAGGATTACTTTTTTTTAGTTTATTAATTAATTGTTTGACCCTTCAATTATAGAAGGGGTTTTGATTTGTGATTTCCTCGTTACAATTTTATTGTTTTCTATTCATAACTTTGATAATCAATAAGGATTATGAAGTATATGGTGATTGTATTTTTTTGTTTTTTCTAGATAGTTTAAAGAGTGTTTATATTTGAATAGAATAATAGCTTCATATTTTGTAATGAGTTTAATAGAGTTATAAATTGAATTTCATTTTGATAATCTAGAAAGGATATCACATTCTTTTTTGCAAGTCATTTATTTATGTAAGGGTGATTTATTTATTATTGCAAGAGAGATTTCTTCGTTAGCTTAAACACTCTTTCTTTCTAGCTCATGTGAGCTTTCTTTCATCTTGAGTCATTAATAGTTATAACACTTAGTTATCATTTTTTTTTTTGCTACAAGATGACTAGTTCATTAAATATTTTTGTGAACATTTGAAATATATTTGAATTTGTTTCTTTCTAGCTTATGTGAGGTTTCTTTCATCTTGAGTCATTAATAGTTATAACACTTAGTTATCATTTGTTTTTGCTACAAAATCGCTAGTCCGTTAAATACTTTTGTGAACATTTGAAATATATTTGAATTTGTTTCTTTCTAGCTTATGTGAGGTTTCTTTCATCTTGAGTCATTAATAGTTATAACACTTAGTTATCATTTGTCTTTGCTACAAGATGGCTAGTCCATTAAATACTTTTGTGAACATTTGAAATATATTTGAATTTGTTTTTTTATTTTCATTAGATACTCTTGTGAACATTTGAAATATATTTGGATTTGTTTCTTTATTTCCAATTAAATGAATATATTCTTTGACTATCTCTATAACTAATTGGAGAGATAATTAAGGATAATCGTTTTTCATATTCTTGCTAAGGAATTATCAAAGGTTTAGTTGTATCTTTATATTGTTTTGGTGGTATGAGCATATTAATGGAAAGAAAGAGCTAAGGGGATTGTATGAAGTATTGAGACAATTTGTAATAATTGTAATCCTCTTTGAGCTGAGAGGCTTATTCTACAGTGTAGTATGATGTGTAACTATGTCCATCGGTCATCAAAATTGAAATTTTACTCATGTCAGCCTAAATAAAAAATTAAAAACAATTAAATAACTATACAAAATATTTAAATAATGTCATTTCATTCACAATTCCCCTAGAAAAAATTGATTTGCAAGTGAAGAAATTAGATCCCTCTGGACTCATATTAAATCCGTATTTAAAACGAATTTATAGTGATTGTATTAATGGTTCTAAAACTATGGAAAACAACTTGGAGAAATCGAGAAAATCCATTGACAAGGTTGATTGCCTCTAGAGACGAATACAAAGAGGTCGATGAGCAATGTTGTGGGGATGCGCTCAAAAATTTTCATCATTTCCTGGTAACTGTGAAATTTCTTCTTTCCAGTCATCTCGCCAAACACCTTCGAACTCTCACAAAGCATCCCAACAAAACATCCATGCTATAACCTCTAAATTACTTGATCCTTGGAACAAGGTTATTGACTCACAAGATCTTGGCTACATTGGGAACATATCTGCAAAGTATGAAGAAAGCGAAGCCACCTCTGGTAGAGTTAAGTACCGATAAGAAAGAAAAGATACCCAGGTGAGAATTATTAGTAGATTCTAATCCAAATGGCCCTCCAAATCTCCCAATTATGATCGATGGGGGGACAAAGTTTGAGAAAATATTCACGAGGCTTTCTCCAAGTGTTTCATGAAGCCCGAGGTGAGGACATGGTGACAGTAAGGGGATTTGATCACATACTAGTTGTAATTGTTGTATATATATTACTACATGTAGGGGGGTTTTAAGACAATATTTAAGACAACATTTGAGTCAATTGTCTTAACTTAAGACAAAAAGAAACTTGTGTATTGTCTTAAATATTGTCTCTAAGCGGGTGTCTCAAAATATAATGTCTCAAAAATTTGTCTCTATAAAGACAATATAGAACACATATTATTATTGTCTCTATAAAGACAAGAATTATTGTCTATTAAGAGACAATTTGATTTGTCTCTCTAGAGACAATTTCATTTGTCGCTCTAGAGACAATATAAAATATTATTTAAAAAAAATATATGTCCATAATTCAAACTATTGTCTCTCTAGAGACAATATAAAAAATTATTTAAAAAATAAATAAATGTCCATAATTCAAACTATTGTCTCTCTAGAGAAATATAAAAAATTATTTAAAAAAAAAAAATCATTTTGAATGTTCTTTCAAAGTAGTTTCACATTCAAAGTTCACAAATAGTACTCGTGTATGAGAGAAACCACCATAGAAATTCATGTCTGATAGAAACCAGTGCATATGGGTTATTAATATTACCTTTGTTTAGCAAGAGGGGATTCAATTCATTACTAAATTTACGCCCAAGTTTTACTTTGTGTTCCAACAAAACCTGGCACCCCTGTAAATCTGTAGGTTTACTCTGCCAATTAAATAATAACAAGCTGTGTGTGTGGAGCGCTCAGTCCAACATTCACATTTCCACACCAGTAATTACTAACATCACAATGCAGCATTCCATGCTTGATGTGGTTTTCTTCCAACAGACATGAAGACAAGCAACACTTCAGAAAATATTGCTCGAGCATTAAACATGTCAAACCAACAGTAGATAAAATGTGATGCTTAAGCAATAAAATGGCATAGAACTATTTCCTTCAAAGCCAAAGTTACCCAGCATTGGCATGAATATAAGTGATAAATATATAAAAGTGAGGACTGACAATTGATGTCAGAACACTCCTATAAAATCTAAATCACACCAGCATTAATACAGAGCAGAAAATGCTTTCCTCCAAGACCACGCGAGTTTAACATGGCCACCCATATATAAATGCAATGTCTAGCCAGCATATTTAATTACTGTCAACTTTTCAACAGCGTGCCATCTTATAAAGCTTTAATACTTACTTCAAATGGGAGTCAGAAGTTTGGATTTAAGATGCTACCTTAGCTTTGATAAGCGTTCCATCTCCCAGTTTTATTATAGTTAAAGAAGAATCTGTAGGCTGTTGAATGGAAACAACTTTAGATTTAGACAATGCGAATCTTTATGCAGAAATCAAT
This sequence comes from Pinus tabuliformis, assembly GCA_031772625.1. NCBI lineage: Eukaryota > Viridiplantae > Streptophyta > Pinopsida > Pinales > Pinaceae > Pinus > Pinus tabuliformis. The sequence continues at coordinate 222,126,783 of CM062814.1, read as the reverse complement.
CGAGAGCCCAATTAATGAAATGGTGATACCTTTATGTGTTCGACAGACAACATACCCACAAGAATACCCAGGCAGGCTTGATAGCCACAGTTATCAACTATGTAAACCAATTTCAGAGTTAAAATAAATCCTCAGACATAGCTAGAATTTTCAGAGAAAGTTTTAACAAGCCATAATATATTACAAGCAACAATCATCGCAACTAGCATTCCCCCCAACAGTACACAACGAAAGGCACATGAGAATTCTTGAAATATTTGAAGAGTACAAAAAGTTCTTGTGCAAAATTTGCAAGAGTATATAACGGAAAAAACTGTCTTAGCATATAAAAATAGCTCTGTAATGGAGTTGAACTAAGATAGCTTAGCCAACTCCACCAATGAAAACATCTGCATAGTACCCAAATCACATATAAAGAGATGCAATAATGCTATTCTAAGCCCCAAATACAAATCATAATTAAATGTCGGAACTCAAGAGCAAACTCCAATGATACAAAACTAATTGAATGCGCCAATCCCTAAATATGCAAAAGCATCTTAACAAAGCTATTCAAAAGCATCATCATCATCATCTGGAAGGGGTTGGGCCACAACTGCTACAAGTTTGCCTAGTACCTGACAACATAAAAGATTGTAAGCCAAAGTTTCAACCTTTTAGAAATGGAACAAATTATTTCAATAAAAGTTAACAAAAAATAATAAGAAAATAGCATTCTACTTACTGCTGTTGGGTTGCAAGGTCTATCTAAACCTCAGGAGGAGTAAGAGCAGGTGACTCCACAAAATGAAGGTTTGGATCCCTATAAAAATAACCCATTATAGGATCAATGCAAATTTTTTATATAACATTCATATTAGGAAGCATTAGAAACTAGATTAAAGGCTCACCCTAAGAGCTTCCATGCCAAGTACAGGAATGGCTTCTCAAAGTTGTAGTTACTTTTTGCAGATATCTCATAGTAATGAAGATTCTTCTTTCTATGAAAAGTAACTTGCTTAGCTTTCACTTGCCCATTCTTCACATCAACCTTATTTCCACAAAGAACAATAGGAATGTTCTCACACACCCTGAAATTCACAAAGATATTTAGCTAATCGGTTCAGGCAGTTGTGCCACCACACAATTAAGGAACCTTCATTTCTACTTAGAGATCCAACCCCTCTGCAAAAGAGATACCTGCAAAGATCTTTGTGCCACGTTGGGACATTCTTGTAAGTCAATCGTGCAGTAACATCAAACATGATAACTTCACATTGCCCATGAATACTGCAACAAACAAAATCCCAATCAGTAAATAAGAAGGAAACAAATAAATAGAAGTGGAAAAACACGGAACCCTCGCCAATTCAATCAGGAAAATGCCAACAGAAATAGGAAAAGAAAACCAGTATTGATCAAAACAACCAATAACAGGGTTTGTCTATAAATTCAAAATTAAACGAAATTAAATTCAAATAAATATAAGTGGAAAAATATAGAACCCTTGCCAATTCAACGAGGAAAATGCCAATAGAAGCAGGAAAAGCAAACCAGTATTGATCAAAACAACCAATAACACAGTCTGTCTATAAATTCAAAATTAAATTAAATTAAAATTCAAAATAAAGAGACATAAATGAGTAAAATAGAGTGCTGATAAAAAGGAACCAAAAAAGTGTTCATAGTTGCTCCATTGTCATTGATATTGAGGTTAAAAGGTGTTGCTCATGAGCCCACACTACATACATACCAACATGGGAAAATAGAATTGATTAGTCAAAAGTTCTCTTGGGATCGATCCAAGTTTAAATCCATGTAGGACCTTTTAAACAAAAAGTTGAAAAGGCATCCCAAAAGCTCAAATGTACAGTCCTCCAATCAACAGGTGTCTACTACACCTGCAGAGGATGACAAAAAAAACTACTTTCGTAAAGTCCCAAGAGACCTGATTTCAAGTGAAAATCAAAATCAGTCTGGCAAAATACAGAAATGGGAAAATAATCAAACTAATTATTGACGTACCTGAACCACATTTTGTCATTACACCTTACCTGACTGAGCTATAAAGTTGGGTCAACATTTCATCCTTGGATTTCTCAACTTGACAAAGCACCACAGCCTACAAATCATCAAATCATCAATTCAAGTATCATGGACTGAATAAACACTGAGATTCTGTATGGTTGTATTGTGTGCTCATCCACATGGATGTCTTACTTTGGGAACATTTGCAGCAAGACTATTCAGAACAGCTTCCACATAACCACGGACTTCTTGAGCCATCATTCTGAGCTCCTCCTCTGGATCTACAGGCCTTCTTACCATGGTTTCATGGATTATAAACAATAAAAACAAACTGAGGTTGAATATTAAGTTGGGAAATAATTTTTCTATTCTCATTGTTGTATATGGTCATGGTCTCCTAGGCTAAAATGTGTATTGATTCTTAAATTATTTAATAGCAAACATTTTGGTTATGTACATGTGAAACTTACGATGGAGTTTTATGTGCTTCATTGCCTATATGCAAGTGTTTCAATACAAGCTATAGTTGTTCATGATTATACTTTGGGTTACATAAAGTAGTCTTGGCCTCTGGCCAGCTAAATATTGCCTACCCTCTACCTTATATCTATTTAAGTTTTAACAGTGGAAATAGTTTGTCTTGAAGATCGAAGAAAACTCAAAGGATGTTAATCCTCGCTAAAAGCAAAGACTAGCAATCTATTTTCATTTTCTGCTAAATAGTTCTCTACCAGAGAAACCAAATTTTTTGGTTACCTATAATTATTCATAAGTTGAACAATTGTCCAGTAGCACAATGCCTACTTATCTGCAATATAATTGTCCAGCAGAAAATAATGTGACTAGCATGCATTTGAATGCAGTTTACTAATTTTTTAACCTTAAACAGACATGTGAGTACTCGATAGTAAATCAAGACAATTCCATATAACATAATGTAATTCAGTTAATGAAGGCTTCTCACCAGATCATGCCATCATTATGTCAGTGGTTATACTAGCAATTGTCCCAAAAGGTACAAAGAGAGGCCGATAGGATTATTAAATTGGAATTGTTGAATTTTTCTAGAAGAGTTAATTGGTTTGTGGAAAACCTTGTTTTCTTGGACTGGATCATTGTGCAATTACTTTTCTTTAGATGTTTTGTTTATATCTATATTACAAAGAACACATTGAATGTCTTATTTCATTTTAGAATAAGTTAATTACCCAAAATCAAGAGGTTAAGTTAATTACCCAAAATTAAGAAACCTCTATAGATGGCCAAGCATATACGAAGAATGCATCTCATTCATATGAAATACCAAATCCATCTTTTCTTTTCTCTGAGTAAAATTTCAAAAGCATGAACACATGCAATTTCATATGCACAATAAACCCAACTTCTGAAATTTCAATGCTTGGATGCATCCCATTCATATGCTACAGTAAACCCATATTTTCCTTAAATTTCAATCCATAAACACATCCTTTTTAACCAGTTATAAATTTGGTCTGAACGTTTTTCTGGACTCTCCCTGGTTGAATCACTAAGCTCAATGGCGTATGACACGAGGTTTTGATCATTCCAACAAGAACCTTTTATACCAATGTGCAGATGCTTTAGGGTATCTCTTCAAACCATCTTTATAATCGATATAAATAAAACCAAATCGAGATGTATAACCAAATCCCCATTCAAAGTTATCCATAAGCGACCAAGCAAAGAATCCATGGACATCTGCACCTTCCCTGCAAAACATCATATTATAGCTTTCGGATTTTCCCTTCTCTGCTTTGGAAAAAGCAATAATTAAAACTGCACTTGTATCCAATAGTGCACCACAGGTACTGTGCACTATAAAGATTTATACTCGTATGCTCTTTTTCTGTATAAAGATTTATACTCATCTTCTCTTTTGTGTCCGATTACAGTATATAAAATAATGGAATGAAATAGATTATGAATGTTACAGTGCTTCATGAGTACCTTATAGCTTGAAGTATGTAGTGCAGATGCTCTGAACAGTAATTTATACGCCATGTATCATTCAGTGCTTCATCAAGCGATGGATCAGAGTTTTCCACAGGGAAATCATTCACTCCTGCAACCAAATTTTAGCGTTATGTCTCCATCTATTGAAACCAAAAATGAAATGAAAATCGGTAATGTGATTTACTTACCATTTTCTGTTATAAATATAGGTGGATTGTTATACCGTTGTTTTATGTAGATTAGCAAATCCCTTAGCCCTGGTGCATACACATAAAGCCAAAAGGATGCCTGTGCAAATGTTACAGATATATATCAGCATCTGTGGCTTTAGCTTTTAAATTAAACTACATAATTTGAGCTCAATTTTAAGCTTGAATATCAATATTTGTGTGTAAGTTTTGTTCTAAATATTTTAGCATACCTTGACTCCTATTGGCACCCCACTGTGCTCTGCTGTAGAAATCAAGTCAAATGCAAATCAAATGTTAGTAAGTAGCAAGAACTTCCTGGATATACTACTGGATTTGATCCTTAGTTTGTTACATGTGAACAAAATGATAGTAAATGACGAGGCCTTACAGATGAAATTGGCTCCGCTGTCCCTGTTCCAGCCAGAGTTCGCCTTGGTCGGGTCCAAACAATTAATTGCGTACTGACTTGTATAATAATTCATTCCGAGGAAGTCGAAGGATCCTTTTAACTGTTCAGATTCTTGCTCAGTGAACTTTAGCAAATGATCACCAAGCCTATCTCTCATTGTAAATGGGTAGTCCCCTGACGTTACTGGATCGATAAACCTGCCATACAAAAAGTCATAGTGGAACAGAGTACTGTAAGCAAATAAGCAAATATGATGATAGAAAATTTATGCACCTAACAAAAGCCATAAAAACAACTGACCACAAAAGAATCTTATATTAAATTGTAAGGATCCAAAACCAGAGACAAGTAATACCATCCGAGCATGAAATCAATCGCTCTCTGCGCTGCATTTTGGTCATCCTAAGATGACGAATAAGGATAAGTCTAGTTGCAGACTAATGTAAGCCCTATACAACCCTTTTGCTCGACCTGCAAATATTTTCACAACACAAATCTCTCTTTGTGAGTGCAGCGAAAACATAGCTAAAACTGAGAAGCTAGTAACGAAAACTTAATGAACTTTTTAAATGCACATTGCACAGCCATTTCAAGTATAGTTAGAGCACTGCTAAGTAAAAAATACTTGCTTAGATTTATACCAACTTTGGAGCTATCCAATGTTGAGAAGGATCAAAAGCCATTTTGTAACTGTTTTAGTTGATAGTGTGAATATCTCAATCTTCCAATAATACAGCTTATATGGGGATGCCTAAGGGGCAGGGCTACTTAACAGATGCCAGGCTTATTGGTCTCTGTATGCATTTCTCTTTCAGACCCAGTATAGATGTACAATTTTAGTGACAGCTAAGACAATGAGAATGCTCAAGTGGCCTAATTATCATCATTCACAACTATCATGAAGGAGTAGGATGATAGGTTTTTATTTCATATATCAGATAAAAATTCAACCATCAAATTGGGAAGATCTTATGGAAGGAGTAGGATAAGGGATTTTTGTGAAAACTGGGTAAACATTCCATTTGCATCATGAAATAGCACATATCGAATTCACATGGTAAAGCATAATCCCAATATAGTAGCGTTTTCAAAATTGTTGTATTCATATTATCAGAATCTACCATTGCAATAAATTTCAGCATAGATTGGATAGCAGGATTCCAATGAAAACAAATTGGGAAAGAGGCTAATCATTATATTCTTCCAGTTATCCTATTCTATAAGGTTCATGGTGAAATCACAATGTTCTCTTGTTTAAATTGTATTTTTGAATGCAGATATGGATTCAGCACGTTGGAAAACCCCAAGGTTTTCCCAAGGTATATGAATTGTGGGACTCGATAACTTTAAATTACAATTTTCCTAATATTTCAACAGATTTTGAGCAAAATCAACCAGAAAAGCTGTCCAAAACAGGGCCAAAAGGTCGCCCCGTTAGACTACTGCGATGGGCAATTGGAAAATCATCATCAGTAAGCTGAGGTTCGAGTTAATTGGGTATCCTATTGCCTCATAAGTTAGGGCCTAATGGATCCCGGATATAGTAGCCTTTTATGCAGTATGCCTGGTAACTGCATCCTCTGTTGCATCTCTTACCATGAATGTATGTCAGCCAACTATATATTTGAAGATCAAACCCTAAAACAGAGCACTTCCCATTGCCATAATGTTTATAGCTTAACCACTGTAAATCCATTTGTACATAAATCAACATTTTTATGTGCTCTGGGGTCTTTTGACATAAATCTACATGCTGACCAATTGAAAAAACAATCATGAAAGCTGATGTTAGCTTCAATTCTCTTAGGCTTTTGTGTGTAGAATAACTACTCTACCTTGTATTTGCTCCTATATACTTCCACAGTAGCTGCATGTGCGAGAAGCATGTAATGGCCCGCTGTGTACATTTCATCTGCATCAGGTCTCTGAAAACCACAGAGGCCAGGAGCAAGAATTCCGACATCATATCCTAGGGTACAATATATAAAAGGTTCATTGAATGTTATCCACTGTTTAACCCGATCACCAAATAATCAGAAACATGCTTCTGCATAGGCAGTGAAATCAGTCCTGCATCATGATATCATTATAACATAAAAATGAGTGATCCGTAGAGCATGAATATCAAAGTACAAAAACTTAAGTTTTGCTAATGGGGAAATCCTAATCATACACTATGTTTGGACTCAGAAATCCTCCATATTCATCCTCTAGAGACTGGGGAGTATCCCAGTGAAACAAAGTGACAGACGCTTGGATTCCTGCAATCAGCACCGTTCAGAGAAAGAGATGATCAGAACCTAATAAATAGGCTACATTACATGTGAGATCAATCAAGCTACAGTAAGTGAGAATATTGGATATAACCATTCTGGAGGAGTTCATTGATGAGGTTATTGTAATAGTCTACTCCTTCCTCATTGATCTCTCCTTTTCCCTCTGCAATAATTTATACACATTTGGTTAATGGACATCATAGATATCAAATTCATCTGTGAGAATTAATAAAATTTGCTGGACATTGAGAACTGTGAATGCGTTTGGTGATTAATTTTCTCTGTTGGAGCTTACTTGGAAATATACGAGGCCACGAAATCGAGAATCTGTAGGTATCCACTCCCATATCTTTCATCAGTTTTACATCTTCCTGCAGGATATATGAAAAATTATATAATGTTTTCTCATTTATGAATGAGATACAAAGAATTTAACCTAATCCCAATATCATTAACAACTACCATATTAGGAGTAATTCATAAGAACCATTTGGCATCATCTCCATGGCTGATTAATAATTCGTTCAGCTGGGCCAATGGTCAGAGCCATAAACAAGAATGAACTGCAGGAACAGATCAGTTCGTTAGAGCGTGTGGATGTTAGCCACAACATCTTAACAACCACAAGGTCGGAGATTCAAGCCCTCCTTCTAGCGGTATTTGGGGTTTAGTGGGCTTTGGTCCAGATTTTGAACCAAAGCTCTGAGACTATGTGTAAGGGACCTCCCTAGGGTCTGTTAATAGATCTAATTTCTTCTAAATTAAATGCGATAAGAGGCTTTAACTTACCTACTTACACGGCTTTTAAACAAATAAAATTTTAACATTTACATTATAATCAACATAAATTAAGGTGAATATTTCATTCTAATTAACTTTACAAGAGTAGTCTATGGAGGAATACCTGTACCGGTGGCTGAAGGAGATACCTCTGTCTTGTTGCTCTTACTGAACGCTCCTCTTTACGGACCCAACCGGATTTACCTCCCAGCCAACTAGGAAATAATCCCTAGCCCAGGGAACCTCCACAGGTTCCCTAGCCCTCCGAGCCCAAGTCCAACCAGATGCAATGTGTGTGTCCAAATGAACGATCCAAACCAAGATAACAATACTTCCCTCTTCTCGACAACCCAAGAAACCTCCATAGGTTCCTAAGGTCTCCAAAAAACACAACAAGCCCAAACAATCACAACCAACCCCCACAATCATAAGCAAGACCCTAACCTCCCCTTTTCTTCCTTCCCCCTTCTCTTTTTATACCCTCCTTCCCTTCTCCATCTCAACCACCTCTCATTAATGTCATTAACTTCTCATCCATCCTTACAGTTGACTTCTCTTCTCCCAAGTAAGCTGGGAGTACATTTGAAAATGTGACATGAATATAAAATTGGGAATTTAATGGGAAAGGACCATGTCTTCTCCCAAGTAAATCTGATAAGTACATTTGGGAATGTGAGGTGAATATATATATATATATATATAGTTAAACGGAGAGGACTATGTCTTCTCCTAAGTAAATGTGAGGGTACATTGGGGAATGTGAGATGTAATTACATGGAGAGGACCATGTCTTCTCCTTAGTAAATGTGAGGGTACATTGGGTAATGTGAAATGAATATATATATTGACAATGAGATGGAGAGGACTATGTCTTCTCCCAAGTAAATGTGAGGGTACATTGGGTAATGTGAAATGAATATATATTTTGATAGTGAGATGGAGAGGACTATGTCTTCTCCCAAGTAAATGTGAGGGTACATTGGGTAATGTGAAATGAATATATATGTTGATAGTGAGATGGAGAGGACTATGTCTTCTCCCAGGTAAATGTGAGGGTACATTGGGGAATGTGAGATGAATACATATATTCTGAAATATTGGAAGGAGACCATATCCTACCTAATATTCAATTTGAGAAGGTAAGTGGGGAATTTGAATAATGGAAATCATGAATTTTATATTAGACTAATATTTCTCAATATTTTTCAGATAATGTACACATTAACAAAATTTGTAGGATAAGATTTAAGTGGGGCATTACAGAGGAAGTGTTAAATTTCAGTCATTTAGTAGAACTGAGATAAAGTTGAGGTAAATAAATTGGGGTAGCTCAGCTGAATTTGACCTGTCGTGGACAAATTAATTCAACAAAAGGTTTGTGAAGGTTGTTTTACTTAAAGCTCAAGGAAGGAGTGAACTTTTGCATGCAATAAGCTTAAACAAACACCAAAAGTTATGCTAATCCTTTTTAATCTCTGCCCTAGCTGGATGATCGGTAGGAAAGACTTGAATGTTGTCTACTCCCGTGCTCATTATCTTCGTAAGCAAACTAAAGAGAGAAACTACACATCTTGAAGATGACTCTGAATGTGTTGGCGAGCAACGTTGATGGGTTTCATTGGGAGATGAAAAGCCATGAAGCCTCCTGCTTCTAACCCACTAGGATGCCATGTTAGAATCCCCATAGCCTATGATGAAGTTCACCTCTGGACATGAGCAAAAGTAGACGATCTAGTCAAATACACATCTATAGGTGTTGGTAAAGCTCGTTCACAGCCTTATTGTTTTGGGGATGTTCAAATTTGTTTTTCTTCATATATAGCATTGGACGTGGTCCAGAGTCAAACCCAAGGTGAAGACAATGCAATATTCAAGGAACTTATTTTTCACGGTTTTGTTGGTAGCTTGCAACTCATCCTATAGTTGTAGTTATTTAGTGGCGAGAGTTATTTATCATTTTATTTGTACATGTGTAGTTGAAGCCAACACCATTTTTCTACTTCAATTGTTATGAAATGGATGAAATGAGTGACATATTATAATTACTGAATAGTCTAATATATTCCATGATTGATGGGATGGTAGAAATCAGTAAAAGCACTCTTTTGGACATTAAAACCTACCTGTAAAATGCACAAGAAAATATTGATTTTTTGCAACTTGAGTCACAACTACAATGAGATGAGCTTCAACAGAGGAGTTGTCATTCTAAATTGTTTTCTGTTCAGAACAATCCTTTGTTCAAGATTGAGGCAAACTCCCATCAACACCAAGAATATAAAGTTGAGATTGATTCAGTGCCTAGTGCAAGAGTAGAAATTCAGCATGCACTTCTCAAGCCAATCATCAAACCTTGGGAAGATCTTTTCCATAACAAGAACATAATTGGTCTTGGATATGACAAGGATGTGTTGTTTCATATTCCAGATTACTTAAAGCCCATCCAGTTTTAGAGTGTTGGATTTCTTCATGACAGTTCACCTTCAACTATTTCAGATTTTGGTCCTCTTCCATGATAGCCACAACAGATTGTTAAATGGCAACATTATGATAGAGTTGGCCATGTGAAACATCATTGTTTTGATCTTCATCCATGTAAGCACTGTCATAAAACCACTCACTCTTCAAACATATGCTTCAAAAACAAGCCTATTGCAAGAACAAAGATTCATCTTGGGTGGATCGCTTCTTGGCAATGGGTTTCAACAAGCAAGAAGATATTTCAGTCATATGTCAGAACTTGTTCTAGAAACAATGTAAACTTTGAAACGGGGACTGATACGATTACCCGTTTCGTTGAGGTAGCAAAAAGTCAATCAATTTTGAAAAGTGGTGATGCAGAATACATATATTTTCTTTTTGAAGCATATTTTTGACACTTTAAATTTTCTTATGTATGAAATATAATTATTTTTTTTTAGATGTTAGTGATTTTCATGTTGATTTTGAAACGTATTGATGCAACATCAACCCCTTTTTTTAGAGGGCTTATTTTTGACACTATATTTTCTAATGTATTCAGTGTGGATATTTTTTTTAAATGTTACATTTTTTTACACTTTAAATTTTTTTATGTCCAATTGTTTTTTAAATGTTGATTACTTATAAAAATATATATATATAAAAGAAAAGATATATATATAAAATCTTGTAAACGATAAAAAAATTTGTTTTTTTTTAACATATAAAAATAAATAAATAAAAAATACAACAATTTTTTAAAAAATTGAAGAAAAACTTAAAAAAAAAAAAAAAAAAACACATGATTAAAAAAAATTTAAAAACAATTTTAAATAATTAACAAAAAAAAAAAAAAAAACAAACAAACAAACAAAGGTTCAAAAACTGTTAAAACTAAATTTGAAATTTTAAAAAAATATTAAATTTTTTTTAATAAACATAAAAAACCAAAAAAATCGAATCCAAAAAAAAGAAAACATAACTAATTAAAAAATTTAGAACATTAAAGCTAAAATCTTAGAAAAAAAAAAAAGAAAAAAAAAATTGACGGTAGGGCTGAAATCCAATTCTAAGAATCGAATTTTAGCCCAACACACATTCAAAAAAAATAATAATAATAATTAATATTTTTTTTGTTAAAAATATTTCTTTTTAAGGGGGCGGGTTTGAAATCCGATTCTGAGAATCAGATTTCAGCCCCACCCAGGGGCGCGAGGGGGCACATCCCTGGGTGGGGTTGAAGTCTAGTATCAGAATTCAGCCCTGCCCAAGGGCCCAGGGGGTGCTGGGCAAATGGATCTACGTGTAGCTCCCCCTAGCCAACGCCACACCCCTTTTTCTATATATATATATATATATATATATATATAAACAAAAAAAATTAATATGTTAATAAAAAAAAAAAATTTAGTGGTTGGAGATGAAATTCGATTCTTAGAATCAGATCTGATTCTCAAAATCAAATTTCAACCCCACCCTCCATTTTTTTTTTTTAATAATTTTCCTTTTCCTAAGATTTTAATATTAATGTTCTAAATTTTTTAATTAAGTATGTTTTTTTTTTTAAATGTTTATTATATTTTTTATTTTTATTTTTTAATTTTAAAAATTAATTTTAATAGTTTTTTAATTTTTATTAGTTTCTTTTTATTTATATTTTTAAATTATTTATTTATTTATTTATTTTTTAAATTAGGTTTGTTTTTAATTTTTAATTTTCTTAATAGTTTTTTAAAATTGTTGTATTTTATTTATTTATTTGTTTGTTTGTTTTTATAATTTTTTTTATTATTTTAAATTTTTTTCCGTTTTATATATATATATGATTCTTTTTTTAGAAAACATGTTTTTGTTATTATTTATTTCTTTGTATTTTTTTTAATTTTTAATTCTTTTTTTTTTAAATATATATTTTTATTTACTTTTTTTTTGGTTAACTTTTTTTGTTTTTGTTTTTGTCTTTGTTTTCTTATTGTTTTTATTTTTTAATTTATGTTTTCATTATTCTTTTGAAATTTTAATGTTTTTCGGAGTCATGATAAAAGCTTTTACGCCATTTTTTCAAAATGTTGAAAATTTATCCTGGAAAAAAAGAAGAAAAAAAAAAAAAAAAAACGTTATTTCAACATCAACACATCAACACTTTTCGTTTTCAAGGTGTTTTTTGCACAATTTTTGCACAAAAAAATGGTTTTCATTGCCATTTAAAAAAAAAAATTGTTGAAAATTTACCCTCGAAAGAAAAAGTGTTATTCTAGCATCAACACTTTTCATTTTTGAGTTGATTTTTCATGTTTTTGGGGGATTTCTTTTGCTAGAGTTCCCATTTTGAGTTTATAGTTCCCGTTTCAAAGTTTACATTGTTTAGAGTATTGAATAGTCTTGCAGTTGAGTTTTCTCCATCATCTCACCTTGTATCTGACGAGAGGGAAGTGATGGTCATCTACAAGCTTCAAAGCCACATCAAGTGAGCCTGAGCCACAACCTACCATACCAGATTCATAGTTGTAGCCAGAGACAAAGATTCCCATGAGCATGCCTTCGGTTGATGATCAACCTTAAACCATCTATGCGGAGTTGAGACATCTCTTCAAAGACTTGGGGACACTTCCTCTAGCAGAAGACTTCAGCTTCTGGGCATTTTTGGAAGAGTTCCAGGAATTGCATTAAGCATTCTAGAGTTGGTGGTCATCCTTAAACCATCACAGATTGATACCTCCCTTTTTAGGTTGAGGTTCTCCCTTTTTATGCGAGCTGAAACCTCCCTTTCAAGGTTGAATGTTTCCCTCTTCAAAACATGAGCACTTCCTCTAATAGAAGACCTCAACTTCATGCTAGATTTGGAAGAGCTTCGGGAACTGTACTAAGCGTTCCAATGTTGGTGGTCATCCTTAAACCACCCCCCTTATACCAACATTTCAGAGAGCACATTCAACCTAGTACTGCCATGCATTTTTTCACATTTTGTATTAGAGCTCTCTTCTTGGACTCATACATAACCCTTTAGATTAAGGGGGGGCATGTTGGACACCGAATCCTCTATGGGTTGGTGTGGAATGTGAATAGCCACTAGAGTCCAAGAGACCACTTTAAATATGAATCCAAGGGTCACACCATTGTACTATATATATGTATCATTGTGAATAATAAAGACAATTCAATGTTTATCATTCATATTCTGTCTCTGTCATTGTCATGTTTAACAGAACCGACTGAGTAACTGAAGAGGCACATCATGGAAAAGACGTGGCCTAATCATAGGCAATCGTAGGAATGGAAGGGAGATATTTTCCTCAACCATCATTCAATTTTCCTTTTGTCTATCATTCTGTAATTTTTGCATTTTCAAGAACAGAATCAAATCTGATTGTAATGATTTTTGGTAGCATAGCCATCGCATGCCGAGATAGCTAGTCGATTAGACAGCTGGAGTTTGGCTGAGTTATTTTGTAATTGTTGTTCAAATATCCCCCTCTCCTTATAATAGAGGGTAGAAACACTTAAGACGAGTTCCCAAATTCTGCATTCTAGAGGCCCTCTGTTCGCAAATAAAGTGGTTTTACTTTGGTTCAATTTTCTTGTTATTGTGATGCTTGGGTATGTACAATTGTTAAATGTAATGGACTGGTGATCCAGACTCCATCTTTAAGGATTAATAAAACAGTTTTTTTTTAATTCCATTCAGAGAAATGTGCAGTATGTTTTCCCCTTTGTATATTACTTCATGTATGTCTTTCCTCCTCTTAAATCATGTAACGAATTTGTTGGTTTCACTCTCATTCATGGTTCTGTGTTTGCTACTAAGTAGTAAAAGTACCTGTGTAACAAAAAATTTACTAGGGTTATTTGATAGCCTATAGTACCTGTGTAACAACAAATTTACTTGTGTTATTTGATAACGTACGGTACCTGTATGTGCTCAACATTTACTTATTGTTGTTTGAGGACAAATGTATTCATGAGGCATAGAGCTTGAGACCTTAATTCGTGCTCCAAATTTTCTACATTTTCACCTCCTCACTCTTCCATATTTCTACTATATATTTTTGCTAGGATTTTCCATTATGTCTAGCCCTCTGCACCGATTTCCCTCCTTTCCTTCTTTTTGTTCATCTATACTACATCAACAATGTTAAGTTTCATATGGTTGTATGTCAGCCACCAAAACCAAGACATTTCTCTTTGAGATCAGTCATATCTACCAGTGTCTATCTGCTTGAGTTTACCTTGACAAAGGGCTATTGAACCAAGCTCTGAATTATCCCTTTCAAATTACGTAACATATGGAGTACAGTAGAAATCCCTCTGATAATATTCAAAATCACTCCTCTCGGAGAGGCTATCTCTGGGAGGCTTCTATATCTTTTGAAGAAATTGTGTGACATGAGATAGAAAAAGCTACAACACTCTACATTACCAAACTTGATACTTCAAAGAAGATGAATGATTCCCTAATGAATCTCTACACCGTCAAGAATGTTTGTCAATCAATGAGCTTAAAGAATGAACTTCAAAATAGAAGGATGACTAATGATAACACCACAGCTTCTTAATTCATAGGGATTTCATAAATATCTTCTCACTGTGGATTCTCACACCATAGATTTTCCCTTCAAAAATATTTTTGGGCTATCTCCGAATCCCGAGCATACTCTGAGTCTTGTTGGAAACTTTCATGTACTACAATTGTGCAGTTCCTCTTGATGCAACACAAACTCTAACATAAGTCATCTTCTTCTTTGTGAACAATGTTTAAATTTCTAAATCCATAAATGTCTCTCCTCACAAGAGTGTCTCCTTCCTCCTCCCCATTTTTTCCCTAGATTTCCTTTTGCATGTTGACCAACATATGTTGTCCTGTAGAACCAACTTGTCCATTCTCTCTCAGGCCCCCATATTCCATCATTAATTCTATGTACCATGTGACATTTATGTGGGTGAGAAATTGATTGTAGCATTCAATAATTTTGCTACTTCCCTATGCCATTCCCAAGAAGATTCCTCCCAAATCTATGAAACCAAAAAGGGTTAGCATAAACCCCACCCCCTTAAAGGAACACCATCCTCGATGTTTTGTATCAGAACACACAAAAATATATAATGACCTTGATATAAACAGCTCTTTACATTTACATGCACATTTACATTTTCTTAACCAACAAACAAAAATGGGTAAGAAACCCTCATATGATAACTCATATCCCATGTGGCTTCATTTGATCCAAAGTGCTTCCCTTACACATTGACCTGCTCAATTCATCGATTTTGAAGTGTGATCTTCCTCTGATCTAGAATGCATGTTCACTCTAGCTGGAATTCTCCCCTGGATTCCACCTATATCATAAACCAATAAATGACATGATTATCATAATGTGCATACTTTTCAAGTAAATATATATGAAAACATCATGAACGTTCATTGTGTGAGGTAAGGCCAATCTGTAGGCCATTGACCCCACTCTTTTAATAATTTGAAATGGCCCATAAAACCATGGCTTCAACTTGACACAAGACCCAATCCTTAAGGAAATTTTCCTTGATCTAATGTGAAGGTAAACATGTTTCCCCACTTGGAACTATTTGTGATTCCTCTACAGTTTTTGTATAGCTCTTCTACCTATCCCAAGCTATCTTTAATTTCTTCCTAATAACACTTACTTCATGTTCCATTTCCTTCAACATATATAACCTGATATGCACTTTGTTCATTGAATCACTCCAATTGATAAGTGTATTGGATTTTTTCCATAAAGAACCTCGAATGGACTCATTCTCAATGACACTTAGCATCCATTGTTATAGGTGAAATCTACCAAATGTAGAAATCATTTCCACCTCTTTTGTTGATGCATGGAATACATTCTCAGCAAGTCTTCCAACACTCTATTAACTCTTTTATTTTGTCCATCTATTTGAGGATGATATATTGTGTTGAAGGCTAACTCTATCCCAAAACTAGCAAACAACGCCTTATAAAACTTAGAGGTGAACTTAGCATCCCTATCCGAGATGATCTTCTTAGGTACACAATGTAATCTCATTATTTCTTTTATAAAAATATGGGCAATGACACTTGCCTTATTAGTGGATTTGATAACAAAAAATGAGCTACTTTGATCAACTTATCTACTGCCACCATTGTAGCATTTTGCTACCTAGCTATCCTTGGTAGTTTGGTAACGAAGCCCATTGAAATTACTTCCCTCTTCCACTCAAGTATGGGGATTGACTATAGAAATCCAGTTGGATATCTACATTCCACCTTCACTTGCCAACACTCCAGGTATTTAATAATATACTCAATCACATCCTTTTTCATTGCTAGCCAATAATATTACTTTTTCATAGTTATCATTTTTTGATAACCAGGATGACCTAAATATGGTATTTTATGAAACTCATCATAAATTATCTTGTTTTGGTCGCCCATACAAGGTATATAACACCCTCCTTTTAACTTTAGTAGTCTATCCTCAATAAGGGAGTAGTCCTTTCTCAATGCCTCTTCAGGTTATTGCTACAAGTGGTCATGGATTTGTTGATAGTACTCGTCTTGTTGTACTACCTTCTTAAGCTTCTCTTGGATGTTAATCTCATAATAAATTATAGTTTCTATGTGAGATACTTGTAACCTTCTATTTAGTGTGCTAACTACTTTGTTCTTCTTTCCTTTGATATACTTGATGTAAAAATCAAACTCATTGATCAAGGCTAACCATCTTGCATTCCAAAAATTCAACTCGGCCTAATCGAACAAGTACTTTAGCCCTCCATGATCTATCATCAGTAAAATTTTCCTTTCATGGAGATAATTCCTCCACATCTTTAATGCATGGACTATTACTTTCAATTCTAAGTCATAGTGGAATAGATCTACTCATGCTCATTCAACTTTCTAGATTCATAATAGACCATCTATCCTTCTTGCATGAGGAATCCACCAAGCCCTTCCTTGCAGTAATATGTGAACACCACAAATTCATTCTCTGGATCTGCTATCCTCAATATTGGTGTGTGTGTGCGTCTGTGTGAGAAAATATTTCAAATGCTCAAATCTAGATTCACATTCTAGTGTCCATTGAAATTTAACTCTTTTTCTTTACAATGTTACGATTGGATGCCTAATCTTTCAGAAATTACAAATGAATATCTGGTGATAATCAGCCAATCCCAATAAGGATATAACTTCGAAGACAATTTGAGGAGTAATCCATTCCATAATGGCTTTAAAATTCTGTATATCTATTGCTACTCCTTTTGAGACGATGTGTCCCAAGTACTAAACTTGGGACCAGAAGAATTGACATATGTTGAGTTTGGTGTATATTTTATGCTCTCTCAGCAATTACAGTACTACTGCTAAATTATTTTCATGCTCCCCTTGACCTTTGAATAAACCAAGACATCATCCACAAAAACTAGTATGAACTTGTCCACATATAGACTTAGAGCATTCTTCATCAAACACATAAAGATTTCCAAGGAACTTGTGAGCCAAATAGACACGACTACAAATTCATAGTTCCCATACCTAGTTCTAAATGTTTTTTTATGAATGTATTCATCCTTGATCCATAATTAATAGTACCCCAACCTGAAATTGATCTTTGAGAAGACCACAACTCCCCTTTTCTAGTAAAATAGATCATCAATTCATGGAAAATGATATATGTTCTTCATTGTGGCTTTATTGAGTTATTTTTAATCAATACACAACCTCAATGTGCCATCCTTATTCTTCACAAATAATACAAGTGCTCCCCAGGGTGATACAAGTGCATGTGTTCAACCTATTTCTTGGTCTCAGTGCCCAATTCGACTAGCCATGACCTATCATGGGCCATGCTTTACAAAACACACTATTCTGAAACCTTGGGGCTAATGTAACTAAAATTAAGACCTAGGTCTATCAAAATTGAAACCATCTAGTTATAGATCATACCTTTTATCTTGATCATGGATGCTTGGTGATTAACCTACCTATTTTCCAACGTGGCATAGACCCATGGCACACTCTAAGAAATGTCCTTCACAGTCTCTAATTTTTTCACGTTGTATGATCTTGGAAAATTCTTCTATTATTGAGGACAATCTCTTTGTCCATGGTTTTCTCCACACGTCCAACACCACATGAATCCTTCTCTGAACTTCTCAGTTTCAGTTCCAGTGGCTTTAATGAATTGGACCTTATCAATAGTAGTATTCTTCTATGGATACACATCCTTGGAAGAAGTGGAAACCTTCAAATTTCCTCTTGGAAACTTCTATCCTTTCACTTTAAAACTATATTTTTCCTTCATCCTCCAATCAACATTGAACTTATGTCTATAGTTTGATTTATCATAGAAATTCTTCATTTTCTTGACTACATTATCCAACATTTTAGGCTCATTGAATTCTATTATGTCCTTGAATTGATGATGTAGTCCACTGAGATATCTCTGAATGTTTGTTTTATCTTCCTTAATGTAAGGCATGTATCTCAATGGCTCCAAGAATCTAGTTATATATTCATAACCTAACAGATACTCAAGTTTGTGCTCATATAATTCCTTGGCCTTGTTATCGTAGTATTCCTCAGCTAGATACTTCTCCCTGAAGTACTTTTCAAATCTCCTCCCTGACAACTCCTCTCTGATATCCTTCACATTCATCAAATATTCCCACCAAATATTAGCCTTTCCCTTTAGGATGAAGATGGCTACCATTTCCTTCATGTTCTTAAAGTAATCTTGTACCCTAAAATTATTTTTCATCTCTAGTAGCCATGCCTTTTCTTCCTTGACCTTCTTGACCTCTTCATCAAATGTAGGAGGTTTTACCTTCTTAAACTCTTATAACACAAAGTCCCTTCCTTTCCTTCTTTGCTAGTGGCATTTTTTAGTTGCAACACTAGAAAACTACTCATGATTATCAATCCTTTGTTCTATAGTACTAAGTGGAGTTCCACCTCTCACTATATCCTCTCTTGCATGCTTATGTCTTTTCCTATATTTGTTTCCTTCTACACCGTCAATTATAAATTCATGTATTCCAAGGCCTAATGGAGTTTGTCCACATTTACCCTTCCCTAGGTGGTTAGCAGCCAGATCATGCTACCTTTGCCTTTGCAAATATGATAAGATATGCAATATGATAGGATATGCAATATTTTTTTTTACTTTCAATTACTTTATAGCATATTCTTTTTATTATTATTATAATAAGACATGAACAAATTTACACATTCTTTGATAGTGATACTAAACTATAAAATAAACCTCCGGACTCAAAAATACATCTTAATAAATTAATTGTAAAAATAAATATAAACTTAAACCGTTGTAACAACCTATTATTAATCAACTTATTTTTTAAACAATAATTTTAATCATAAAAATAATGATAAGATAAAATAAACCAATACTAACAACTCATTATTTATCAACTTGTTTCTTAAGCCTACTCTTTTTATTTAAAAAAAATTAAACTTTCTAACACTCTTTGAATTTTCCTCTATCCTTCTTTTTTCTTTATTTCAGATTGGAACTTAAATGGTCTTAATTGTACTTAATATTTCTATTTTTTTGTCCATGTATTATCTCATATATTCTATTTTACTTTGTTCCACGTGGAACCTTAACTGCTTTTAATCATTTTCCATTTTCTTTATTTCATGTTGAAACTTAAATGGTCTTAATCAATCTTAATAACTCAATTTTTTGCTTATTTTTACGTGTTCCCCGTTAAAATTTAAATTCATTTCACAGCTTTTATTTATTATTCACACCTCTTCCATTTTTCTGTGTTCTATGTTGAAATTAATTTCATAGTTTTTAATTTTATTTATTTAGTCGCACCTCTTCCATTTTTCTGTGTTCCACATTGAAATTTAAATTCATTTCATAGCTTTTATTTCTTCATTATAATGCGTATGATCAAAGCTTAAAATCATTTTAAGAAATGAAAACTCAAAATCATAAATCAAAGAGGTCAAAGTTTGACCGATCCACGCGCCAAAGAAAATTAGCTCAAAACTAAATAGTTTAATAAAATTAAATTAGTACAATCTAATTGGTAATTTGAGAAGTTTAATGATTTAATTGTACAATTGAGGCTTCTGTGATCCATATCAAGTTATCAGAAAAAAATTGGCGTAAATCACATTATGATATATTTGTGGACGCATTTCGAACCAACAAGTGTGGTTCATCGTCACTACAAGTTGAAGAATCAGACCATGGCTACATGTCAAATAGGGAGAGCAGATCTTCCAATAGCTAAGTCTAATGATTTTATTTTAAAATTAAATTAACCACACTGATGAGTTTGAAACACGTAGACAAATAAAATATGATGAAATTTTCGCCGAACACTCCTCTCATAATTTTAATTTTATTTGTTATTTTAAATTAAACCAAGTCATTAATTAAACTTAATCAAATTAAA
Organism: Pinus tabuliformis; assembly: GCA_031772625.1. Taxonomy (NCBI): domain Eukaryota; kingdom Viridiplantae; phylum Streptophyta; class Pinopsida; order Pinales; family Pinaceae; genus Pinus; species Pinus tabuliformis. The sequence continues at coordinate 222,106,258 of CM062814.1, read as the reverse complement.
TTATCATCTTTTAAGACTACATATTTAAAATATAACCAGGAAAATTAAAAATTAAAAGTTGTAAACTTTGTTCCACTGGACTTGTCCGTTTCATTAATCGTCGCGTCCTGGATTTAGAAGTATTTATTCCCACTCTTCTCAGTGTAAGTGGTTCTCTGGCGTTGGAATTAAAAGTGGGTACATACAAGTAGTAGGAATGGCTTCAAACGCTGTGGAGAAGGAGTTGGTGGAAATCTTCGAGAAAGCGAAGAAAGCCGCTGACAAAGCCTCTGCAGACGAATACAGAAAAGCCGATGAGCAACGCTGTGTGGATGCCCTCAAAGCCCTTCACGCTTTCCCGATAACTAACCAATTTCTTCTCGCTACTCAGCTTGGCAAACGCCTTCGGACTCTCACAAAGCATCCCCGAGAAAATATCCGTACTGTAGCGTCTAAATTACTTGATGCCTGGAAGAAGGCTGCGGCCGCTGAATTATCAGCAAAATTTAATCCAAAGGGCCCTCCAAAACTCCCAAGTACAGGTAAATATAATGAACCATTGCTTACAAAGCCCGAAGAAAAGCAAGTCAAATCTGTTACACCTGAGGAAGAAGAAATGAAACGGAAGCTCGAATTATCAGCAGAATCTAATACAAACCATCCTCCAAACTTCCTTATTGCTAATGATCAGAAAAAAGCTATGATTTCGGAAGAAAAGAAAAACAAATCTCTTAAAATTAAGAGTCAGGATAATGTGGTCCAACGATTAGATAGGGAAGTTTTGTCCAATCTTGAACAAAATTTAGATGCAGAGGTTTTGTCTAATCCTAAACAGAACTATGTACGACCAAAAACTTCTTCAAGTGATAAATCTGTTACACTTAAAACCAGTGAAACCAATAAAATTTGGTCCAATCCTGAACAAAACTATATACGCCCAAAAACTTCTTCAAGTGACAAATCTGTTACACCTAAAACCAGTGGTGACAAATCTGTTACACCTAAAACCAGTGGTGATGATGTAGTAAAAAAACCCAAGCTAAAATTATCATCTCCATCTAATTTGATTGTCCCCTCAAAGCTCCCAAGTCACATTGGGAACAAATCTGCAAAGTCAGAAGACAACCGAGCCAAATCTGCCAAAGTTATTATCAGTTCTGAGAAGGAAGAAAAGAAACCCAACAGAGAATTATCAGCAGAATCTAATCCAAAGGGCACTCCAAAGCTCCCATGTACGGTTAAACGTAACCAACCATTATGTACAAATTCAAAAGAAAAGCAAGCCAGTACGGTTAAAACTAACGAACCATTACGTACAAATTCAGAAGAAAAGCCAGCCAAATCTGTTCCAATTAATAAGGTCAGCGCTGATAAGGAAGGAAAAAAACGCAAGCTCGAATTATCACCAGAATTTAATACAAACCGCCCTCCAAAGATCCCAACTATGGCTAAACCTAATGATCAGAAAAAAACCACAATGTCAGAAGAAAAGAAAGACAAATCTGTTAAGGTTAAGGCCAGTGGTGATAATGAATTAAAGAAACCCCAGCAGCTAGAATTATCATCTCAATCTAATTTGAATGTCCCCCCAAAGCTCCCAAGTACTGCTAAATGTAACGATCAATGGCGAGACAAAGTTCGAGAGAATCTTCTTGAGGCTTTCTCCAAAGTAGTTCACGAAGTTCAAGGCGAGGAGCTAGAGAGGGTAAGGGGATTCGATCCCGTGCGAGTTGCAGTTGAGGTTGAGACAGTAATGTTTAATAAGTTAGGGCGTTCTGATAGCACCCCGCAGTTGAAGGCGAAGTATAGGTCTATTTTGTTCAACCTGAAAGATGGGAAAAATCCAGATTTGAGGAGGAAAGTTTTTACCGGGGAAATTAAAGCAGAGAAACTGATCGTTATGACAGCAGAAGAAATGGCGAGTGATGCGAGAAAGTTTGAGAATGATATGATAAAGAACAAGGCACTCTTTCATTGCGAGCGTGGTATGAAGAAAGCTGCAACCACTAATGAGTTTAGGTGCGGGAGATGTGGGAAGAACGAGACTACGTACTATCAGATGCAGACGAGAAGTGCAGATGAACCTATGACTACGTACGTCACATGTACAAACTGTAACAACCGTTGGAAGTTCTGCTAAAAACCCTACTTAAAATGATCGTAGTTGTTATTGTGTGTCACGCACTATACTCATTTTTATTTTATAGATATTTCTTTATAGTTGGATATTAATAACCATCTTATATGTTAAAATTTATATTTACAATCTATCTATTTTAGATAAGTAATAAGTTTTATATATTATAAAAATTGTTTTCCATATTAATTACATTATTAAGATTTAGATTGACATTTCCAATGAACTAATGTAGTTCATTCTCATAACAAAATATATGAATTTAATAACCATTTTTACCGGAAATTTCCTACCACCACATAACAAAATATATGAATTTAATAACTATTTTTACCGGAAATTTCCTACCACCACATGCTCTCATAGAAAAAAATTTAACCCATCTTCATTAACTCTATGGTGTAACTCTCTCAATTTAATAAAATTCTTCATTAACTATATGGTGTAACTCTCTCAATTTAATAAAATTCCTTTTGCAAGATGTCCTCTGTTGTTTTGACATGGCGCTTTGATTAACCAAAGCAGTAACAAATTTGTATATTACAACTAATTATTTGTGGTAAAAGAATATAACTATTTTATATTAAAATATATATTTTTTCATAGCCATAAATTTGATGTAGATGAAATTTTGTGGAATGTTATGTTATCATTGGTATGTCTAACATTCTTATTCAAGTGAACATTTCACTCGTCTTCAAAGACATCATTCTAGAAAATTTCATGTGCATCAATTATTTTGTAGTCAAGTATAAAGTGTGTTATTCGTTATTTTGTGTCTATATTCTCCCATATTGTAGTCCAAAAATTCAATAAATCTAGTGTCACTATCTAAAATGATGCTCCTTGGTATCCCAGAATGCACCTAAACCTATCTAAGGAACACATTTATTACTTAATTATATGTTAATGGTCTCTTTAAAGGGCATGAGGATGCACACCTTATTGAACCTATCAACTACCAAGAATAGTTAGTTGTGACCATTCATGGTTGTTAGTAAAACCTCCCATAAATTCCATGGAAATGATTTCCCAAGGATGAGTGGGTAAAAGGAAGGGATGGTATATACCATATTTCCTATTGCTGGGTTTGCTAGTACCTAGGTACATCTTCTTGCATCATATCCCAATACACATACCTCTATAAGTTGGTCATTGTGTTCCATATAAAAATTTCCTTGGAACCTTAGATGTGTGAGCATTTTTAATTAGTTGCAACCACTCATCTTTAGGAACACATAACTTATCCAACCCATAGAGTAACCCATGCTAAGGATGATTGTAAATTGTGCTATCTCCATTGTCGAGAAGCATATAGAGAAGCATATTTAAGTTGGCCCACATGATTCCAAGACCAAATACATCAAATTTTCATCGATTTGGTCTTGGAATCATGTGGGCCAACTTGTTTATGCTACTTCTCTTGTACCTACTCTCAACTTGCAGATGATATAGTGGCTTGTGATCTATGATCATTAACTCTCTTCCCATCAGATAGTGTTTCTATTCTTTTATAGCTTGTACCTAGGCATAAAGCTCCTTTTCCTAGGTAGGCTAGTTGAGAACCACCACATGCAATACTTTAGACTGATAACATACAAGCCTTCCTACTTGCATCAACACTTCTTCCATAATATACCTAGTTTCATATGTCTCCATTTCAAATGGTTGCTACAAGTTTGGTAATGCAAGAATTGATGTTTGAATAATTTTCTTCTTCAACTCTTCAATGACCTTATGCATTTCCCACATTGGAAAATCTTCCCACTATTTATTATGGCATGGTGTGGTGTAGCTATTTCTAAAAATAAGGCCTTGAATTTTTTCAAGTATTGTGCTATCCCAACAAAACCCATGACCTTGAAAATATTGATAGTCACTGACCAGTTCATGATGAACTTGACCTTGGAAAGATATATCTTGATATCTCCTTCACTAATTAAATAGATTAAAGACACCAAAAATTATTTTTCAAACTCACATTTCTTAATATTTTCCAACAATTATTGCTTCTTCAATGTTTTCAGCACCTGCATCAAGTGTGAGATTTTATCCTCCAAGTAGAATTATGTACTAATATATCATGCAAATAAACAAAAAAAATGAATCAAGAAAAGTGCATAGTATGTCATTCATTAATCTCATGAAGATACTTGATGCATTGTATAGACCAAATGGTGTGACTAACAACTCATACAAATATCTTTTGGTTTTGAAGGTAATTTTTTAGGTATCTTATTCTCTTACTCAAACTTGGTGATATCTTGATTTAAAATTCATCTTGGTGAATTATTTCACTTATTTAAACTAATCCAACATATCATCAAACCTAGGTAGGAAATACATGTTCTTGAGTCAATTATGTTCAATTTCATGTAATTAATGCACATTCACCAAGTCCCATATTTCTTTGGCTTAATTATGATGGGTGACCCACATGGTGAAGCACTTGTTGAAATAACACTCAGTTCTAACATTTGCTACAAATACTTCTTCACCTTATTTGCTTCTAGAATGGAATACTTGTATAGCATATGTTAGTAAATAGAGAGTTTGACAACAATTGGATCTTGTGCTCCACTTCCCTCTTCAGTAGTAGCCTTTAAGGCTCCTAGAACCCTCCACTATATTTTTGTAGAAACTCTTCCAATTTTGTTCCTTAGTACACCCCTCTAGAAATGGGTTTTCTTTCATTGACTCTTCTATAGAGTATTTTTCTCTTAATAACAACAAAACATACTTCTTGCTAGAACTAATCAATTTCTTAGCTTGGTTATCACTTACCAGGGAAATCCTTGAATTACCCTTGTGTGCGTTGATGATGAAGGAATTTTGGTCCTTCATGAGGTGATATTGGTTGGATATTTGCGTGAATATTACACATTTAATATACTTATAGTGACTCTCAAACACAAATCCACATCAAGTGGAACTACATCAAATTCTACTTCATCAATAAAATCAACATAGATAACAAATTTGATTTTGCACTATTTGGTTACCTTTGTCTCTTCCTCCTCCTTTACCTATCCAAATCGATAGGGACTAGGATGGTCATGAACCTCTTTCCCTATTTTATTGACTATATTTATTTCTATGAGATTCTCCAATGATTTTGAGTAGAATATAGCATTAATTTTTTTCTTCTTGACTTGTATTTTTTATGGAATATTTTGGTCATCCACACAACTGGCCTAACCTACATCTGTGTATGCATTTTTATATGGAATAGTTTGGTCATCCACTTATACTTTTCCTGTCATCCACACAACTGGCCAAACCTGCATTTGTGTATGTTTTCAATGTAAATTTCTTACCTTTTAGGTACCATAGTCTATAGTTTGTAGTCCCTTTCAAGTTTCTGAATATCATCTTTGTTGCTAGTAGTTGTCTCTGTTTAGGTGTTGATTGATATCTTTCCACTAATCTGACTACCAAAATTATATCTGGTCTAGATGTTGTTAGGTATAACAAACTCCCTATCATATCTCTGTAAAGTTTTTGATCAACATTATGTGATTTTCTCCATTCTTGCCACTGGTGCAAAAGTTTCTTCATTGTCAAAACCTTCTACTTGTGAGTAACCCTTGCATACTAGTATGGATTTGTTTTTAACAAATTTTCCCCACTCGTTCATCTTTCTTTTGAACACCTATTTTGTACCAATGATATTATTTCCAGCTAGTCTTGGTGTCAGATCATGTCGTGTTCTTTCCAATTTGATATAACTCTGCATTCATAACATCTATCCAGTTTTTGTCTTTACTTCATCAAAGTTCTTTGGTTCAATCTGTGACAACATAGAAATATGACATTTGTTTGTTTTCTTTTCAAGTTGCCTCCTTGTTTGATCTCCTTCATTTTTATCTCCAATAATCTAAATGACAAGATGTTTCTTTAGGGCATGCTTCAAGGGACCTTTTGAATGAGTCTCTGTCTTTTTTGATTCTTCATCCTATGCTCCATTTTCTTCACTATCATGGTGATGATTTGGAGGATTGATAAAACCAATGCTCTTATTCTTATCAGGAAGCTTTTCATCAAACCTTACATATATACAATCCATAATCTTATGTAGTCATTTATCATAACACCTGTATTTCTTACTTAATAATGAGTATCCTAAAAATATTCCTTCATTTGATCGAGCATCAAACTTTTCTAACTTTTCATCATTATTTTTGATATAGTATTTACTTCTAAACACTTTAAAATGTTTTATTGAAGTTGGCTTGTCATGCCACAATTCATAAGGTGACCTGTCATAGTTTGGTCTCATATATGCCTTATTGAGAATATGAACTATTGTGTGTACTACTTCTACCCAATAGGTTTGAGGAATGTTTTCTTGCATCATGGATCTAGCCATTTTGTAATGGACCTGGTTAAAACTCCATGTAATAAAGTTAATAAAGGAAAAATAAGACCAAGGTCATGGGACACGTATTCCAAGATGAATGTTGGTGAAAAAAATAGTGATGGGGATGACTTGTGATTAATAAACCGCTATGGAAATTGGAAAAGGAAATGGAAAAGGAAAAGATGCATTAATTGACATTTATTTATGAAATAATGGAAAATAGGAGAAAAGGAAGGTGAGAGGTCACATAATTGAATGTGAGGAAAATTGAAGGAACAAATAGAGGCCTCAATGATAAAAAGGCTTATGAGGATCAGTTCACAACCTTTTGTCATTTTTAGCTTGGATCTCTATTTTATTCTCTGTCTCATACTCTTGCGCACACTTAGAGTTTTCTTGGAGCACTCTTGGAGGATTTTGGCATACTTTTGGGTTTGGAGAAAGAAGGCAAAGGAAAATAAGGAAAGTACATGGGGACAACAGGATCAACATCTACAATGAGTTTGATTTGTAGGTATAGAGTTGCATGTATGATTTCCTTGCTAGTTTTTGCATACATGGTATATGAACGTGGTTATTTGGTTATGATCTGTCATTGGCATGTAGGATTTCTTGGATTAACAATGGTTTTGCATATCCTTGCCATTTCCTGGATAGCCATGGTGTTATGGGTCTTCGCATTTGTTTTCTAATTGGTGTTCATGTTCCTTATGGTTACAGGTTGATATATTAGGTCCTGGAGCCTTGGTTGGAAAAATGCTCTGGAAGTCCTTGTACAACTTGGGTTGAGTTACAAGTCCTGGAAGCCTTGGTTGGACAAATGATCTGGAATGCTTGGTGGGTTGCATTACTAGTCCTGGAGCCTTGGTTGGACAAACGCTCTAGATCCCTATGACAATTGTGGATTGAGTTTCTAATCCTGGAGCTAGGTTGGAACAAACACTCTAGAGCCCTGAATATCTTGGTCATAGACCGATTTGGTGATGGTTAGTGATGTCCAACCGTGAGGTGGAATCACTGGTTGAGGGTTGAGGTAGTTGGATCTCTAGAAGCCCTAGTTTGGTTTTTCTTGGTTTATTCCATGAGATCCCACATTCATGCTTGGAATATGGCATGGGGGTGATTGACTGAAAGAGAGGTTTGGTTTAGTCCAATCTATGGTTAGGTGGTAAGTGGAAGTCCATGACTTGGTTGTATTTTGCATATGTTAATAAGAGCTCCTTTCCTCTTGTATTTCATGAGTATTTATACTTGCTATTATGTGGCTTTGATGGTTATTCTATCATTGTTATTATTTTGGTTATATGTTGGTTATAAACATGATTTCATGATAGATTCTAGCTATGGCTCTTAACGTGTTTTAGTTGATAAATGAATGGTTATTGAATGCATGGCCTAATAGATGTTATTGTAGCCATTATGAGAGGGAATTAGACCTTCTTGATGATTCTTAAATAAGTATCAAACCCCTATGTTCAGACATGCATTTATAACCCGTAGATTACATGTTCACAATGTGTTTGATGAAATGCCTAGTATGTTCTTGTCAGTCTAGGTCAAGTTCTAGGTTGAGATTGAATGTTTAGCTTTGATGATTGTTTAGTGAGCTTATTGAATTAATGAAAATATATGTATTTATAACCTATAGGTACTATGTACACAAAGTGTTTGTATAAATGATAATTCAGACCTCCAACTTCTCGGGGTTATAACTTTGGCATACGATCTCTGTTTGATTGTCATAATACCTCGTTTTGAACATTTCCATGAGGAGGCGAAAGAAAATTAGTAAGTTGGTCTAGCACTTTTTCGGTCTCTCTATTTTCCATGAAAATGTCATTTAAGCCCTCACAATGGCCTCGAAATTTTAGAACTCGAGAAACCTACCAAAAATAGATAGTTTTGCTAAATTTAAGGAGACGAACCTAAAAAGAAATAATGTCAGGTTAGGTTGGGCTAATAATAGTGTTATGATGTGTCACCGGGTGGTTGTAGTCAGCGCTAGACACATGGACCCAATTTTCCATAGGTGCATCATGGTAATAAGGTCTCGCATAATAATTCTCATCTTCATGTTTACCCTAGTGAGCAGGTAAAGTGGGTAAATATGGGGTGAGGGTGTTACAATTTTCTGAATAGATCTATTTTGTCTCTCTGCAACTCAATTTTGTTATGGTGTATTTGCAACATTATATTACCTTTTTATGCCAAGTTCATCACATAAGTCTACAAACTGATCTAAAGTAAAGTCACCTCCTTTGTCTCACCTTATACACTTTATCTTGCACCCTGTCTGATTTTCTACTAGCACCTTGAATAGTTTGAACTTCTCAAATTCTTTTGACTTATTTATAAGGAATGCTACCCATGTCTATCTAGAATAGTCATCAATTTCCAGCATGAAATATTTTTCTCCTCCCGATGCCTCTATTCTAGAAGGAACACATAAATCCATATGTACTAACTGAAAAGGATAACTACTTGAAGACTTATCCTTAACTCTGAATGAAGTCCGAGTATGTTCTCCCATTTGACATGACTTGCAAGTAGGATTTTGAGGTTTTGTTATCTTTGGTAGATCTCTAAATGCCCTCTTCTTATTAAGCCTGATGATGTGATCAAAATTGAGATGCCCCAATCACCTATTCCATAGCTAAGACTCATCTTGTTTGCTAATGTAGCACTCTTCATTATCTTCCTTCAAAATATATACATTATTCCCTATTTTAACTCTAGTTAACGCCTTCCCAGTAGTTGTTTGCCTAATTTCACAATCCCGAGCTCTGAGGAAAACATCTTAGCCTCTATCACACATCCGACTTACACTCAACAATATATGTTTCATACCATCTACAAACAGTACATCCTAGGCCTTTCCTCTTCCATTATTCAGATTAACTGTACCCTTTCCTCCAATTCTTCCTACTTCATCATTTCCGAATGTGAAATTTCCAGTTTTATTTTCATCTAGGGATACAAACTTTCTTTTATCTCCTGTCATATGTCTAGAGTAGCCATTTTCCACATACCATTTATTGTTTTGACCTTGAGCATATAGAACTAGGCAACAGTGATCAAATTTATTATCTTCTTTCTTCTTTCTCCACTACATACATTCATCTTTTCTACAATTGTTTTTAGATTGTGATCTACATGAATTATGCCCAAAATTGCGATAGTAGAAACACTTAGTGATATCAAAGAAAGGGGTGAATGGTTTTATGTCCATATTCATGTTTGTTTTGATGTTTGCAAATCTATTGTTAGCCTCACTTCTCTTGGGATTCCTCATCTCATTTCTTCTGACATAAGCTCTGCAATTTATAGCTTTATATATAAAAATTTTACAACAGTAACAATACTAATAAAAAAAGTTTCCATATCTGGTAGTGGATGACACTTGAGGATATAGCCATCTTAACATTTGATAATCTTCTCTCCTAAAGAATTATGGTCTCTGATATTTTGTTGTTCTTTTTTCTGTTGCACTTTGATGGATGTGCTTCTTTGTTGTTTTTCATGTTGAAAATGCAGCAAGAAAATCTAGTTTTAACTTTGCTTTGGTCAAACTAGATTAAAATTCAAATTTCAATTTCAGCAAAATACTTGGAGGTATTTAACTGAGGTGACATGGCTCTTTTCACTCATTTAACTCAGTAAATTCGAGTTGGAGACACTTGAGTTCCTTTCTACATGATTGATTGCTAATTTCTAGCAAACTATTTCAGTGAATTTGAGTTATAGCCAGTTTAACTAGTTCTCACCATCAAAAGAACTAGTGGAGGTCAAGTTAAGGGTGTGTAACTTTTTTCACATTGATTAATCATCTAGTTAACTGATTAATCAACCCAAATTAATTGATGCATGTAGAGAATTCAAGTTACCTAGTTGAGATTGAAGTTCAAGGACATTGTACTATCAATTGTAAACTATTCCAAGTTGTACAGATCATGCATGCAGTTAGAGAAGGACCTAGAGGAATTGCGCAATCCAAATTGAGGAAGTTCCTAAATAATAGGGGTTAATTCCTTGAGGAACAATGCAAGGAAATAGGAGCTTGGAGGCTCAAAAATCTAGCTAAGTATTGGCCAAGGTCAATCAGTCAGGTAGAGGATAGAAGATATAGGTGCAGGTTGAACTCAAGCTTCAGTAGAGCATATTGTATTCATCCAGATTATTTGATTAATGAAATAAAAATAGTAATGGGTTTTGACCAGTTGCTTTCCCTTATATATATCTCTGTGTATGTGTGTTGAATCTTGATGCATGTTAATGATTTTCTTTCTTGATCATGAATTTACTTCTGCAGATCAGTAGAGTAGCTTCTAGTCTTGTGATTTAGAAAATTTCATGAGAAGTTTAGAATCTACACATTAATTTCTACATGGTATCAGAGCTAGATTCACAGTAGAGAAGATATTTCAAAGTTTTCATTGCAGGAGGTTCGAATTTGAAGATCAGTGTTACAGGTTTTCTCCAGGACTAAGAAGATGGATTTCAATGGACTCAGGCTCAAGTATGCTTTGGAAGGAATCACAAATTTTGTGGCATGGAAGATCCACATGGAGGAAATATTAGATGATAATGGGTTGCTAGAATACATCAAGACAGATGTAGCAAAAACCCCAACATCTTATGCCCAAGATATTGCTAAGTGGAAGAAGGATGTGGCTAAAGAAAGGAGGATCATATTGGAGGGAGTTTGGGATCATATTGTCTCAAATATCCACAGGAAAGAGACTATGTTCGCGGTGTAGAAAAGCTGACAGAGTTGTTTAAGAACAATAGTGACCACATGAAGTTGGCACTCAAGGACAAGCTTCGAAGTGTCATGATGCAAAAGAATGAAACAATTTCGTAGTACCTGAGTAGGTTTACAAAGTGTCATGAAGAACTTGGCAAGGTCGATATTATTGTCCCTAAAGAAGATGTAGTAGCTCTATCTCTCTTGGGCCTTCCTAAGGGCTCGCATAGTTATCAATATTTGGTAAATGGTAAAGAGAAACTATCAATATGGTATCAATTATGGCCTGATCTAGTGCAGGAACAAATAAGGTGGAGCAACAGAGATGGGACTTCATCCAAGGGTGAAGATGAAGAGGACTGTACCTTGGATGTAAATGAAAAGAAAGGGAAAGGGAAAAATCCCAATCCAAAGTAGAATATGGTCAAGGGGTAAAGAAGAGAGACTTGTCCAAAATCAAGTGCTTTCAATGTCATTAATTGAGACACTATGCCACGAAATGTCCACACAAGGAGGCAAGAAAGAAGACTGTAGGAGGAGCAACGATTGAAGCCTTGGCTTCATAGTTCAAACTTGATTTTAACCTCATTACATGCATGGAAAGCACAATGATGGGTCGCTTTGATAATCTACCCTATGGCTTGGTGAATTTATAAACAATGGGAATGGAGAGTGGAGAAATAGTCTCAAGGGTAAAATAATTGTTGCAAATCTTGGAAAACTACATCCCATGTAGTAAGGCATATAGAATTAGTGGATTGGTTATCATTGAATTCAACTTTAAAATTGTTATAATACCAGCCTAGATCCATCTTAACTCTAGATCTATCAAGCACTGAGAGGGATCAAATATCTCGCGGTGCAAACCTATTTTTTGAGTGCCAAACTTGAGGAAAGGTTTTCACCTTGAGAGATGATTAGGTGTTCAAAATTATGCTAAAAAATAAAAGTGTCATAATCTTGTCAAACTTAGCTTCATATTGAAGAGCTCGTCATTCTGAATGTAATGGTGCAAATGACACTCAAATCTGAGTTCGTATGCATAAGTTAGAGCAACTCAAAGTTTAAGTTTGATTTGTCTATGTGGTAGGAGTGGATGACATGGCAAGGGTCCTAACAATGGGGAAGTGCCAAGTGGTAGTTTTCCACTTGGTCTTGCATATCGCATATAGGGTAAAAATAAAGGATGCATGACAAGAATCGGCCCTCGATAGGTTGGGTTGTGATTTGCGATAATCGCATATTGCACCCAAAACCCCACTCTTATTTGTTACCACTGGTAAAGTTTTGAGATGACTGATCGGACGCAATACTTTATTGTGTTACATTTTAATGACCTGGTGAATCCGTGATATCGCATCACAATATTTTGCTATGTTAAGAGCCCACAACGGATTTCCGATTGCGATGAGCGATAAGACCCTGGATGCGAGAATTTTATATGACACAGTTTAATACCCTGGAGGGTCCACAATACCACAATCGTAGTGTTCCTGTTATTAACAAAACCTTTGACCATTGAACTTCGTTGATTGCAATGAGCAATGGGTTCCGAATGCGGGATTTTATATGTTGTAGTTAAGTATCCCCGACGGGTCCGCAATATCACAATCACAATGTTTTGTCGTTCTATAAGAGCCCGCAACTCCTGTCGATTATGATTTATGATATGGATGATAGGATATAGCCCACCATGCGGTGAATTTCTTGCTCCGTTAGCAAATTTTGGAACGAAAATGGGGTTTTTGGTCAGTTTTAGAGCATTTTGTGGAACAAATAGTGGAAGAACTGGGAGAAGTCATAACTTCTTCAGTTCTTATCCAAATTGGATGCAAAAAGAGGCTAGATAGCCATTTTTTAGTATTCTGAACTCATTGAGACAGGTTTCAAAGGCATTTGAGCATTGAAAACACACTTTTGTTGTGTTTTGAGCATAATAGAGAGGTCCAAGCCATTGGAAGTTGGACCAAGGAGACGTAGCCCAGGAGGGGTGAACTCCTTTATCATGTGTGTGTTATGTGTTGTATTTTGATGTTCTTTGCTATTATTTTGTTACTATTCAATATGCTTTTTATGTTAAATTGTTTCTAACATTTACATAAGAAACTCCCATGGGAATCAGTTATTTAAGCAAAAGTATTGAATCCTTAAGCACTTGATAAGAAAATGATAAGCATCTTGAGTTTTAATCTAAATGGGGAATTATCACAACATTACTAATCTGATCCATTTCATATCAAGAGATTTGATCCCTCTTGACACTTGATAGATTCGAAGTTAAGATGGATCTAGGCTGGTTTCAAGTATGTGCAGCCAAAGAAAATCTAATTACCATATGATTAATTTTATCAATAATATGTCAATTCATCTAATATTAATATAATCATTTTAAATATGCTAAATATTTCTCAGATTAATTTGGTCATTTCAATTTTAAATTTTCTTAGTTAACTCAGTTTGTTGAGATGATAAATATTGTTAATAACTTTAATGATGAAAAATGATGAAATAAAATTTTTGAATGTAAAGTGACAATGTAATAGTGTTGAATGATAGAAAATGTGAATAATAAGAATATAGTCAATTACAAATAGTCTTTCTTGTGATTAATCTCAAACTATTTTCTTCTACTATTCTTAGTGTCACCCTTGTTACTTTTGTCATATTTTCATATCAATTACATGAAAATGATAGGTTAAATCATAAAAAATTTAAATCTTTAGCTTGAGCTATTATAGCAAACAACATTCCTTATCTCTCTTTCTCTCTAATATTAATAGGTTGAATTATTATAACATAAAAATCAATGTACATTGTCAATGTTTTTTGTGCTTACACTGAAATCAATGCACATTATTAATCAAATCACCTTAAAATTAATTTACCATCATACATCCAATTACATCAAATCAGAAATCAACATCTACACTTAAATCAATGCATCTAATGCTAGCAATCAAATACGATTAGAAAAACCATTTACATTGAAATCAATGCATATCATGCAAGCAATCCAATAGGATTAGAAATCAACATTTACACTCAAATCAATGCATCTAGTGCAAGTAAGCAAATAAGATTATAAACCAACATCTACACTGAAATCAATGCATCTAGTGCAAGCAATCGAATAGGATTAAAAATCACTATCTACACTGAAAGCAATGCATTTAGTGAAAGCAATAAAATAGGATTATAAATCATCTACATTGAAATAAATGCATCTAGTGCAAGCAATCAAGTAGGATTAGAAATCACCATCTACATTGAAATCAATGCATTTAGTGCAAGTAATCAAATAGTATTAGAAATCATCTACATTGAAATCAATGCATCTAGTGAAAGCAATCAAATATCATTATAAATCAACATATACACTAAAATCAATGCATATAGAGCTAGCAATCAAGTAGGATTATAAATCACCATCTCCACTGAAATCAATGCATCTAGTGCAAGAAATATTCTCCCCTCTTTCTGCCCTACATCTATATCTATATCTCCCTCCATCTATCCTTCTTTATCTCTCTATCTTAACCCACCAAACACACATACTCTCTCACTCCATATATATCAATCTCTTTGTCCCTCACTCCCTCTCTCCAACTCTCTATTCTTCCCTCTTTTCACTTTCCATCTATATCTCTATGTCCCTTTGTCTCTCTATATCACCCCCAAAAAATACACTCTGTTTCTGCAATTTATCTATCTCTCCCTCCTCCTCTCCCTCTCTGTATCTCTCTCTCTTCCCCTTCTGTCCCTCTCCCCTGCTTCTATCTCTCTTCCCTCCTATTGCCCTCTCTTCCTCTCTCTCCATCTTCCTTAAAACTCTCTCTCTCTCTCCACCTTTCTCTCTCTATTTCTTTCTTCTTACCTCCCTCTCTTTCCCCCTCCAACTCCATCTCTCTTTCCACCCTCTCTCACATCCTCTCTCTCTTCCCTCCTCTCTCTCCCTTTCTCTCCCACCTCTCTCTCTCTCTCTCTCTCTCTCTCTCTCTCTCTCTCCAACTCTGTTGCTATATCTCTCCCTCTCTCCTCTCTCCTTCATTCTCTCCATCTCTCCTTTGTGTCTTTATCTCACCCCCAAATATACACACACTCTCTCTATCTCTCCCTTGTCACTCCCTCTCTCTCTCCACTTCTCACTCTCTATGTATTTCTTCTTCCCTCCCTCTCTCCCCCTCCAACTCCATCTCCCTATCCCTCCCTCTTTCCTCCTCTCTCTCAAGTCCTCTCTCTCTCTCTCTCTCTCTCTCTCTCTCTCTCTCTCTCCAATCCTCTCTCTTCCCCCATCACTCTCCTCCTCTCTCTCAAGGCATACCTCTCCTTATTCTTCTCTGTCCCTTTCTCTCCTATCTCCCTCTCTCTTCCCCCATCACTCTCTCACTCTCTCTCTCTCTCTCTCTCTCCAATCCTCTCTCTTCCCCATCACTCACCTCCTCTCTCAAGTCCTATCTCTTGTTCTTTCTCTCTCCCCCTTTCTCTCCTACCTCCCTCTCTCTTCCCCCATCACTCTCTTTCTCTCTCTCTCTTTTCTCTCCAATCCCCTCTCTCTCTCTCTTTGCCCTCCAATCCTCTCTTCCTCTCTCTCTTTCCCCTCCTATCCTCTCTCTCTCTCTCTCTCTCTCTCCCTTGTCAATCCCTCTCTCTCTCCACTTCTCACTCTCTATGTCTTTCTTCTTCACTCCCTCTCTTACCCTTCTCCACCTCTCTCATTGCTCTCCCTCTCTCTCTTCATTCTTCCTCTCCCCTCTCCTTCACTTTATCTCCATCTCTCCCTTGTCACTCCCCATATCTCTCCACCTCTGTCACTCTATGTCTTTGTTCTTCCCTCCCATGTATATCTAGAGTTAATATATATCATGATATATTAATATATATTATAATATAACAAATTTGATATTGTATTAATCCAAAGTTATTAAATTTAACAAAATTAATATGAATATTAGGTTTAATAATAATAATAATAATAATAGGGTTAATAATATATATATCATGATATATTAATATATATTATAATATAACAAATTTGATATTGTATTAATCCAAAGTTATTAAATTTAATAAAATTAATATGAATATTAGGTTTAATAATAATAATAATAGGGTTAATAATATATTTTTTTGCATGATATTAATAATAATTTGGCCGATGATATTTGGACCATAGGCTTCACCTAAATAAAACATCTTCTTTGAGTGTTAGTAAGTATAAAGAGGTTTATGGAGTAAATATAAAAAGAGGTTTTATTTATTTACCATACCTCTAGTTTATTTATATTTGTATTTATGTATCATATCTCTTTTATTTACCATGGTATTTGGTCCACACACTTGGTATATAATTAGATGTTGATCTCTAATACTATTTGATATATTTTTATTTACCATACTTCTTTATACCTCTTTTATGTTTATTTATTTACCATACATCTTTTATAAATATGGTATTTGGTATTAATAATTATTTGTCCTAGGGTATTTGACCCATAGGCTTCACCTAAATAAAACCTCTTTTTTTGAGTTTTTGTAAATATAAAGAGGTTTATGGAGTAAACATAAAAAGATGTTTTATTTATTTACCATACCTCTAGTTTATTTATATTTTTATTTATTTACCATATCTCTAGTTTATTTATATTTTTATTTATTTATTTATCATACCTCGATGGCGGCCCTCTCCTTAACAGTCGAGTACCTAAAGGTCCTTATGGTCGAGCCTGCTTGCGCATCCTCGGGTTCAACCAGCAAGCGAGAACAGGCCCCTTGGTTCATCGACCAGCCTTTTGAATTGAGGGGAAGAAATCGATCTATCATTCATGGCATAATAACATATATAATATATGCATTCACGCTCTCTCGATCGAATAATGAATTCGATAGCGTAATTACATATATAATATATGCACTGTGTCTGCTCGAGAAAGTGTCGAAATGACGATCTAAGAAGAGCGACAATGACGTAGAGAATGGCGGAGATATCGCCAACCAAATAGAATCTCGTCATCTCGCAAATAGAATCTCGTCATCTCGCGCGGTGCATTTCTCGAACCATGTATCCACACATTTAGGAATAGCCAAAAGCGCCGGCACGAAGATCTGAGATGTCTTCCCGGGCGGGCATCATTGTCAGACGGGAAACACACCCGATCCCATACCGACCTCGATATGTGAAATCGTCTTACGCCATATGTACTGATCTTTCTCGGGAGACATGGTCAAAGCCCGCTCTGAGATCTGAAACTCAAAGGATGCGTAAGCAGGCTCGACTGATAAGGAGAGGTCTGGCAGGGCTCGACTGTTAAGGATGCGTAAGCAGGCTCGACTGTTAAGGATGCGTAAGCAGACTCGACCAAAAGGGAGAGGACCCTTTAGGGGGCTCGACCATTAGGGAGAGGAGAGGACCCTTTAGGGTGCTCGACTGATAAGGACCCTTTAGGGGGCTCGACTGATAAGGAGAGGATGTGTAAGCAGGCTCGACTGTTAAGGCCGCCATCACCTTTAGGTGCTCGACCATAAGGTCCGTCAGGGGCTCGACTGTTAAGGACCCTTTAGGGGGCTCGACCATTAGGGAGAGGAGAGGAGAGGTCCGGCAGGGTGAGGGATTTATCGCTCATCCATCATATGGATGAGGGTGAGCCTGTCGAACTCTCGACCTATGGGAGAGGTAACGAACGCTCGACTAAAAGGTCGCCATCGCTCGACCAACCTTTAGTTACTTATTTTTTGCATGTTCATAAACCTCTTTATATTTTAAATCTATATTATCTTTGTAGATAATAATAATTAGATTGATTTTTAAATAGAGCTGATATTAGATTAAAAATGTTAAAAGTTAAACATTATGTTTACATTTACATTTACATTTAATTTACATGTAAACATGTTTACGTAAGTTGCTTTCACGTGAGATGTACCCCATACTAAGTTATAGAGCACCTCTTAGTGAAATAAATTTTATTTCCATCATATTAAAAACATATCCTATTATGAATTTCAACCAAAAACAATAAAGTTCTTCCATTATTATTAAGCATATCTATAAATAAACCTATCCATGATTTGAGTAGTTCCCCTGTATATATTCATTATATTTGGACACATTGTTCTTCCATCATGGTTAGAAATATCTATAAATAAACCTTCAAATCATGGATCCATGAATTGAGTAGTTCCCCATGCATCTATTCATTATATTTGGACACCTAAATTCTAGTGTTAAAAAACTAAAGGAGATGACGTAGGTTGTTGATGGATAGATTTAACTCAATAGCCATTAGGCAAGTATACTAAGGCGGGAACCTTCTTTGTTGGAGGGATTCCGACATGGTGCCATATGGACTAAGTAGTAAGTGGTATGAGATTGTATTGGAGATGGATGTAACTCATGGCTAGATAGTAAACAATGTTAATATTTAAGGTTGCTTGCAAAAAGATGTATGGTGGGAGGGTAGTCCGAAAAACTTGGCCTTGAATGTTGAGTGTATTAGAATGTAAAGTTATAAAATCTAAGTTTAAGATTACTGCATTGAGTGAGGAGTTTTGATCTTCAAAAAGGTGAGAAAAGAGATCAAAAATAAGGAAGGAAATACATTGAGTGAGGAGTTTTGATCTTCAAAAAAGGTGAGAAAAGAGATCAAAAATAAGGAAGGAAATCCTTAGCGTGTGAGGCACGCTTTGAGAAACACAAGTGAACGTTGAGGTGTGGTGAAAGATAAGCTTTGAGAAGCACAAGCGAACGTTGAGGTGCAGGGAAAGCTAATGTTTAAAAATTAATGGAAATAATGCAACCTTTTAACTTCTCAAAAAGTATTGAAATTATTATTTTCTAAATGTAGAAAAACTCGCCCAGAAAACTTTTAAAATAAAACTTTTGGGTAAAGTGTAAACTTTGAATAACCATATATGATAGTAGTTAGTGAAGTGTAGGGTTTGGAAAACCTAATTAATTAAACTTAAAAACTATTTAAATATAAAATATAAATTTAAAAATTCAATTTAGAAATATGATTATTATTACGAAGTAACAATCTTACACTAATTATTTAAAAAATAAAAAATATGAAACAACTAAAAAACAATAATTACTTTTATATAAAGGATATGAACTAAATACAAAAACAATAATTATTGTTATAACAAAGGATATGAAATTAAACCTAAAAAGTAATAACTAGCTCAATCATATCAATTGAGTCAATAACTAGCTCACCATATAAATTGAATTGTGATACACATCAAAACACTTTATAGTACATCTTGTGATTAAAAGAATCATAAAAATTAACTATATAATTATTATTATTATTATTTAAATGAGTTAAACATATACATTAAAAAAAGATGTGATCAGATTTTTAATCATGGAAATTCTTAATTAATTAATTATAATTGCTAAATTTTTATAATATTTTATTAACATTACATACCTGCGATGGCAAAAAGCATAGATTTAAATAGGAAAAACAAAATAACCATTTTAAATATTACTTACCATGGCTGAAAGCACTTGAATTTTGAATGCTTTTATTGGGTTAAATAGTTTTCTCAGACACACCCAACTCAAAACTGAGAAGAACTATTATTCAACTGCACATATATGCACCATGAAGCTAGAAAGAAATACCTTGAAATTAACTATACAATAACTACCTGCAGCTGCACTACAAACTAGTAACTGGTTGTGTTGTGAGCAGCGGCCTCTTTCCCCAGGTGCTCTCCATTGCTGGATGTGTTCTTCATCACAACATCATGTGTGCCAAATTCAAAATGGCAAGAAAAAAGTTCATGAACACCATGATTTATGCCATTAATGGAAAATTGGATTGATGCATTCTTGCTTTTTCTTCCACCTGCTCCTGCTCTTCGAGTGTTTCATAGATCGGATGATTTTTGGTCTCCGGAAGAAATAAAGTGAGGAATCCACTGAGAACATCGACCCCTCCAATGTCACGAAAGAAACCCACAAATTTAATCTCCCCATCACAACAACCGCAGGACCCATGACAGCACCTGCCATTACGGCTTGCCTCATCGTTCCCATTGCAGCGCTCTTTACATTCGCGGGAAACAACTCCAAGCAGAATATATACACAACATCAAAGGATATACACACTGCCATGAACCCCATAGTTTCGAAGCAGAATATATACATAACATAAAAGGATATACACAGTGCCATGAACCCCATAGTTTCGACCAACATCTGCACCCAGTCACTCATTACAGAGAACTCCGGTGACAGTGTGCAGGCAATGCAACATACACCGGATGCCAGAGAAGAAATAGATACAAGAAACCACAGACGATCAGATAAGAAATAGATACAAGAAACCACAGACGATCCTCTTCCGTCAACCCACTCCCAGAGGCTCCCATCCATCCCACACAAAGACGACTTTGGTGTGCACCATTTCTGCCCACTCAACGATTCTGATAGCTGCAGCGTCATGTTGTTTGTGAAATCTGGCGCTGGAGACTCTGCACATCGCCATGAGGGCAGAGCGTCTGTGAATACTGGATTGATGGTGTGCACGGCCTCAAAAGCCCATGCCATTGACACCATCAGGATATGGACTAGCTGAGCCGGGCCAAAACCCCCAGTATGTTGGTCCAGAATTTGATCGACGGAAAGAACAATCTCAGGCTCCTCAAGTGTTTCTCCATTCTCCGTTTCTTGCTGCTGAACATACCGGCCATCCTAGGTTAAGCATCGGCTCCCGTCCAAGGATGAGGAAGAGCAAGAGATTTATACCAGAGGTTGCTTCAGGGAGACTGAAGCCTCCATCCTGTCCTGAAGCCCTGGAAAAGTTTCGTCGACTACAAACAAATTTATGCAGGCATTACATTAGCTAGCACATTTATAAAATAATTTAGCTAACTCAAATTAGATATTTTCATAAGTAATTTTATTATATAAATTTGTAAAAAAGCCACAAAAACCTATATCAGTTTTTAGAGGGTAACAAACTCAAACTCAAATTTGTCTAATTACTATATATTTTGGAGTTTTAATCTCAAATTCAAAGTAGATATATTCATAAATAAATTTTTAACTATTTGATGAAGGAGTTCTCTAATTACTATATATTTTGGAGTATTTTTGGGTAAGAATTTGGAATTTTTTTGGTTTAATTTTAAAATTTGTTTAAAATGTGTTTTGGATTTTATATATAGATTCAGTACTATCAAAAATCCGAAAAAATTGACTGGAAAATATCTCCAAACGTATAATAAAAACTCACTTCAGTTAAAAAATAAAAATAAAAAATAAATTTCACTGATTTAAACTTGATTGATTCAAACACCAGTCCTAACAAAAATAAGTGAATTTATCTTCCAAAAATTCCACTTTCTAATTTTGTTAATTTAACTTCCCAAGTAAATAAATTAAATAACTAAAAACAAATTGCTCTATAGTAAGTGATAATGTATAGTAATAAGAGTGGACAAATTGAATAAAATAAGAGATAATGTATAGTAGTAAGAGTGGACAAATTGAATAAAATAAGATATAGTTTATAGTAAACCTAAGTGAGGCATTTTGACTGGCGATATTGTGTGAACAAAGAGGGAGGACTTTGGTCTCGACTAGCGATGTCCCTGTGAGTGAAAATTTTGGAGGGCTCCGAGTCCATGGGTGGGTCCGCTGACTTCCTAAAGACGGTGATAATTTTTGCTATTTTGATTGTTTTGGCGAAATCGTATGCTACGCATTCCGCGGTTGAGCAAGTGCAAATAGAAATGCCCTTTAACGTTGATGCGAATAATACGAGTCTCTCCCTCCTCTGCATAATTCTGACTCTTACCATCAACGCCAATTCTCTCAAAGTAACAACATAACAACAAAAGCTAACCATTTCGCCTGTGTCCAATCGAATTTAGCCGTTTTAATGGCCGAATTAGGGAGAGGAACTTGATTCATGTGATAGCTCGTGCATGCATCATCACACATGGGGATTGTTGGTTTGATGGGTGGGCAGAGTCGCACAACAAGATTTGCAAGAAAACTGTGGAGCTGATCATGAGAGGGAAAATTCGATAAGTATGATTGCTGTTAGAGACAATGTTTGAGATGTTTGATTTCACAATTTCATGAGAGATGGACATTCCCAACCCTAATTTGATGTAAGAGATGTGCATGAAGACGGACTTGCTGAAACAGATTCATGGATTTGATCATAAGTAAAATTTTGAAAATTTGAAAGATCACACCCAAAATACCAAACATTTTTTACATGGGGATGCACACTGAATGAAACCATACAAATAGATGAACTATGCGTGAGAAACCAAATCTGATTTAGTTTGGGGGTCTTACCAAAGTCGCAAAGTCGTGACATAACCATCAATGGACATTGAAGTGCTTTGACTCCCCAATAGGTCGTAGAACTTTCCAAAATTGCAAAATCATATTTTGAAGCATGAACCAGATCATGCATGGCTTGAGAATGGTTGTTGTTGTTGATTTCAAAATTTCTCTCTGGATGGCAGCCATCTTTGTCACCAGTTTCACCAAAATTTTCAACTTCAACAAGATGACTTTAGGAGTTGTCTTCATGCAAGAGAAGAGATGACAAGCGATGGGAAGCAAACTTTGTGATTAGACTGTTTTCAACTTTATCATGGACTGCCTCACCGTATTTTGTCAATTGAGGAGAAAACTTATCAGATGAAGAAACAAGAGAACGTGGAGTGTTTCGGACGCATGTGGATGCGTTGTGAATGGTAGGACACATGAGCAAGTGAGGTGAAGAGGAAGTTTCAATATGGATGTCTTCTTTGACCGGAACTAATTCTAAATCTGAGTTAGAGTCTTCATGAGAAAACGAAAGATCACATGATGTGGTTGGGCGTTCATCACGACATATAGAAGCATGGGAGTGATGACTGCCCAAGATTGGGGGTTGATCGAAAGAATTAATTGTATAGAATGTTCCACTGAGATTAGCAGATTGAGAATCTTTCGAGAATGGAAGCTCATTGTTTTGATGTGCACAATTTTTAAACAAAGAGGGAAGATTGATAGTGTCCTCACTTTATGCTCCTCTTCCCGTGTAATGTGACTGCCTTGGACCTCATCACAATTTGAGCCAAGAAATTGAGAATCAAAAGAATGCGAACAACTAGCTGGTGGAATAGATTGGTCAAGCGAGTCATGGTACAAGGATTCATGGTTTGCGGATGATGGAGGATGGCAGAGATGCAGATGGTATTTGAAACTTGAGAGTTATGCATGGTGACGTCCTCTTGTGGAATGGAGGAGTAAGTATTCGTTATCGGCTTCCTGAGCCATTGTGGAACTTCCCCCATAGAAGCGGGAGACAGATGAGAACATGGGCTAGGGACATGATGCATATATTTCTCCGCTTTGAAATCACTGCAAGGGGGCACCTACATTGGGACTGGAAAGGGGGGAGGACAAGGAAAAAACGAGGTATTAGGCTCCTCCTCTATAATCTAAGGTGCCTCATGATCCACAAGAGTTGAGGAGGAAGGGAAATCAGGAGGTTCACCATATTGAGAACTGTGAACCAAGCGTTTAAACTTTTCTCTCAAGAATTCAAAGTTCACAAGTTTTTTAGAAATTTTGTAACAGAGGTGAAGGAAGTGATCAAAAAAGTCCTCAACTAATTCATCAGGTTCCATACTTAAACGATAGATTTTTTCACGGAAATATCAGTGGCTATACTCGTCGAATGTTTTAATCATCATTCGGCATGGTGAGAAATGAATCTATAGAGGCAAAGGGTAATGTGTAACACTATCATTGAGCATGACCTTTGAATGTGAGGGTGAGTAATAGAATCCAAACATCTTCATACTCTATCTTGTGGCATAGGAAAAAATTTATAACCTGGTGCACATGCGCACGAAAAGATGGTTCACCCTCACCACTGAACTTTAACTTGGACAAGTCATGGATAACTTCTACAGGGATGGTACAATCGAACTTTGTAGAAAGACATCCCGAGATTATGATGTCAGGAAGAGCCATTTTTAAATAAGAGATTCAAACTAGACCCTACAGGCACAACCTGTCATCTAGCCCTCCTTCTAGCCCCATTTTGTTGATGGTGCTGGAAATATGTCAACCAAGGGGATCTCCCCAATGTGAAGTCTCAACTAGACCTCACATCATTTAGTGTAGGAGTCCCATCTGGTATGAAGGATTGGTTTCCATATACTTAGAGATCTGCTTTGGCTGTAGCTATTAGCACATGAGAGTGTTATGCTGGTATCTTCAAATAATAAGGTACGTGTGCCTGGTGAGTGCGTAATGTAATTGTGTCAAGGTTCTCTTATTAGAAAGGGGGAGAATAAAAGTGAGCCACTAAATAAGAGGCAGTAGTACCACTTAGGAAGAGACACACTTGAACTAGAAAGTTCTATCCAACACCCGGCGAAATAGTCCATAATAGATGTGGTAATCGTTAGAATCGAGGTGAAGGGGACAACACGTACAACATCCAACGAGTAGTTCACACGGATGTGACGGTTGTTATAACTAGAAAACAAAGATGCTTTGTCGAGTATCATGCAGAGTAGTCCACAAGGATGTGAAAACTGTGATAGCCAATACGCAAAGGTGGTATGTTTAGTATCCCACGAAGTAGTCCACAGGGATGAGACAACATTGATAAGAAATACAACACATTTTCAACAATGTAAGTACTAAAACAACCAAATTAGTTCAACTATCTTAGTACAGGTTAAGCAGACATGCATTACAAATGTTTAGAGAGTAGTCTTACAAACATCTACAAAACATGCATGAAAACGTGTTAACCTTAACATGATTTTGAATTAAGAAAATGTTATGAAACCAGCTCAAGAAAAGATAGAAAAGATAGATCAACGCCTTAGAATTCAGCCTCTTAGAGGGGGAAACCTCCTTTACATTACATAAATGAACAATTCTTCGATGATTCAAATGACAAAACCTCCTTTCTATATATAGGAGTCTAAGGAGTCACAATATAATCCAGCCGACCTAACAATAATAATATAAAGCCACAAAAATAACAATAGAGGGATTCTATGGGCACATTAATAACAATATGGGGGCAATGGGGCACAACAATATAAATAAGGGGTATAACTACAATAGTAATGGGGTAATCACTAGTATTATAGGGACCCAACATGCCCCTCTCCTTCAAAAAAGTGTTGTCCTCAACGCTTGAGTAGTTCTGGATACTTCTGCATAAAATTCTCATCCTCCCATGTGGAATCTTCAGCGGATAAGTTCTTCCACTTGATAAGGTACTCTGAAATTGATCGATTTCGTAGCTGTCGAGTTCTTGTTTCTATAACTGCTTCCGGTTCCAATATAATTTTTCCTTCCTCGTCAAGTTCTGGCAATATTGTTTGAACTGGGAGCTTGTCGCCTATAACCTTCTTTAAACATGAAACATGGAAAACTAGGTGCAATCGAGAAGCTGCAGGAAGCTCCAATTTGTATGCCATAGTACCAATCTTTTGCAACACCTTGTACGGACCATAATACTTTGGTGATAATTTATTATCCTTCTTAGCTTGCTTGAGGGACATTTGCTTATATGGTTGTAGCCGTAGGAATACCCAATCACCTACATCAAAACTTCTTTCACTGCGATGTTGATCTGCCTGTTGTTTCATTCTATTCTGTGCCAACACGAGGTTATCCTTTAAGAGTTGGAGGACTTGTTGTTGATGTTCGATGTGATGTTCCACTGCCTGAACCTTAGAATTTTCTCTTAAATATGATGTGATGGATGGTGGTTGATACCCATAAAGTGCCATAAATGGGGTCATTTTTTTGTTGTATGAAAGGAAGTGTTATACCACCATTCAGCCAGAGGCAACCATTTGACCCATTGTGTCTGTTTATCAGATACAAAGCAACGAAGATATCCTTCCAAACATTTGTTTACTATCTCAGTTTGCCCATCAGATTGAGGATGATAAGATGAGCTATGAGCTAACTGAGTACCAAGACAAGAAAATAATTATGTCCAAAAATTTCCAGTGAAAATGGGATCTCTGTCACTTACAATAATCTTTGGGTTTCCATGTAGCTTTTGAATTGTTTCCATAAATGCAGTAGAAACTGTACTGGCTTTAAATGGATGTGATAATGCACAAAAGTGTGCATACTTGGTAAGTCTGTCAACTACCACCATGATGACACTCTTTCCCTCAGACTTGGGTAAACCTGTGATAAAATCCATTGAAACCTCCTCCCAACGTTGGCTTGGAATGGATAAAGGTTGTAATAGACCCGGTGTCTTAATTGTTTCAACTTTATTTTGTTGGCAAACCAAACATTCTGCCACAAACTTTTGAATATCTGATTTAAGGCCATCCCAAAAAAATTCCTTCTTAACCCTGTGGTAAGTTTTTAAAAATCCTGAGTGCCCTCCTAAGGGAGAAGTGTGCAATTCCATAAGAATCTTTTTTTTAGCTGGGAATTCTTACAGAGGTATAAGCGATCTTTGTACCATAACGAATCATTTTTCCAGCTAAATGTATCAGACGTACTGGAATCTTGTTGTAGCTTTCGAATAAGTGCCCACACTTCTTCGTCATTCTTCCATTCCTCCCTTGCTTCATTTATCCAATCTGGTTGGATAATAGAAATGGCGCACAACAATGCTTCCACATCCTCATCCTTTCTTGAGAGTGCATCTGCCACCACATTTTGCTTCCCTTTTTTGTAGATGATTTCAAAGTCATAACCCAACATCTTTGTGACCCACTTTTGTTGCTCTTCAGAGGATAATCTTTGTTCTAAAAAGTATTTAAGGCTATCATGATCCGTTTTTACCTTGAAGTGTCTTCCCATTAGGTAGGGTCGCCATTTCTTAAGTGCATGGAGTATTGCCAACATTTCCTTCTCATAAATAGCTTTGCTTAAAAACTTTCCCTTGATTGGACGACTTTCAAAAGCAATGGGTCTTTCATCTTGCATTAGAACAGCACCAATTCCATTTCCTGAAGCATCACATTCCACAATAAAGGTTTTTGTGAAGTCCGGTGTAGCTAAGACCGGTGCTTGGCACATTGCCTCTTTAAGATGTTCAAAGGCCTTTGTTGCTTCCGGAGTCCATGAAAATGCATCTTTCTTCAATAATGTTGTTAGAGGTGCTGCTATTCTCCCATAATTCTTAACAAACTTGCGATAATACCCTGTCAACCCAAGAAATCCTCGCAGATGCTTTATGGATGTGGGGATTTTCCATTCCTTAATGGCTTTAATTTTGCTAGGGTCTACCTTAACTCCTTCATGAGATACAATATGACCCAAATATTCCACCTCCTGGACTCCAAAGAAACATTTGGATCTTTTTGCATATAATTGTTTCTCCTCCAATAGTTGTAGCACCCTGTCAACATGTTCAACATGATCCTTCCAAGACTTGCTGTAGATTAGTATATCATCAAAAAATACTAACACAAATTTTCTAAGGAATGGTTTGAAAATTGAATTCATCAAACCTTGAAATGTTGAAGGTGCATTGGTAAGGCCAAAAGGCATGACCAAAAATTCATAATGACCCTCATGAGTTCTAAATGTCGTTTTCGGAATGTCTTCAATCTTCATTCTGATTTGATGATATCCTGAACGAAGATCCAACTTGGTGAAGTAAATTGATCCATGCAATTCATCCAGTAATTCATCAATGACAGGAATGGGGAACTTATCTTTAATAGTGAGCTTGTTGAGCTCCCTATAATCCGGACACATGCGCCATGATCCATCCTTCTTGTGCACCAATACTACTGGAGCAGAGAAAGAACTTTGACTCGTTGAATTATACCAGCCTCTAGCATTTCTGCAACCATACGTTCAATTTCACTTTTTTGGACATAGGGATATCTGTACGGCCTGATGTTTGGAGGAACACTTCCTGGAATCAGATGAATAGCATGATCATGATCACGCATAGGTGGGAGACCTTTGGGAGTCTCAAATACCTTGGAATGATTGTCCAAGACTTTTTGGAGATCTGGAGAAATAGATGATTCCAATGTGGAAACATCTAGCGAACATAATTGTGCAATTACACCCCTTTGCTCCTTTTTTAGAAGCTTTGTCATACCATTAGAGCTGATTATCTTTCCTGGTTTCCCTGCAATACCCCTTAATTCAACTTCCTTTCCTTCCGTAGAAAATTTGATGAAAAGTTCTTGAAAATTAAAAGCTATTGTACCCAAGGATTGTAGCCATTGGACTCCTAGTACAACATCAACACCTCCCATTGGAATGGAAAGCATTGGGCTAGTCAATACATATTCTCCCATGGATAGCTTGATATTATGGCACTTTCCAGAGCAATTTATTGTTCCTCCATTTGCAATCATCACTTGACACTCTGGTGCTGGATATAGGAAGCAATTCAATTCTTTTGCTACCCTACAATGAATAAAATTGTGGGTGCTTCCTGAATCAATCAACACTATTACCTTTTTCTTCTTGATTTGTCCTTCTATCTTGATGGTTTGAGGAGTGGTAATTCCTGCCAATGCATTACAAGATATGGTCGGATTTATTTGTTCTTCATCTAGGCTTTGTTCCTGGAGTATATCCTCTTCTTTTGACCTTTCTTGCTCCTTTTCTTCTTCCTCTTCACAATCTATGTAGAATAATTTCTTCTCAGCACACTTATGACCTTTAGTGTATTTCTATCACAACTGTAACAAAGCCCTTTTGCTCTTTTTTCTTCCAATTGTTGTGGTGTCAACCTTATAGGTTGTGGAAGACTAGGGGCAACAACACTTCCGTCTTTATAGTTGTGAGTGGTATGCTTCCTGGTTGCCATAATTTTGCTTTCCATTTTTCTTGCTAACCTGAATGCCTTCTCTAATGAATCAGGTTCCCAAAGGCGAACATCATGTTGGATATTATCCTTTAAAGACCCTATGAACACATCAATCCTATGCTCCTCTGGAATATCTTTTACCCTTATGTTCAATTTTTGGAACTCCTCAATGTGCTCCATTATTGAACCCTTTTGTTTGAGACTTATCAATTGGCTAAAAAAAGTGTTGCTTTTTGTATCCTCATAATGTGCTATCAATTTTTCCGTAAAAATTGCCCAAGTGATAAATTGTTTACGAGAGCAAAGCCATTGATACCATACAAACTGATTTGGTTCCAAATATAAAGTTGCCATACGTACCTTTTGTGTGTTTTGCACATTATTGAGATCGAAGAACTGCTCCATCTGTAATATCCATGTGGCGGGATCCTTGCCATCAAACTTCCTCATATCGATTTTTGGAATATGGTGGGTCTTCGATCCAACATTAGAGTCTATGGAATCATGATTAACATTTCTTTTGTTCACATCATGAGTTTCCTTTACAACCTTTTCACCATTAGTAAGTATTTCTTGTAGAAAATTTGTCAAATCTGTCTTCAAATCTGCCATGTCTGTTTTCAAATCTGTCCTCAAATCTGTCTTCAAGTCATCCATCTTGAGATTCCACGCCATTTATCTTAGCTTTTGTTAGCTTTTGTGAGTGTGACATTTGTTGCACTTGTTCTTGTAATTTTGATATATCATGTAGCATTTCTTCCTCTTCTTCATGATCATGCTAGAGATTTCAGGTTCCTTACTAGGTGTTTACATTTTCTTTCCTCAGGGCATCAGTTACCGATAATAATGCTTTACTATGCCCTTTGAATTCCTTCAAACCAAGCTTATGCAAAAATTTAAAAAAAAAACTACACACCTTTTTTCACTTTGTAGAAGCCCGATATTGAATCTGATGTATCTCTGTAATTTCAAATCATCGAGTTCTAATATTTTGACCTATAGTATCCTTTTGAGTCCTCTTTCCAATGCCACAAGTCTGACCCAAATTGGTTTCTCCAAGGAAGAGTTATACGAAATCTCCCACAGTGACTTGCTTATAGACTAATTCAGTAGAGCAAACTTGTACGACGTGCCATGAGTCATTGTTTCGACTTATGGAGTTGAAAAATGCATACAAGAAACTACATTCCGTCCTCTTTCTGTACCTTCTTATGAAATTTCAATCCGATCCTCAGAGAGAAAGTTATGACGATTTCCCCAGGTCACCTGTTTTGAATGTAATTCAGGAGTCTGCAAAAATACCAACTTCCTCAGATCATATCTCCGAAAATATCGCGCGAAATGCTCTGCAATTCGGACCCAAGGTTCAGCGTGATTTCTTCTCAAATGGGTTTTTTTGCGACTTTTGAAATTTCACAGAAAAGAAGTTATAGTGAAAATTCCACGATGACCTGTTTGGAGCAGCGAAACCCTAGAATCCAAAGCTCTAATACCAAATGTTATGAAACCAACTCAAGAAAAGATAGAAAAGATAGATCAACGCCTTAGAATTCACCCTCTTCGAGGGGGAAACCTCCTTTACATTACATAAATGAACAATTCTTCGATGATTCAAATGACAAAACCTCCTTTCTATATATAGGAGTCTAAGGAGTCACAATATAATCCAGCCGACCTAACAATAATAATATAAAGCCACAAAAATAACAATAGAGGGATTCTATGGGCACATTAATAACAATATGGGGGCAATGGGGGCACAACAATATAAATAAGGGGTATAGCTACAATATTAATGGGGTAATCACTAGTATTATAGGGACTCAACAGAAAAAGTCCCAAGACACATTTTTACACCATACATCACTAGTCCCGGTAGTGGGACATTGGGGCCACTCCTCGCTTCTCAAAGAATAGACTACAGAATCTCAAGGCTATGTGGGAGGAGGTAAGGTGAAAATTCATTACTCATACAATGGGAGGGGTATATATAGCCAAGGGTGATGCTTGACCCTTGCGATTGTTGGACTACCCTCATGACCATTCAACTTCCAATGAATTTTCAATTGACATGACTCTTCAACTTCTTTTGTGTCTCCATTGGACTTCACTTTACATTACATTGAGTTATAATGGATATGGCCCATAGTGGTGATGTGGCCAAGACAACTCATGACACAACTCGACATGACACTACTGACATGTACTGGCTAATTGTGGTGTCTGTGTCAAGTTGTTGCGTTGTTGAGTGATGGATGCACTCTTGGTGTGATTTGTCTTCTCCTCCGCATGCCACAGTGCTGTGATGTCCTGGATGGTCTTGGTATTGCACGATGGTTCAATGCATATGTTACTTTCGCTTGTTGCTTGATGTGCTTCGTACGTCTGTTCAATCGCAAGCAAGTCTTCTAGCATGTGCACTCCTTCATCCCGTTCATCGTCTCACCATTATCTATTAGTGTACCTATTCCTACAATTCACTCTTGATGGGCCGACATCAAATCCAAAAACTCATAGTCTAGCATGATGCATTGTTATCTTGTTATGGGTGACAAGGAGGGAGTACAACTCATTGAGACAGCATAGAGCGCAGCTCAGGCTGGAATGAGGAACTCCGGGAGGACAACCTACACTATCAAGAAAAATTGCGCAGTGACCATTGGGAGGCAGAATTGTGGATTGAATGACACCAGTGGTAGCTACAATGTGGGACCTTGAGGGGCACTTCTGTGTAGTTCGTGAAGGGAATGCAAGATAGGGCTGTAGAGGACCTGTTGGGTAGTTCTGCATAGTTTTCAAGAACAAGGCATGACTGGGCTGCAAGGGACTTGCTGAGCATGACTACACAGTTTTGGAGAGCAGTGCAGAATAGGCAATAAAGGGACTACTAGACATGACAGCGCAGCTTTGGAGAACAATGCAAGACAGACAACAGAGGGCTTGCTAGACATGTCTGCATAGTATATGAAGGTAGTGCATAGGTAGTAGAGGATTAGCTAGGCATGTCTGTGCAATTTTGGAGACAGTGCAGAGAAAGGTAGCAAAGGGCAAACTAGGCATGTCTGCACAATTTTGGAGAATAGTGCAGAGCAAGGCAGTAGAGGGATTGTTAGAAATAATTGTGCAATTTTGGAGAACAATGAAAGACATGCAACAGAGGGCCTACGAGACATGTCTGCACAATTTTTGAAGGCAGTGTAGAGACAGACAATAAAGGAATAGCTGGGCATGTCTGCGGAATTTTGGAGAACAGTGCAAACCCAGGTCTCAATGTAGTATAGGGTTCTGGCAAACCAAAAGGAGGCTTGATAATTGTGCTTGATAAATGCGCAATTCAGTTTGGACATGGAGGCAGTGTTCTGCATAGTTCTAGGAGGTATACATGCTGCTCACCTACAAGATTGTGCAATGTAGTTGACCTAGAGGATAACCTCAAGCACTATGCAGTTCTGGGCAGCAGAGCAAGGTCACTGAGGGCTGAAACTGCGTAGTGCATCTCAATCAGGATCCTGTGGAAGATTGTTGTCCAGTCGGACAAATTTTCAAGAAAATGGCTAAGTGTTGAAAACAAGTGAACTTGTGAAGACTTGACATTGTGATCACACACTTAGCATACTTCAACGACAAGAGACCATAGACCACTAGGACAACAAGACAAAACATGCCCTCGGTGAGACTATCATAGAGAGAGTGACAAGAGCGACAATTGAGATAGACCTTCGGGCGACCGTGACGACACTTGTGTGACAATGCTTACAACTTTGTGTGTGAGTACGATGGATGTTTACATAGTGAGGACAATCCAAACACATAAATAAAAACCTCAAACTCACGAGAACAAGATCACAAGCATGACAAAGCAATCAATATGCCAAAAGATGACTACTAGTCAAACAAGAAAAATGGTGAAAAGACTTCATAAGAGCTCATTGGGTGATCTTGAGTGTTTGCAACCATCAAAAGAAAAACCAAGGAAGGCTCTGAAATTTGGACATAAGTCAAAATTTTGGAGGGTGTTGCAGTCACTACAACAAAATAGAAAAATTACTCCTTCAGTTCAAGATGTAGGATCTTCTTTTTCTACTATAGCTTCAATAGAGGAAGTTGGTGAATGTTTAGGTTGAATTTCAGATCTAAATACCTCAGAAAATTTATGTTAGCTTGCAATTGATGGAATATGAGTTTCGATGGATGGTGTGGCACTACGAGGTGATGGTGGGGCAAGTGATGATATTGGAATCAGGCTCCTACCTCCACTTACAAATATACCTCTAGAATCTCTTTCCCTATGCATATCATTTTTATTTTTATTTTATTTTTCAATGAAAAGAAAAAGAAAAAGACTCCTATATACACTTCCCCGGAAACGACGCCAAAATGTTTGATAATTTAATTGGTGTTAAATTACTTACATGAATTATCAACCAAGGCTAGTAAAGTGATGAAATGTATGTGCATTGTATGATCTAAGAGTCCTTATCACTCAAACAATTCCTAAATTAAATTTAGATACTAAAATGCACATGTTTTCTTTAACAACTATGAAAGTAAATATGAAATCAAAACTATTTCTCTTTCTTAAAAGAAAGATCAAACTCTTCTTGAAATAAACATCACACTTGCTTCACTCTTGCTTGAAATGAAATCACACACGCACTTGTTTGAGTGAAAATATCACACATGCTTGAAATTATATCACACACACACACACACTTGCTTGAAAGAAAACTTGATAATGAAACCATATATAAATTACTCGGACAGAAAGAGAAATTAACTATATACTTAAATTGAAATATTATTCACACAACTGTAACTCAAAACCATATTGCAAATCTATATCAATCCACACCCTTTTATACTACTTTCATGTGCATAAGAGATCTCGAACTCACTCTTTCATCCTACAACTAAATGATTAAATAAAATGTACTCTACTATCGACTTTGTGATCACTGTTAAAATTATTCGCTAATAATCAAACTATTAGTAACATAAATGAATTAAACACAATATAGAATGCATAATTGAAATGTTAGTTTGAAAATAGTAAAACCTTACAACTCCACGGGGCCCTCCTGCGAGAAGTAGGTGACAACATGACTCCTTCACAAGATTATATACGCATGGATAAATCACACAACAAAAGGATGAAATGAAACAAAGTTTGTAATTGCAAAAACAAAGTTTTAAAAACAATATCCAAGTATGTGACTGTCATGTTGAGAGGGAGATTTATAATCTCTTATGAATAACTATTTTACAGTATTATGGCCCTACCCTACTTGACAGTGACTAAAATTAACATGAAAAGATAGCATAATGTGATGTCCTCATGATTTTCTATCAACGAAGAAAATCATGATGCTGAACATCCGCATTCACTAATTCCTCGCTCACCTCGTTCGCCTTCCTCAGTCGCTGACTTTCACTTTAACTGAGCTACTACAGTGCCTTCCTTATCAATCTAGGTTATGAAGATAGTTACAAATCATTGTGCTAGCTATTTTTCACCTAGCCATATGTCTCATTCCTTGGCTGGAGTTTCAAAACCTGTCAAACCTTCGATTTTGCTGCAGAATCAATCATTAGATGCAAGATTGGTGCAATTCAGTAACTCATGCAAATATTAATTTAAATAATAAAAAACGACAATACTTATGAAAAAGAGGATGATTAGATACTTGCTATGCCATAAACCTTGTAAACTAATGCCCAATTTAGAGTTATTACAGTAAAAAAGAAGGATGATGGAGTGTAAGAAGGTGGTCAAAAAGAGGCAATTTTGGGATTCAATAGTCACTATGAAAAATTGAAGAAACGAGGTTGAAGGAAAAAAATGATGTAGGATCAAATGAGTAAACTCAAGCATATGCTTCCATGTTGAAGAGAAAAGGAAAGTTTGGGAAATTTGGTCCTCAGAAAAGGAAAAAGAATATGGATGAGGTTCAATGCCATGGATGTCAACAATATGGGCACTACAAGAGAGATTGTTCCAAACTCAAGAAAGACAACAACAAAAGAAGAAGGTAAGAAGCACATGTCACCAAATAAGTCCAAGAAGGAAGAAAGAAAATATCTCGACTGTGATTGAGATAAGTCTTCTCCACCTAGTTCTTTTTCAATTTTTGTAAAAGATGGTTACCATGGTAGCAATAATTAGAAGCATGATAGGATGCATAATTTTAGGACATGGAATTATAGGAGCATACGACTAAAGCAAGATCTCAAGACACCATCATAAAAAGTTTGAAAGATAGATGAAGTGGAATTCTATGACATACATCATTAGAAGAAAGTAGCTCTTGCTAACCTCATTAGAAGCATAAGTATGTGTAGAAGGAAGTCATCTACTGTAGAGCTCATCATACATCATTGGAAAGGAGCATTGGCAAGATAAGGATAATCAAGATCCTCCATTGGAATCTTCATTAGAAGGTTCATCTCTTGGAAGAAGAAAGTGTCTCGCTAAGAATACCACCTTGAATGGGATTCGCTATTTAGAATAATGCTATGATGACAAAATAATGCAGCATGTGAACGATGATTGAAGCACTCTTAATCAAGGACAAGAAGTTGTTGAAGGAAGCCTAGATGACCAAAGAATAAAAGCGGTATATATGCATATGCTCAATGAGTCAAGTCATGTCATTATATAGTTACATATAGTAAGGATGCATGTTCTACCTCATGAGCATGATCAAGGGAAAAACGATCTCTTTCATTAAAAGGATGCATGGGTAACATATTAACTAGATGAAATCAAGGTAATATGTCCTCATATGGAATATGCGATGGTTGACAAAATGAAGGAACTATGATTTGGAGTTCATGTAAAGTAATACGTGAATAAAGAGAAATAAGAGATCATGAAAAATGCAACTATGGAGAAGGAAATCAACATACTATGACTAGAAGAATTAACCATGATATATCCATTAGAAAGATATGAAAACCATGGAAAAGTATAAAAAGAGATAAGACCCTTTACAAATGAATATCTTGGAGATGTGTCAATATGAATTCAGAATGTTGATGTTGCAGCAAGCAGATGTCGTGATGAAGGGCGATAAAAAAAGGTAATTTTTGATTTGATGTTCATTTTTTTTTTTGAACAATATCTGGATGGGCTAATACAGGGCTACCAAAAGAAAGGTGTGGATTCACCTACAACTAGTACTCATGTAGTGGGATGAAAGATAATGAAGGATACATGATGTGGAAAAGGTACTTGTATGAGGAAGGCCAGGCATGGTCTAATGAATCACTCTTCGATAAAATGAAGAAAGACATGACTACCTTGATTTGAGAAGGAAAGTGATAGATGGTTGATGCCCTACGAAGAAGTCCCAAAGATGAAGGCTCCATAATGTTAAAAATGAAATTCATGACATCAAATGGAGGAACACTACAAGAAGCTAAAGGTCCCATGATCTCCATGAATGAAGAAAGAGTTGTTGCTAGGAACATGTCACTAATTAAGAGGGAGCCTAGAAGAAAGTTTCTAATTAAGAAGAAACTTGGAAGAAAGTCCCTAGCTAAGAGGGAGCTTGGGTACATACCTTTTATAGGAATGAGTACATTCATTCTTTGGAATGGTTATATCCTCTCTATTTGAGAGGGAGAGATAGACACATCATTCTTGTCTTCACTTGGGAATAAAATAATGGAGGATTCGGTAAGCATATGGCATCCAATACCTTTTGAGGATGTGGTATGGCATCCAAGAAAAGAGTAGTCATAGAGGACCGATATTATTTGAGGATTGGGAATCCAATATAAGTATAGTCCTAGAAGGACATACCCTGTGAACACCCGGGTGGGTTATGCTCCTAGAGAGACAATGATGAAGGTGTCTATAAAACATTGGTCTCGCCAGCATTGTTCTCTAATCTTGTGGAGAGATAGAGTTATTAGTAAAGGCCTTGCTATGTGACAATTTTCGATGATATGATGCTATACAGATGAGTTACCATTTCGACTCTTCTTATGAAAATTCTTTAGATTGAGAATGCCCAAGTACCTTGTATGGATTATGAATGCCTCCCTAGTTAAGAGGGAGTGTTGAAATATGTAACTAGGTTCAGTCTTCATAATGACATATGTAATTATGATTTTATGTATGTAATGATAAGAGACAAATAAATTTATTATTGTGAGTCTTGAGGCATGGGTTTCATGCTCAAGAGAAATTTTTTTTTTAGATAAAAGCACCCATTGAGTGCTTCTAGGCTTATCATAAAGTCATTGAGTCATTTTCATGTATGAATGACCCATTCGGACATGTTACATATTGTAAGAAAAATTATTTGAGTCAAATTAGAGCCAAAAGACCCTCCAAGACCATATCAAATGTGCAAGCATCACATCGGCTTCATGAAGCAACAAGTCGGTCTAAGGACACTTCAAGTTGGCCTAAAAGGATGTGTCAAGAAGCCTATATATAGATCCATCGACTTCATCTGAAGAGAACTCACTCAAGAAAAAGAAAATTCAATCAAGGGACAAGAAGAAGGCTCCTATCCTAACGACAAAAGAAGAAAGAAGAACCGAATTGTTTGGGCCTATTTTAGGCATGTGTGAAGGGCTAGGGCCTCTCCATGTTGTAGACTAGACCGAGATATTACAACCATCATAGAAGGCTGAAATTTAGGAAGAGAATGTTAATTTTGCACACTTAATTGGTAAGGAAGTAGCCTATCATTAGGGGAATTTTGAGGTCTAAAACGGGCCTCCTAAGAAAAATGTACAACCAAAATAAAATTTATAAGAATCAATAAGATTCAAGATGATGATGTCAACCATGGGGGATGATTTACCATTTTTGGAGTAAAACAATAAAAAGATTAAAAAATAATAAAATAATAAACCTACTTTTTCAACTCGTATTTTCAACTTATCTCCCTAAGGTTTTACTCAAATTTCGAGAAGGAATACTCGTTGGATGAACAATTTAATTCCTCATTCAAAGATTACCCATGTTGTATACTTTTGATGGACCCTGTTACACGAAAAATGAGGAATACATGAAAAACGTGATTGACCCTGCTATATGAAAGATAAGAAATACATGAAAAACGTGATTGACCCTGCTATATGAAAGATAAGAAATACATGAAAAACGTGATTGCAATCACATTTTTCATGTATTTCTCATTTTTCGTGTAGCAGGGTCCATCAAAAGTATGCAACATGAGTAATCTTTGGATTATGAATTAAATTTTGTATCCAACGAGTGTTGTCGCTTAAAATTTGAGTAAACCATAGGGGGATAAGTTGAAAAAAAATAGTTTTTCTTTTTTCCCTTTAAAATTTGATGATGTAATCTAAGCTTATTATATTATTTCCAGTATTATTTTATAATTCTCTTAGAAGGCTCATTTTAGACCTCAAAAGTCCCCTAATTATCTAAGTGAAAGAGGAAAGAAGAAATCTTTTGCATCACTTAATTGATCTAGGGTTTATGTAGTACGAATTGCAGTCACATATTGCAGATCCAGAATTGCAGGATCGAAGTGCAGTAGCATGGTCGAAGAAGAGTCAAGGTCAAAATTGCAGCTGTAGGATTGAAGTTGCAATTATCTAAAGAAAGGTTTACATGGTCTTGGAGGGGCCTTGGTCAAGGGTTTAGGTCTTGGAATTCATCAATTGAAGTTTCTATAAGAAGAAGATTTCATTTGGGATTTCCTCTCAAGATTGAAGAGGTTTTGGCCCTGGCTGATTGCCTACATCTTGTGTCCTATTGTCTCATTATTATTTTGTTTTTGGTAATTGATTGATGATAGAAGAACACTAATAATAATAAGAAAGAAGAATAATTTAATTAAGTAAAGTAAAATTACATCACAATCAGTTATCAATTAAGAAAAATCACCTACACTTGCTTCCCCTAGATTTCTCAGCACCATGCCCATACAGGGTCTGATACCACATAAGAATTATTGAAAGCTCACATATATTTTACACAAATGTATGTATGCATTAACATACAAGCACACAATTTTACATTAGGTATTACTTTATAATATAGAGTTTCTGAGATTTAACTTATTCCTAATTTAGGAGGACAAGTTGAGAGAATTTCTCAACCATCACCAACAACTCACACATCAACTTCTTAGATATAAAATGTAAGCATTAACTCTAAATTAGGTTTAACTTAATAAAATAAAATAAAAATCTTGAGTTGTTGTGTAAACCAAGGTTACACAAATTGGACCAAATCATGTTGAATATTTTGAAAATTTGGCAATTCGATTTAGCCATTAAAATGGTTAAATCTGGTTGGATACAGGGGAAATGGTTAATTTGGGTTTCTTTTGTTGTTATGTTGTTACTTGAGAGAGCTGGTGTTGATGGTCGGAGTCAAAGTTATGCATGAGGGAGAGACTTGTAGTATTCACACCAATGTGAAATAGCATTTCTATTTGCACTTGCTCAACCAGGGAATGTGTAGCATACGATTTAGCTATGGATAGAGGGAGCAGATCGTAAAAACGATCAACATGGTTAGGAAGTTAAGAGACGTAGCCATGGAATCGACACCCATAATAAGTGTGGTGGTTTAATCCTGAGTAAAACTATGTACACCTAAGAGCTATTCCAAACTTCAATAAAAAAAATTAGATACATTTCCCTCCTCCAACTTTATTCATTATTCTAGATTTTTTAAGATATACCATTTTAGTTTAACTGGATAAACATTACCAACAGCATAAACTACTGTTAAAAGTGTCCTTCAACAGGATCCAATCGAAATGCTAATCTACAAGAAGAGATTTAGATTTAGTTATTAATTAATAACCGTGAGAGAATGCTGAGAACCTGATTGGTTGTTAACAAAAATGACAGTTTACATTTCAAAACCCGTTCACTCCTTTAGTGGGGGTTTAGCCAACAAAACATGGTAAAAAGTCGTATTTTGGTTTAACGTGTCCGCGCTTACTAATATAAATTATCACTTACTAATAGCGCATTTTTTTCATAGTTATTTAATTTTTTTATTTTTTAATTTTTGGATGAATATTCTAATATTTATAACTGGGAAAAAAATTAGAAAGTGGACTTTTTTGGAAGATAAATTCGCGTAATCTGTTAGAACAGGTTGTTTGAATCAACTTCAAATCAGTGAATTCGAATTCTCTATGTAATCATTTTCTAAATATTAATGATTTATTTTATTAAATAAATGATAGAGGTTATTTATTAAATTTATAGTTTGTTTATTATATATTTTGGAGATGTTTTTAGTGAGTTTAATGGGTAAGAGTATGTGTTTTCTTTTAAGAGATTAGAAATTTAAAACTAAAGATATGGAGTATGTATGTTTTTGTAGACTTAACATGTCAAATTACTACGTGGAGGTGGGTCCTTTTTCCACAAACAAAAAGGTCTCATATGTCAATACAGTGTCTGACTTGGTCATGACTTTAAAATTAGATAATAATAATAATTTTTTAGTTAAATTTGTTCAAAATCACAAATTTAACAAAAATAAAAAATAAAAAATTCACAAAACCAAAAACTCTAAATATATAATAATTAAACAAAGTCTTTATCAAATAATTAAAAATTTATTTATAAAAATAGTTAATTTGAATTTTAAAGGGTTACCTCTCATAGTTTTCTATTTTTTTTTTTTCTTTTAGATAAATATATATAATAAAAAATACATGTATCACATTTCTCCATAATCAATATTAATAATTGTTTCAATATAAATATGATTCAAAAATCGAATTCTTTATGTAATCATTTTCTAAATATTTAAGGTTTATTTTATTAAATAAATGATATAAGTTATTTATTAAATTTATAGTTTATTTATTATATATTTTGGAGATTTTTTTGACATATTTTTTAGTTAAATTTGTTGTAAAGATTTGTTGGAATCACAAATTTGAGTTGTGAACTCTCTATAATCCAAGTGCTTTGAAATTTCTGAAGATGCTCAATTTATATATAAAATCAAAAGCACATTTTAAACAATAAAAAATCAAAATTTGCCAAAACCAAAAACTCCAATATATAATGCTCAATTTATATATAAAATAAAAAACATATTTTAAACAATAAAAAATCAAAATTTGCCATACATATATATATTCTTTATCAAATAGTTAAAAGTTGTTTATAAAAATAGTTAAGTTGAGTTGGAGATAGTAACCCTCTAACAATCGATAGTTTTTTATTTTTATTTTTTTCCATCAAACAAATTTATATAATGAAAAATACATGTACCACATTTATGCATAACTAATATTAGTAGTTGTTTCAATATAAATAATTAAAAGAAAATAATTTAACCAAAGATAAAATCAAAATGTATATATTTTTTAAATTTAAGAAATAAAACATTTTGTAACATATATCTAAATTTTAATTTATATTTATATTCAAATATGGTAGCTATTATATAAACCACATTGAATATAAAAATAGCTAGATAGTAGCTAGTACTTGCCACTTAGTTTAAATATAGCTCAATTAAACTAAAAACAATGAACATAAAAATTTCATAAAGATAAAACAACTAATTAAATATATTATTGTTGAATGTTATAACCAAAAATTAAGAAACACTATTAACTAATATTGTTTATATTAACATATATACACTTCAATATATATTTGTGTATGTTGCTTATTTTTTATATATTCATGTGTTTTATTTTTTTAATGTATACAATTTTGTATAGTTAAATTTATTAGAATATTTTTTTAATATAATAATAAGTCATTTTAAACTCAAAAGAGAAAAAAAGTAAAAGTCATAAAAATGGAATAATAGAAAAAGGAAAAAAATAAAGTCAAAAATAAATAAAACAAAAAATTAGTAACTAATAGAAATGGAAATTATTAAACCATCTATAATAAGACTTCAACCAATCAACTTACAAATAAATATATTTAAATAATAATAAAAAAATAACAAAAAAATATTTCCTAATGTTAAACTATGAATAAACCGTGTAACTTTTAGTAAAGACAAATTAATGCACCATCAAAACAAAATTAAATACTTACTACCATACTAAATATAATAAAATAAAAAATTATATCATTTATACCACTTAGGCCGTTTTGTGCATACTTGATAGAGGAGCATCATTTAACATTATATTTCCTAGATTTTTGATAGACTTTAAAATTTTTGACTTGATCTAATATACTTGAGAGATTTTTGACTTTATTTATATACATAAGGTGTTTGTTCTTTTCTTCAAATATGGTGTATTGTAACAGATTTAAATTAGAGTTTATTATTTTCTTTGCTATTATTAAAAGGTTGGTTTTTTCCTCAAATATGTAACAAATTTACTAAATTAGAATTTGTTCTTTTCCTAGCTATTATGAAGTTTGTTTTTCCCATCAAATATCATTTAATGCCAGAGAGAATTTGTTATATTACTAGAAGTTTGATTTTTCTTCACATATCATTTAATGCAACACATTTGTTCTCTTAGTATTACTAAAAGTTTGTGTTTTTCCTCACATGTCATATGATGCAACAAATATACTAAGTTAGAGTTCGTTTTTTCCCTTAGATACCATATTTAATGTAACAAATTTTCTAAATTAACAAATATTGGAAAATATAAGAGGGCTTAGGGACACTTAGAATTATTTTAGGGATTAGATTTCATGTTTTTGTTGAAATGGGGAATATGAACCCATTCTTCAGGTTCGAGTTATTGCTCATAGATCTGTTTCAGTGAGAACAGACTACAGGAGTGAGAGAGAGTAGTAGCGTGTTTTCTATTTCAGGGGAGAATCTGGTGTTTATTG
Organism: Pinus tabuliformis; assembly: GCA_031772625.1. Classification (NCBI taxonomy): domain Eukaryota; kingdom Viridiplantae; phylum Streptophyta; class Pinopsida; order Pinales; family Pinaceae; genus Pinus; species Pinus tabuliformis. The sequence goes on along the minus strand of CM062814.1, from coordinate 222,063,443 downwards.
AATTGAGGCTTTTGTGATTTATAACATTTATAAGAAGAGTTTTCGCTAAAATTCTTCTTATAAATCTGGTGTTTATTTAATAAAACTCTGAGTTGCAGAGCGATTTATTGTGTAATACTCTTCTTTTGTTTACTTAATAATGTTGGAAGGTATTAATTCCAACTACTCTTTATTAATGCAGTAGCTAGAGTAATCTAGAGAATACAGCTAATGTTCAAAGTACAGGTTTTAGAAGTCGGCAGATAGTTGACAATGGGGGAAGCTTCTCCAGGAAGCCACCGCCCAAATCTCCAGAGCTTTCTCTTGATGTGTATAAATACATGATTTAAACATCGAATGAAACCAAGTTGTGTTCTGAGTTGTTTGTATATGTGTTTTCTGTTCTGTGTTTGCGTCCCTGCTCTCCTTTACATGGTATCAGAGCTGAGGGTGTGTAAGATGGTATCAAAGGGAAGCGTAAGCGGAAGCGTGGAGAGCAGTTAACAAGAAGTATTGCACAACGGAAGTGTGGAGAGTAGTTAACAAGAATTTGTTGGCAAGGGTATGAGCCGTGACCAAGGGCGACTGAGCCGAGTGCTTAGGAGTGTGTTTCTGTTTGAAGGGCGAGTGGTATTAGATGCGTGTGGCTCCTGCTGTGCATGAAAGTTGCTGTTGTGTGAAGGCAATTGAGTTGACAGCTCGTTTGAGTCTTCATGTGGAGGAGGCGGAGAGTCTGAAGCGTGGTAGCTCTACCGTGTAACTTGAAAGGTGTGATTACGTTGGGCATATAGCCTGTGTTGTGTATTGTGCCTTGTTGAACAGTGGTGGATTGTGTGCCACCTGGAGTATTTTTTTTTAAAGCTGTTTGTTAGAGAATCATTGAAGCACCGTGTGTGGAGCTTGGAGGGCCGAGGAGAGCCACTTGCTGAAGGAGCTGGGGATTTCCCAGGAGGAGCTGCAAAGTGCTGGTAAAAGAGGGCGTTGTGCGTTGAGAACCGTAGAAGCACTGCTATTGTGAATTAGATCTTTGAGAAAAATCGTGTTTGAGATCCCCCTTTGCTGGTATGTTTATACAGTTGTTGTTCGAATTTGCAGTATTTTGAAATTTTCGCTAATATGGCAACAACATCTGAAACTTTAAATTGATATGTGGTTACTATATACATTGGTTAACCGATTATGATATAAAGGGATTGCATTGATGTTTGCACCAAGTGTTTGAGGCATTGATGTATATGTGTTAAGCGCTGAAGCAAGTGAACGTATTTTTTAACAATCCTTGAGCCTTGTTGAGAAAGGATTAATATGCAGGAAATATTCTTTCTACTACACGAGTTGTGGTGATCTTGATCCTTTAAGGTGAAGTCAGCAGCCTGAGTGAAATTGATTTATCTTTTCGTAAAAGTTTGTTCAGTAGAATTGCTACTTTTATGAGGATCTGCTTTGATATAAAGGTCATATTATGTATGCATTATGATTTTCGCTTTGATGTAATGAGCCTGGAAGTATAAGAATGGTCTCCTTGATGTTTGAATTTACTGCAAATTATTTTTGAATTTGACTCTATGATTAGAGTGATGGGTCAACAAAAGAGACTCAAACAATCACGGAGAAAACTGAAATACTTGAAGAAAAAGAATGAAATGGCAGAAGTTGCAGAAGAATTAGAAATGTTTCCAGAATTTAAGCCTAATGAAGATCTGAATCGGATAGAAGAATTTGAAGATACTGATGCAATACTGAAACGATTAATGCCAGTTCTGCCAATTTTCTCAGGTAAAAATTTTAAGCTTTGGGCAATTAAAATGGAAGGATTGCTTGGTTCAGTAGATTTATGGAAATTTGTCCAAGAAACTTCTATGAATTTGAATGATAAGCGTAGAAATGCAGTAGCATTGTTTCTCATCATATCAGCTTTAGATGAAAATATTTTGTCCAATATTTTGTATGAATTTGGTGAAATACGTGATGCAAAAATATTTTGGGATATTCTTGAAATGAAATACAGTATGGAAGGTAGTGAGAAAGCTGAAGTTGATGAAGGTATTGTTGCTAAAAGTGATTGTGTTGAAAGTATCATAGCTGGGATTAAGGCTGAAAGTATGTCTTTAACTGACAATAGTGTAGCATGTGATAGTAAAGAAATTACCTGTGATGCAGAAAATTATGAAGTCAAATTTGATGACAATTATGTATCCCATGATGAGTGGTTAAATATGATGCATGAAAAGCATCTTATTGATGAGTTGTTGTTTGGTGAGAAGAGTTGCCTACCTCCATACACAAATCAAATGCAGGACAACATGTTTGCAGTAACAGAATTGGCGAAAGAGGTTGAAGACATGACTCAACCAACTATATCAGCAAAGAAAGATGAAGGAAGCAAAGTTTTTTCCAAAGCCCACGATGACAAAAATCAATATGGTTTTGTTTATGAATCTAACATTGTTTTTGAGTGTGCAGATATTGACAATAAGGAAGAAGCATCAAAACTTGAAGAAATTGCAAGCATTAAGGACAAGTATGGGTCCCAAGAACGTGAAGCAATGTTGAAGAATGTTAACCTGCAATCAAGAAAGGAGAAGCTCCATCACTATTTTATGGCAAGAAAAGTGAAGATGAAGTTGCATCAACAAATGAACAAGAATGGACCTTTTAGCAAGAAGACAAAAATGAAATGTTTTGTTGTAAGCCTAGCTGAGACTTAGACCAGCAGGCATGACAATTAAGAGTATAGTGTCCTATAGTGTGTTTGTTATATAGTTGGAATTAAGGGGGAGTGTTGGAAGGTATTAATTCCAACTACTCTTTATTAATGCAGTAGCTAGAGTAATCTAGAGAATACAGCTGATGTTCAAAGTACAGGTTCTAGAAGTCGGCAGATACGTTGACAATGGGGGAAGCTTCTCGAGGAAGCCACGGCCCAAATCTCCAGAGCTTTCTCTTGATGTGTATAAATACAAGATTGAAACAGCAAATGAAACTAAGTTGTGTTCTGAGTTGTTTGTATATGTGTTTTCTGTTCTGCGTTTGTGTCCCTGCTCTCCTTTACAAATAAAACTCTGAGTTGCAGAGCGATTTATTGTGTAATACTCTTCTTTTTTCTGCTTATCTGCTGTCGAATCACTGTACAGACAACGCGGACATTTCCATATGTTGAATGACGGTAGAAACCCTCTAAATTCTATGTTTTCGCCAAATTTCTGCGGCGATGGTGAATGATAGAGTAAATTGTAAAATCTCGGAGAAGTGGATCGAACCTCAATTTAGGCCGAAAAATCAATATGAAGTTGCGGCCTGCGCAGAATGTCCATAGGCATGGTTTATGTTGAACATTGGGAAAATATAGATGTTTAAGATTTAATAATGTGGAAATAAATTTAAGAATGTATGTTTTGCTGTAATAAAAAAAATGAAGAGAATATTTTTTATAATTTTGTTTATGATTAATTAAATTATGAGTTGTTGGTCGATTTTTAAGACTATTTAATTTGAGTTGTTGGTTGATCTTTAGGCTTATTTAATTTGGTGAGGCTGAACCACATTAGGATCCATATTGATTTTGATAGTCTTTAGGATTAATCACATTATGAATTGTTGGTAGACATTTTGAAACATTTAATATGGTGAGGATGAACCACATTAGATAGTTGGAAACTTCCACCCACAACTCATAATATGATTAATCCTAAAAACACTATCAAAATCAACATGGATCACAAAAATCTAAAATCAAACAATATTTTCATAATTTAATAAATTAAATTAAATATTTTCAAATCATTTTTCTTTTTCTTAATTTCATTGTTTTTACTTTTAAATTTACAAAACTATAAAATATTTATCAATCATTTAACAATATTAATATTTACCAACTATTTAATTTATATAATTATACTAATTTTTATATTTATCCAATAAAAAAATATTTTATTTTACAAATCTTTACATCTCTAAATCATTGTTGCCCACTACTAATGTGTATATATATACAAATTTGAATTTGTTAACTTACAAAGTGTCATATATATACATATGAAGGCGTTAAGATCTGAGATTAGTTTCCACGCTAAATTTAAAAAAAAAGAAAAAAACAATTCTTAATTTTCAAAATTATAAATATATATACCTTTAGGTCTAAGATTAGTTTCCACGCTGGATGGAAAACCAAAAATTCTTAATTTTAAAGATCACGTATATATATATACATATGAAGGCATTTAGGTCTAAGATTAATTTTCTCGCTAGATGGGAAAGCCAGATGTTTTGTTTTTGTTTTAAGTGTTTTGTTTTTTAACGATAATAAGTTTAATTATAAGATATTATTAGTAGCATTGTGTTAAGTGTGTGAGATAGATTTATTTTTAATATTATAATATATAATTTTAAAATGAGTTTATTTCTAGGGGTTAGCTCAGTTGGTCAAAAATCGTGCCTCGCCATTGGGAGGTCATAGGGTTGATTTTGCTGGAAGCCTTTGGGGTCAGATCTTGCCAGTGGGCCGAGGGGCGATTAGCCCAAATTTTTTTCGTGGATGTAGCAACCACTGACCACTGACCACGGTGTTCGTGAACCACACTAAAAAAAGAAAATTAAAATGAGTTTATATAAAAGTGTTGTATGGAAGTTCACTTATTATTTAAAATATTAGTGAATATATAATAAAAAAATATAGCAGAGCCGGCATCTGGTCCTGCAGGTGGCAAATCCGCACAACCTCCAAAATTCTCTCGCGGATGAAGATGGATTATAAATGGTACCTGCAGATCCTCAAGCATTCAGAATTGAATGCACCTCTTGTTCGAGACTCTTCGCAGGATTTTTTATTTATGGCTTCGTTGATTTTAACCGCTATCATTCCCATCAGATCTCCCTTCATCAGCTCGTCTCTGTCCCTGCATCCCTGCAATGCTCTGATAGCTTGGTTGCATGTCTGGTGTAAGACTTTTATTCGGCTCCCTTACCTTCGAACCTGCTCTGTCTGGCCTTGCTCTTCATCTCCTTCAGGTTACTTCGTTCCCTTGACAATGGTGCGTCGCCGTGGTTGTTCTCACCGTGGAGGCAGTAGTGGAAATCGTGGGCGCTCTCAGCCTGCTCCTCAGAATGTTATCCCTTTGGCTTTGGCTTCCCCATCCTCAAACAATGGCAAGCCTTTTCCACACAATTCGTTCCAAACCACCCACTTCAAATTCCAGAGTCGTCTCAATAGACCGGTTCTCTCGGCCAGCATCACTGTAATTTTGGTGGAGGAAGAAGCTCGGCCTAGTGTCTCTGTGCATACCTCAACTTCGCAGTCTCAGGATGATAGCGAACTCCAGGGAGAAGATGTTGGCATTGTGTTCAATTGTGGTGAGTTGCAGGCTGAGGGGAGTGTCCCTGATGTCTTCAAGCCTCCAGAAGACAACACACAAGAAATCTCGGCCTCTGTTAATCCGGCGAACTCCTCCGGTGGCAATCAGCGCTTGGTAGCTCTTCCAGGTGGCAGCGGTACAGGTGCTGAGGACAATGTTGATGACTCGTGGATGGGCAATCCTTGCCTGGTGGAGAAGGAAGCTCAGGACCCCCAGACAGATGCTTGATGCCTCCGGGGCCTCGTCTGATGTCGCAGTTTCTCTTCTGGCTCTTTTGTCCAATGTGCTGTGTTATTATGGCTTTTGTTAATGTGTTTTGTATCAGGTCTTGGCTCGACAAGTTTATCAGATCTTTTGTTAATATGTTTTGTATCAGGTCTTGGCTCGGCAAGTTTATCAGGTCCTTGGTTTTTCAGTTTTGCATATGGTTATCCGGGCAGCACAGAAAGTTTGGCTACAGCTCTCCTTTGACCTGTACTGTGGTTTACCATTATGGCCAGCTTCTTTGTATGTATGGCTTCTGGGTCTTTTGTATCTGGTTATCTCAACCCTGGGATAGTTTGTCAGTTTTGGCTTCCTCTGAGGTCTTGACCTCCTTGTAACTATATTTTCCTTTTATTAATAGAATTAGCCTTTACTTATATATATATATATATATAACAAAATTTAATTTAAATAAATAAATTATTATTTATTTAAGAAAAATATAAAACAGTATTGAACTTTTTATCTTAAAACAAAAGAAGAATAAGTTTATATTATCTAAATTAAATGGAGTTATATTATCTAAATTAAAAGATAAGTAAATGTTGATAGGCATTAATCCATGGTAAGCATCAAAATAGGCTTTGTTACAATATTATGGGCGAATACATGATTTATCAAAAAAACCATACCTCATTTCATATGACATTTTTTTAGTTAATCAATTTAATTAAATGAGTAAAAGGAAAACCATAAGTCACTTCATATGACTTGTTCATATGACATTTTTTTAGTTAATCAATTTAATTAAAAGAGTAAAACTGAATAACTACTTTGGAGATAAATTTCAACCATTGATCTATCTATATTACTATGAATATTTTAAAATATTCCATGGAGTTTAATCTATACCATCCATCTACTAATTATTGATAGTTAAATTAAAGTTCTATAAGGCATATTCCAAAATAAAGACGTGTATCATCATAATTATAAATCAATATACATATAAACTATGTATATTATAATTTATTTTGGAAAAATTGAAATGAGATTAATAATAAATTTGTTATTGTTTTTATTTAAATTTCATCAATTAGATTACTCAACTTTAAAATGGTATAATGGAGAATCCCCAAACCTTTTGAAGGTTTTAACTACATGTAATACCATAGGCCATTAATACCAAGTGCCTTAAACTATGGTTGTTGATAAAACAACCTTGGAAAACATTTTTTTTGTAACAATGCCCTTTTAAATTTGAAGTGAGAGATTCTTATGATCCTATCCAGAAAACCACAAGACCCCATATCACTTTAGACTTTATAAATACACACATGCCTTACCACATCTCACAACAGTATGCCATATAAATGTATTAAAAAAAAATTCTATAACCAAAGTAATTATTTTTTGTTGTTGTGGAGCATTTATGTCGCCATTTTCTAGCCTTCATACCTACTCACACCCTGTGCTCTTCTCATGCCACTTCATTAAAACCAACAACATGAACTAGCTTTTATCTATAGTGGCTTTTATATTTGCTCTTTGCTTCTCCATCAACCTGCTAAACTAGCGATTTCATCTCATCTCTAGGTAGGTTGTCCCTGCATTGTGCATGCTCTTCACACCTTTGTGGCTTGATCAAATACTAGATTTATTTCTTCAACAAGTAGCAATTTATCATTTTCGATCCTTGTTTTTTCTATACTCCTACTTATTAGTAATTAAAATTATGCAAGAATAAAAATATTTATAAAGAAACACATACACATAATTAACACTTTTTAGCACTTAAAATAATGTGAGAAGAAAAATAATTACAAAGGAGCACATATATATCAACCATGCATACTATGATTTATTACGGAAAGCCCGAGCCAAGGAAAAAAATCCTACTATGATATCTATTATTCTTTTAGATTAAATGCATCCAACCAATTGAATACCCTAGTTTCGAGCAAGTGAGGCTTCAACTTGCTCAACTTTGGCCCATTATAAATAAAGAATCTTCAAGCCTTTTAAAGGCTTTAACTACATGCAACACCACATGGTCAATACCACAAGTCACCACTTAACTCTTTCCTCTTGTCAAGTTTACCTAACAAATAAAATAGGTTGATGATGTCTACAAGATCCCAAACGAATTGAAAAAATGGTTGCACACACAAAAACTATTCATGTATTCAAACTTAAATACAATACATTGATATAGTTATATGAGGTCCAAATTATTTTGAATTTGGAGATACATGTTGAGAGAATATCTCAACAATTTCCAACAAGCCCTAAATAAAATCTACTAAAGTAGGCATTAACTCTAACACCTTACCTTATTGCTTATATAAAAAATAACAATACTAAAATGACAAATATTTTTGGATTTTGATCCTTGTTTGGTCTAGTCATCATTAGCATTCCCACACTCTCTGAAATCTCGTAGATTGTGCACTTTCTCAAACATTAATTCTGAGCTATGACTTGATACATATAAGATACAATTGTGCCTAACCATCAATGACATAATTGCAGGATACTCGATTCTCAACATACCCTAAAGAATAGTTTAAACACTAAATCATTCTATTTACATACTTCCATCTATCAAATACACAATGAGATATGTATTCATCAGTTATATGGGAAAGCAGTCTAGATATTGAATGGATACGGTAGTCAATCATACAATTTAACCTTTTTAATGTACATAAAATTACAGACACACAAAGATAACTAGTAACCATTGTTCTTAGACAACTGAAGTACAACACAATCCACTATCATATAACATATTCTATATATAATTAAACCAACAATTTGTTCTTTTGACACTAAAGAACTTTGAGAACAATCATCTTAAATTATGTTATTATGTTGTATGATTGGTTCTTCATTATATAAGTTTACAAAAAAAGGAAATATAACATACGAAACCAATAGTTATATCCAAATTAGGTGAGTCCTCGGACATTTCATTCGAAGGATCTTTAGGGATAATTATGTTGGTTGATTCTTTTAGTTTTACATTTAAAATATATTTGGCATGAATTTTGCAATTCAATGATGTATGTCCATGTCTTCGGTAGTATAAGCATTTTACTAAACTCTTGTTTTTATTCATCCTTCCCTTGGAAAATAGTGTGATTTCAGCTTGTGAATTGTCTTTTGTGTCTCTTGCTTTCATCCTCTTCACTTCTATTAAGAGTGGTACTATCATTTCATCTAGTTTTTGAGAGGACAATTGACTTAAATTAAATATAACATTGTCATAATTTGAAGATAGATTTTTCAATAAAGTTATATTTGCATCTTCTTCATCTACATTAGTCCCAATTTCCAGCAACTTCCTTATAAGTGGTTTTAGTTACATTTCAAGTTTGAACGACTGTAATTTTAAGGAAAACTTTGCATTTATAGTTTTTTCGCCAAATATATTACTCAATTGTTCCCATATTTCTACAAATGTTTTTTCTAAATTGATAATCTAGTTGAGATTATGAAAGAGACGGTGCACGGATGAACTTATCTATTTTACCTCTTTTCTCCCATTCAATTAATTTCTTGGATTTGCAAGTGTTGCTTCTATGCTTTTTATTATACCCCACAATTTTATATTCATCATTTGTAGCTATGTATTTACTTTTCCTTGTATGGAAATCATAGCCATTAAATTTTTACAATGTTATATCCTCCATGTTCAAAATAAACTAATTTAAAGCTACTACCTCTTCCAACAACAAGTGAGGCAATGAATTCTCTATGGCAAGCACAACAATTGATGACTTTGTCTTTAGCTAGAAGTGCACAATATTACCACAAATTTTCTAGCCAATAACACAATTTTGGGCTAGAAATATTGTTCCTCCTTACATATATTAAGGATCTATGATACTTTCACAAGGTTCTAACCAAGTACAAACATCAATATAGCCACAAAATCACCCACATGATTTCCAGAGTTACACTAGTGGTAGCCTCATATTCATGAAGTCTCTACATAGCAAGAAAGATACTCCTCAATGTTGAATGAAAAACTCTTACATAATGGAAGCTCCCTTTGTAAACCCCACTTTTTATTTAAATGGAAATTCTCTATGGATTGTTGTAAGGAATTAAGTTTATAGCATCTTGTATAATTCAAAAATCTACAATTCTTGTCTTGGAAATAGTTATCACTTTGGCTAGGCATTCTCTTAATGGTTCTCTGGAAAAATTAATAGCTCAATCATTATCTTTGGCATACATTCAATGAAATATGTCAAGGTGAGTTTCATAAAAGGAATAGAAGGTGCCACTATTTCCATACATTGTCATTTGAAGTTGACGTATCACAAATTTGTCATCTCAATTTATTGGAGAAGACAACTCATTCATAGAAGAGCCATCACAAAACTAAGCCACCACAACAAATCATAGAGTAAAGATTTGAAAAAAGACGATCCACCATTCATATTTGTTAATAATAATCTAGAAATCTCCTTCTTACACATCTCTTCATAATCCACACTTCATTAAAATCAACAAAAAGGCACATAAAATGGCCCCACATCTACATAGAAAAATACACACACCATAAATTACACATAAAACTATTACACACGCTTATGTTTTTCTAGGTCTCCCATAAGAGTGTTATACCCAAAGTTGGTACAAATTTTGCTACCAAATTGAAACATTTATTGTACATACATAAAAATTATTCATATATTAAATACAATAATTTTATATACTTGATATAAAATCCAACTTATTCTAAACTTGAAAATAAAAGTTATACCTCAATAATCTTCAACAAACTCCAAATATAAATTATTAAAATAATTATTAACTTAACGCAAAGTAATCCTCAATAATTTATATATACTTTTCAAAAATATAATTAATAAATCTCTATCATCATATATTTAGACAAACTCTCTCCTATTATTCTCTATAATCATAATGAAAAAACTAAGTTATAAAGGAACAAATTTAAATATAGCTATAAAGATAAGCAACCACTTAAACAAATTTAAATATAACTATCCAATATAGAGATAAACAATCACTTAAATATGGCTTTCCCAAAAAGTATGACCTCCTATACATCATTTGAAATTGTGTATTCAGAAAATAATAATAATAATAAAATAAAGTTAAAATTAATATATATATATATATATATATATTTTAAAACAATTAATTTTTAAGAAAAATTTAAAAAATATTAAAACATTTCTATTTTGCATTTGTAATATTCAAACGCATTATCTATGAATAAATATATTTTTGAACTTTTGTCATAGATAAAGCTATACATATATGACATTGTGTTTTTTATGCTTTCGGACTGAAGAGACGACAAAACACCTGTTTCTCTCATGCTTTTCTCGGTGGAAATTCAGGATCTCCTTCCTCACATTTTTTTGGCCTGCATCGACTATCCTCGGAGAATAATAATTCTATGTTGGATCAATGGTATCCCTAGAAATTCAAGAATCCCATTATTTCTTGTGCTTGCTTTAGGTTCTATCCTTTGGAATTTATAGAAAGATCAAAATTATCGAATTTTTGGTCCGAGGTGTTATCTATTTTGGTGCTCAAATATTTGATTATCTTGACCATTTTTGCATTCCCTTGGTCTACTAATAATTGACTTTGAATTTATGGAAACAAAAGTGGACAACCTTATGCTTTCAGAACAAAATCTATATAAAAGGCGTGGGTGGAAGGGAGAAGACACATATTCTCTGGTTCGATCCAACAACAGAGTTTCATATTTATCTAACCTCTGAAACTATTAGCTCCTTCCATAAAGAAGATTAGGATGTTTAACATAGTTTCATATTTATTTAACCTCTGAAACTATTAGCACTTTCCATAAAGAAAATCAGGATGTTTTAGTGCATGTATTAGACAACTGTTAAATTTTAATAACTTGAATGTGCATCGCTCCAATTTCTAAAGAGGGCACTAGGTTGTGAGTATCAAAGCAAAAGATATAGTATATGGTACCATGTACTTTTACCAAGTGTTTGTGAACAAAGACTTATTTCTGAAATTGTTTAGTTTTCTAAATACATGGACACATCACCATGCCTTTGAATTCAAACCTTGTTGACTGCTATTATTGATAAAGATATTTTCGACCAACTCAAGGACATGAATATATTTTTAGAAAATATAAGTGTTGGTAATTTATTAGTTTCCAGAATGGTTTCAAAGTTGTTTTCCAGAATGGTTAAGTTTTGGAAATTATTTTTGCATTGATATTTAAAAAGACTCTATTGTTAGCTTAAAAAATATTAGAATTTATTTTCTCTTTAACTAATTGGGAATTTTGAATGTTAAACCTCCTTAAAAGAATTAATATATATATATATATATATATATATATATATATATATATATTTCTTCATATATTCTCGAGAGAGATAACAGTTGGAATTAAGGACATATAGTCTTTATAGAAAATATATGTATTTTAATCTCTCCTATTGTTTCTAAATAGAAAATATCTCTTCAAACTCAACCATTGTTTTTAGACAAATAAATGAAATTGTTTCTTAAAAGACAATATTTTTTGTGTTATATATTGTATTTATATATACAATAATAATATGTGTGTTCTATATTATCTTTATAGAGACAATAATTTAAGACATTTGTTTAATGACAATATCTAGGACAACAAGTTTCTTTTTGTCTTAGATTAAGACAATTTACTAAAAGTTTTTCTTAAAACCCCCCTCTTTGTAGTAGTGAAAAAAATTCATAAAATCTCAATTTGAAAATAATAACCACAAGTTTGACACATTTAATTTTTATGATAAATGTTTGTCTTAAAAAATGCATGAATCTCAATTTAAAATACTAAGCACATGTTTCAACTCTTTAATTTTAGGGTGTATGGCTCTATTATTATTAAATAGTCAATGATTGCACCTAGCTAGGTATTCTACAACCCAATATAAGGGTGATGTGTGATTTATATAAGAGTTGGCCAATGTTCATTTTAAAATAAATACATATTTTGGTTAGCTTTAATTAAAAAGATTATAAAACATTAATAATCACATTCTATTATGATCACATATAATTGGATATAAGAATGTGCTAAAATATTTCACTTTCACTATAGAAGCCACAAATAAAATATTTAAATGTCTATGTTAAATAACATAATTTGATATTAAACTTAAAAAAATTAAAAAATTAAAAAAACTCTTATATTTATGTTGTAAATATTTCAATATAAGACTCAAGTAAATTTATTAAATAATTGTCCATAAGATTTTGAATTGATATTGAATGGGTGCATTGTTAAGGCACTCCATGCTCAAATCCTCTTTTAAAATTTACCACACAATTATATATATATATATATATATATAAACAAATGCAGTCAATGTAATCAAATGCAGAAGTCTGTTGCGCCATTATTACTAGTACCCATCTTTTGGAGCTGGATTGGAATTACAAAACAAATTCATAGTTAACTAGTTAACTTCGACAATTTTTACACTTCTTCACCCATCTTGAAAATTTTAAAGAAATATTTTTGACAGTTTTATACTTTTTAAATCACCCTTTTGACAAACAATTTTCCTATCGCATTCTATCCCTACTCTAGAGTCACAGGCAAAGGCAACCTGCATGGTTTCTCCGTGCAAAGCGCAGAGAGCAGGACAGGTCCCTCTTGCACCCTCACAGAACACAAGACCCTCGTCATCCTATCACTTCGACTCTGTGGCCAGAAAAACATGCCATACGACTTACGAGATCTTTCGATATTTTGAAACCCTCAAATTCAATCCCTAGTGACGACAAGACAACCACTTTTCCTCAATCGATGAGACCTTCCACCATATTCGCTACGGTTTTCCCACGTGATCTCTGCGTTCTCGACGAATGAAAATGTAAAGGTGACGTGCAAAGTTACTTACGTTTATCTTCTTCTTTCTGTACTTCGATGTAACAACCTTGACTTTGATGATAAATCCAAAGGGAGAGAATCGAAAAGTACAGCAAAAGTAGAAGGGTCCCATGCTCTCCATCCAGGTACCTACTATACTATCCATGAATATTTAAAGCAGTGATATTATGTTAGGGGCAGTGCGGAGGAGTTGTCCAGAAAGTTATAGAAATTTCGGTATTATGTTATGGGTAGTGTGGAGAAGTTGTCCAGAAAGTTATGGAAATTTCTGTTTTATTTAAAGAAAATTTAGCAAGGATTTTTTAAATTCAAATTATAGTTGTTAAACTTCAAAATTTTAGCTGTAGTAGATCTTTTTAATGGTGCTGAATCCATTTCCACCATCAAAAATAAAATTCAAACACTGCCTCTACAAAATCTTTTGAATTTTTTTTTCCAAAATCTAACCACTTTTAACCGTCCTCAGCCTCCTTAAACAACTCCATTATATCATACGCTGTTAACTGGATATTCCCTTTGCCTTGCTTTTCTATTTTGGCTCCCTGGGTGCCCACTTCTGCAATACGCTCAGAAAGTTTCAAAGCTAAAATTTGATCGAAAATACAGTTTGTTATATCTAAGATCACAATTTTTTATCGCACTAAGATCGCAAATTATATCGAACTGAAAATTCTGAGAAATTTTTTGATTTGATGACATTAGAGAGTAAAAACTATACAGGTGAGATGTGACCCGTGTCTCATCGGATAGGGTGTCTTGTCGCTTTTGCTTGATACTTCTTGTTGCATTAAGAGCCATAAATAATCGACATGAACAATTTGTGTTAGTTTAAAAGGTGATTCTCTTTAAGATACTTTGTGGATCTCATTTTAATTTAGTGAGGAATTCTGAAAATTATAATGTTAAATTATTGAATTTGAAATTTAATTAAAAAATTTGGAAAATTATAGTGTTAAGTGGTTGAGTAAATGTAGGTTTTCTAAGATGAATTTGGTGAGTCATAGCCTAGAGCATAGTTACCAAATTCGAATTCGAATTGGATTTGATACCGGAAAAATTCTATTACGTAAAATACAATACGGAAAAAATTGGGAAGTACAGATTTTTCAAGATTAAATTATTTTTAAATTAAAAAAATCTATATTCTAATATATAGTTAAAAGAAAAACATATTCTCACATCCTAAATTTTAATATAACCTTTAAAAATAAAAAAATAACAACATTATTAATTAATAACTAAAACAACATAATTTAGGGTTTCCAATAAAACACACTTTCAAAGAGTTGTCTAAAGTGTAGATTTTGTGAGTCCAGATATGCATTCTACTCAATTCAAAACATACAGGAAGGGAGAAACACACCTCAACAGACAGGAAGGGAGAAACACACCCCAACTTTAATTCATCGTTTCGATTTTGTTACTAGTGGGGAATAGGGGAAGTATAAAATTCAAATAAAAAAATTAGAGACTATATATTTTATAAATATTTATAAATAAGAATATTTTTCTTTCTTATAGAAATTTATTATTTTTAACATGTATAAACTTACTATTTTTTACTATATTTTAATATATAATTTATTGTTTTTTACCACTGTAACTTTTTTAATATGCAATTTACTATTTACTATACTTTTTAATATAGAAATTTCTATTATATATATATATATATATATATATATAATCAGAAAAAATCTTTACCAAATTAAATAGTAAATGTAATTTTTTTAATATAAAAATGTATGTTTTAAATAAAATAGAAATTTCTATTTTTAAAAATTAAATTTTATATTAACAATTTTTTATCTAATTAAATAATATATAAATTTCTATTTTTGAATATTAAATTTTATACTAATAATTTTTTATTAAATTCTATCATAATTGTAATATTAATAACATACCATTTTACTTAATCTTTATTATGATTATAATATTCTTAATATACCATTTACCATTTATTATAATTGTAATATTCTTACATACTATTTTATTAAATTCCATCATAACTATAATATTCTTAACATACCATTTACCATTTATTATAATTTTTTTGATATAAAAATTTTTATTTACCAAATCCCATCCATCACAGTCATACTAAGTTAATAAATTTAACCAAACATTTAAGGTTTATTATAAAAAAAATTAATATAAAAAAAAAATTATTTAAAAAAAAAAAACCGTACCGAATTTATGAACGAATCGAATCGTACTGCCGTATTTTCGAATTTTTCTGGCCAGTACGGCCAAACTTGGTAGCTATGGCCTAGAGGATATCCTAGCTTTTCTCCCATGTTCGAGATTTCTTCGGTTTTGTGTTGCAATTCCTCGTTAATGGCGGTGTTGATCCATCATTTCTGTGTGTTTTGTGGATCCGTTAACTCTAGTGATGTGTCTGTTTACTAACACCTCTGTGGGTTTTGGTGTAACAAAAGCCATGATTCCAATAAGTGGGTTTTGGTGTAACGGAAATCGTGATTCTAATAAGTGATATCAGAGCCAAAGGTCTCGAGTTCGAAACACACCTGACTCTCCTTGAGAGGGAAGATTGTTGCGCTCCCCATTAAATGCCCTTATGAAAAGTCTTTCAAACATTAAAATAGCTTCCAAAATCTCTTTAATCACTATTTACATGATAAGAAAGTTGAATCTCATTTTTCCATGTTAATTGTTTCAGAAGAAGGACAATTTAGAAGAAATTTCGCACACTCAGCTCTCATCATAGATTCTTTTGACAACGATGTTTTAAAAGAGTCTCAATCTAGAGGAAATTTTGCACATTATGCATGATCCTAGGTAATTGGTCGTTCACATCGTGCAATCATTCATATATATGAGATTTATCTGTGTAGCCTTTGGGACAAAGGATAATTGACCCATGATTAATTATAAATTAGAATGAAAAATTTACTGATAGCACCATGGCACAATGTGCGTTAAAATATTGGAGGTGGCGTGAAATCTTTTAAACATAGGGGGAGCGACGGATTTACAAAGTAATTGTGAAGTGTTATTTCAAAAAGTGTATTCCAAATTAAAAAAAATAAAAATAAAAATTATCAGGAACTTTGGGCAAATACCAACATTGTTCTTTTTTTTTTCTCAGTAAGACTACTCTAGGAAATTATATTATATACAAAGTGAAATTACATGCAGTGAAACTAGATTCCCATGGCCAGCGATGGCACTGTGGGATAGCAGCTGACATTTGGTTGCATTTGTGCTCAAGCTGCCCCAAAACCTCATCAAAAGTCATCGTTTAGCTTTGACATTGCCCTCGCAGGGGCTGTGACTCAAAAAAACTACCCACGCAGGGGCGACCTTGGACATTTGCAGACTCCTTGAATATACTAAGTGACAGAATTGAAAACAGAGCAGGACCTACAGACAGATTACCAGACCCATTCAAAAGCATGCATTTTATCCCATACATAATAAGCGACCAAGACAGAAGATCACAAAACAGGACCAAGCGACCGAGACAGAAGACCACAAAACAGGACCTGAATGGAAGATGGATGGTGGCGCTACTCCTCTGGTTCCATCTCTTCCGGCGCCATCTCCACGATCGGGAACCACCCATAGCCGTCCTGGGGGTCTGCCTGGACCTCTTCCGCTCCCACTCTGGACGTCGACGCCTCCTGCGTCTGAATTTGGACGGGCGCCTTTCCTTTGGCATCGGTTGCTTGTCCCTCGATCTTGTCGAGCTGGTTCGTAGAGGGCAGTTCTCTACTGCTTGCCTCAGCATGTTCCTCCTCTGCGTCTTTGACAAAGAGGATTGAAATATGGGCATTAAGATTTCCCAAGTTAAATACGGCGGTGCCGAACGCTGGAAGCGCAGGCGGCCCTAGCGGTCCCTCATTTGGATTGCAGGAGTCCAAGAACTGAGATACTTGCAGGTGGGGAGTTCCAACTCTGCGAAAACAGTAACAGCAGCAACAATGGTGGTGTGCCTCTGCTGCTGGAGGGCGAGAAGGTGTCCCACGACCAGACCCTCTTCGACATGGTTGCCTTTCTCTTGTTCTGGCCATATGGACGGAGGAACTGACCAGAGCTTCCACTTCAGTAATCCAATTCCCAGCAGAGCTATCTCTCCTTTGCAACAGAGCTTCCACTTCACTGATCCAATTCCCAGCAGAGCTATCTCTCCAGGAGTCTCCGGAGTCTGCCAGAAGGCAGAGAATGTTCCAGCAAGTTTGCACAGCGAGCTGGTCTGGCTGAGAATGTCGCAGCCCCAACCTTGCTCCCACCTTAATTCCCATGGCTTTCTCTTGGAACCTGAGCGCCATGAATGCGCTTTGCTTTCACCGTCTACCACCATTAATGAAATTACGGAATGGAGCAAGAGCTCCCTCATTTATGTCATCAGCGTGATGAGTCTCGCTCCTCCACGGGCTGGCTCGTGGCAGCTCGCGCTGGCCATGTGGCCATGCCATAATATCTGTACCATCACCCGCATCCGGGTGGCCTGCATCTTTTTGGATGAGGCAGTTGAGTTCCTGTGCTTGTTGCTGGTTTTGAATGATGGCCAAGGATCCTGAACAGATGACCTGGTTGTTTTCAACCCCAACATTGGCTAATAGATCTGCAATCTTGTTGCCTTCTCTTCGTGTGTGATTGAAAGAAATGGCTTTGTTATTTCTGAGAAATTGCTCCATGATATTTAGCCTGGCTTCTAGTCTCCAACTTGGGGCGATTTTCCTGGCTTGGGATCCATTTTGTAAGTGCGTAGCAATGTTGATGAGCAATTGGGAGTCCCCTTCCACAATCAGGGGTTGGAGATTGAGCTGATCCGCTAGTAGGAGACCTTGCCATAGGCCCTCTAGCTCGGCCGAATTGTTAGTGTCCCACCCCATATTTCCAAAGTAGACTTGCAAGGGAGTGCCGGTATGGTTCCTTAGAATTCCTCCAAATCCCGCAGCTCCAGGATTTCCTTTGGACGCTCCATCAAAGTTGAGTTTGAAGGAGTTGTTGGGGGGAGGTTTCCAGCAGCTATCTGCTGTTCTGGTGCTGCTGGAAGATCGCTGCTTGTTGTCTGCCTGTGGCAGTTGTAGCTGCCAATTGTTGAAGATGTTTCGTTCATTGTCAGTAGAGGGGTAATCTTCCTTCGACCAAGTTCTGAGCATCATGGTTTCATGAAGATTTTCCTGAATTCTGTGCCAGATTTCCTCAAAGCGGGAACTTGCGCTTTTGAAGATGCGCTTATTCCTCTCCTTCCAGATGTTCCAGAGGGCTATGCCTGGGATGATTCTCCATAAGTGGTTGAGGAGCTCACAGTTGTAGGGACTTTTTGGCCATAGCCTAAGAGTGTTGATGATGTCGTCGTCTGCTTTGCATCGTTTTTGACATCTGAAACTTATTTTTTCCCATATCTGGTTGGCTAGAGGGCAGGAAGCTAGAAGGTGCTGGAGGGTTTCTTCATGTTGAAAGCAGTTATGGCACAGGGAAGGGCCTTGAAAGCCTCTTCTTCTGAGTTTGTCCCAGGTGAGGAT
This sequence comes from Pinus tabuliformis, assembly GCA_031772625.1. Taxonomy (NCBI): domain Eukaryota; kingdom Viridiplantae; phylum Streptophyta; class Pinopsida; order Pinales; family Pinaceae; genus Pinus; species Pinus tabuliformis. Next base: position 222,044,496 of record CM062814.1, on the reverse strand, counting down.
TTTTCTGTGCCCTACTAGCCAGAGGAAGTGGGAAATTTTGGGCCAAGCTCCTATATCCCATAGATTGCTCCATAGAGAATCAGTAGTAGGAGGAGGGTTACTAACCAGCTTGTAGGCTTCGGCTGCGGTGTAGGTTCCTTTGGGTTTATACCCCCATCTGAGAATGTCAAGGCCCTCATGATAACGAATTCTTCGTTTCCTTAATTCTTCCTCAAGGTCTTCCACTTCCTTGCTGTTGGCGTAGGTGAGAATTTGATTACCTTGTTTCCAATTCCTGTATCCCTGCTCCCCTTCCTGTGTCCAGAAGAGATGGACTTTGTCCCGTAGCTGCTCCTGTCTGATTGGTATAAGAGTTGGCGGGAGGGTGCTGGTTAGCCTGGGCATTTGATTCCAGGCATCAGACCAAAATCTTGCTAATTTCCCATTCCTAATCTCCCAAAAGCTATGCTGTTGGATTAATTGATAGTGCTGCTTGGCAGCATTCCAAATTGAGGACCCTTTCTCCGTGGGCGTGAACCTGATGAGTTCTTCTGGAGGCCTGTGGTTGGCATACTTGGCCGTCCAGATTTTGACCCAAGGCTTTTCCGGGTTCGTCATCCATTGCCACCAGATCTTGGCATTCATGATAGCATTACTGAGTTCTGGATCCCGAAGGCCAATGCCACCATTGCCTTTGGGCAGGCAAACAGTGGACCATTTAACCAGAGCCCATTTGCGGTTTGTGGCTGAGCTGCCCCAGAGAAATGCGCGCTGTAGGTTTCTGATTCTTTTTATGACCCACTTAGGAGCTGCAAGAACTGAAAAAAGATAGAGTGGCATGGATTGAAGGACGGATTTAATAAGCACTACCCTGCTGGCAAGGTTGAGAGATCTGTAGGTCCAGAGGTTGAGGCGGGCCTCAAGCTTTTCAAGAAGGGTACTCCAAGCTGGCTGTTTTAAGGCAGAGGCAGTGAGGGGAGCGCCAAGATATTTGGAGGGCAGCGTTGCTGCAGGGATGCCCAGAATGCGAGTGATGGCAGATTTGACTTGAGGCGGGGTGTGAAAGAAAAAAATCTGCGATTTGGAGGCATTGACTTGGGTTCCAGAGGCCTCAGCGAAGTCGTTGAGGAGGGATTTGAATTGAGCTGCTTCCTGGGCAGAGGGATAACCATAGAGCATAGTGTCATCAACAAATTGTTGATGAGAAGAAGCAGGGGTTTGGTGGATCGAGATGCCCTTAAGCTGACGCGAGTGGAGAGCATGCTTTATGTGTCTACCAAGACCCTCCGCCATCAGCACAAAGAGGAAGGGGGATAAGGGATCACCTTGCCTTATACCACGCGAAGGCTTGAAGGGGCGGGAGGGGATACCATTGATCAGGATGGAAAAGTGCGAGGAGGTTATGAGGTTCATGATCCAACGGATCCATATAGAGTCAAATCCAAAGGCTTTTAACATCTGCTGAATGTAAGACCAACTAAGCTTATCAAAGGCTTTTGAGAGATCCAATTTGAGAATCATACCTGCCTGCTTTGAGTGCTTGAGGGAATGGATGATCTCATGCGTGAGGAGGATGCCATCCATTATTTGTCGTCCTTCCACGTACCCTGACTGTTCCGGCGAGATAAGCATAGGTAGGAGGGGCTTCAATCTGTTGGCGATGACTTTGGTTATGACTTTGTAAATGACATTGCATAGGGCAATGGGCCTGAACTTGTCAGGTGTGATGGAGTTCTCCTCTTTGGGGATGAGGGCGATGAAAGTGGAGTTGAGGGATGGGAGGAGCCATCTTGTAGTTCTGGATTCCTCAACAATTTGCCACACCTCTTGTTTGATCAGGTCCCAGAAAGCATGGAAGAAAGTGGAGGTAAATCCGTCCGGGCCTGGGGCTTTACCTTCTTTGAGCTGCTTCATTGCTTCGTCAACCTCCTGGGGAAGAATGGGACTCATGAGAAGTTGGTTGTGATCCTCCGTTATGAGTTTAGGCACATTGCTGATTATTTTTTCAATTGCCGGTTGCCTATCATTTGCTGGCTCCTTATGGACAAGCTGGAAATGATTCAGGAGTGCTTCTTCAATTTCTTCATGCGATTCTACTTTTTCCCCTGTCGGTTTTTGGATGAAGGGGATGGAGTTGTGTGTTCTTCTTTGCACCGTGGTTCTGTGAAAAAACTTTGTGTTGCGCTCCCCTTCTTTCAGCCACCTTACCCTGGATTTTTGTCTCCAGTAAATTTCCTCCTGTTTCCTCCTTGTTTCCATTTGACTGTTGATGAGTCGTTCTTGTTCCAGGGTGGTCTCCGAGTGTCCCTCTGTAATTACTTTTTGTTGGAGATTCTTCAGTTCTTGTTGCAGATCTTGTTGCGCCTTGAAGATATTTCCAAAAGTTTCCCGATTCCATATTTTTAGTTGATTTTTAAGGAATCTCAACTTCTGTTGAAATTGATACATCCGAGCGCCTTCCGGTGGGACGAATGAGGCCCAGGTCGTTTTGACGAAGTCCTTGAATGCAGGATGAGATAGCCAGAAACTTTCGAATCGGAATGGTCTCTTTGTCTGATCTCCGGGTCTTCTCCATTGCAGAGCTATGGGCCAATGATCCGATCCCGAGTGGGCAAGAATTTCCGCAGAGAGGTCGCCGCCGAGGTGCACTGAGTTATCAGAAATAAGAAATCGGTCCAGTTTGGAGGCAATACGGGAGTTACCAGCTCTGCGATTGCTCCAAGTGAAGGTTCCATTGCAGAATGGCATGTCGATGAGGGAAGTTGCTTGGATGAAGTCTTTGAAGCGTGCTGCGTCCGGCTCCAATCTGTGTCTTCCGCCAAGCTTTTCCTCACTTTTAGTAATCATATTGAAATCCCCTGCCATTATCCATAGTGGGTGGCTTCTGTTGTTGCTGAGGGCTTCAATTGTGTCGAGGAGCCTGATTTTGCTGCCTGTGTCTTGCGGAAAGTAGACGTTGGTTAGGTTGCCATGAATGTTGGTGCCCAGGATGTGGAAGGCTGCTTGAATGAAATGATGAGAGGCATGAAAGTCCTTGAGAGCAACCGCTTGGGAATTCCAGACTATAGCTAGCCCCCCTGAGGCCCCCATAGCGTCAACAGATACAGATCTACATCCTGGCCAAGCCTTGGAGAGTATCTCTTCTAGGGTGGAACTGTTGCATTTTGTTTCCTGGAGAAAGCACATCTGAGGCTTTTCCATTTTTATCATATTCTTCAACATTCGTAGTTTTCCGGGGCTGTTAAGCCCTCTTAGATTCCAGGATGCGAGCTTCATTGATCAACTACTGGTGGAGGGACTGTAGTACTTCGTTAACTTTGCATATCTACCTGAATCAACCAGGATTTTTCCTACTTCGATGGTTCGCTGAAGATATGTCTTCCGTCCTCTTTTCTTGAAGTCTTTTGGCCGTAGGTGGCTGTCCCAGTGACTGCCTGGTTGTATCCCCAGTTGGTGTTGCTGAAAGGCCTTGGAGATAACCATTTCGAGCTTGTCGAGTTGTAGCTCTGAGATGGATTCGTAAGCTCTTTTTCTGCATGCTGTTTCTAGCTCCAGAATATCTAGACCGTTGAGATCTACGCTCTCCGTTCCTTCGTCCATTTGCTGCACTTGTTCGCCTTCATCCTTGTGGTATTCTGAGTCTTGGTAAGCGTCCTCCTTTCCATCAACTTCCATGTTCTTGTTAGGCTGCTCGGGGTCTGTGCTGAGGACGGCTGAGGGAGCGGTAGGAGCAGAGGATTTGGAGGATGGATCGGTGGGAGGTGGGTGGGATGAAGAAGATGGGCGCGAGGGGAAGGGATCCGAGGTAAGGGGTTGGTCCTCAGAGGTCTGGGCGAGTATGTCAAAGCTGTTCTTGGATGCGGCATTGAAGGGCTTGTTGGGCTTAGGTTTAGGACCATTTTGAGGCTTCTTATGCATGCGTTTTCTGTGAGTAACTTTGGTGAAACCATCCTGAGATTGATTTTCAGAAGGCGCATGGGTATAGTCATTGACATTGAGAGGGCAGTCCCTGAAGAGATGTCCTAAAGCATGGCATCTTCTGCATCTAAAGGGAACATGCTCATAGTCCAGCGGCTGGGTCCATTCTTCGTCTCTATGGGAGAGAGTGATTGATTCTGGCAGAGCTTCATTCAAGCGAATAAAAACACAAATTCGTGCATAGGATATGTACTTACGCATTTTAGTTTCTTCAGCTGTTCTGATGTATTCTCCCACTCTATCTCCAATGCCTTTGAGTATTCTTTCGTCCCAGTATTCATCTGGGAGGGAATAGAGTCTGATCCAGACAGGGGCTCGAGTTAGATCTTCTTTGTCTGGGTTGAATCTGGGGATCCAATCCCTGAGATAGAGTCCTGCTGCATTGAAAAAGTAAGGCCCTCCTTCCAGGATTCTGTATTTGTCCTCTAAGCAAACAAAGATAGCAGTGAAGAAACCCTTTGGCCCCAGCTGAAGGGTAACGTCCCCTTTGGGTTTCCACTTCGCCGCTATCCACCCATATAAGGCCCGTTCAGTCGGCCAAAAGCCAATGAACTTCCCAATGAGGGCATGCTCGGTCATATACTCTATTCTTTCATCTATTATATCTCCTGGCAGCTCGATTCTCGGCCTTTCCTTGGCGACAGGTCGGCACGTAGAAGAGAAAACTCTTTGCCTTTGATCCGGATTATCATTTCCTGCTGGCTCGTGACTGTCCTTGTTTGTCTGGTGATCCTTCTCATTATCCTCCGTGTACTGCTGTTTCCCTCTGTCCAGTATTTCCTGACTCACTGAGCCAAAGATGACTGTCGATTCAGATGGGCGATGTGTGGGGGAGGGCTCTGACGCCCCCCCCTGGGGCTGATCCATTGCCCTGGCTAAGATCCTGCAGCTCTGTCACGCTGCAACGCTGTGCTTGCCTGCTTGATGCGTCTGCTGTACAGAGCCGACGGCTCCGTTAGGGTTTTTTTCCACCTAACCCTTGTTCGCATCTGCCGCGCAGAGCCGACTTGCCGATCAATGTCTTACCGACATTGTTCTTATCGATCGAGCCATTGAGAAATTAACCATGCTCTAACTACGCACCAAAGTTTATAACTGGCATGGCATTGATGTTAACTTCTATGGACTAGGATCTTGATCGGTCTTTAAGATCGAATCGAGCTCCTATGTCACTAAAAAACAATACAAATTTGAATTTGTAAAAAAAAATAATAAACATTCATTCATAGAAAAATATGAGAACATGGAAATTAAACAAGAATTCATAAAAAAAATATGGGAAATTGGAGATTCTAATCCCAAAAAGGAGAGAGTGTTCCATGCCAGAAAAAGATGAAAGATATTGAGAGAACAACAAGATCATGTAATTCAATATATTTATGTAAATATAGATAATTCAAATTGTTTCACTTGTCATATAACTTGCTCTATATTGTACGCATTAAGAAATATGATTGAAAACAAGAAAAAAAATGGAGAATGAAACAACAAAACTAAGATAAAATAAACATTGAAAGTAATACCATGTGGTTAAAAATTGTGATGTGACAACAACTAAAGAAAAATCACTTGGTGTGATTAATGGTTTATTGGAATTCTCTGAAACCACTTGAATTCATGTAAATTATGAACCACCTTAAAATTGTAATGGTTTAGGATAACCCACAAAAACTAAGGATGTGATTTAACCAAAGAAAATTGTTACATTTCCATATATTATTTACATGAATTACAATTCATGACAATTTATTTACTAGAGGGACTTTCAAAAATGGTTGTCACATAAGTGCTCAAAACCCTATAAACATTATTTTGATTGATGTTTGATATCCTTGTAGGAGTTAAAAGAGAGAAAATGTGTCAAAATATAGGAGCAAGAGTATATCCCTCCTTCCAATGTGCATGTTGAAAATACATTCTTTGTTAAACATATAACAACATTAAATTTTCTTGATATCCATGATCATATATAACATTTAATGGTTCCTTGAATCTTAAATAATATTTTTTACCTTTGAAAACCTAACAATTTTCTCTTCCAATCTTCACATGAAAGTTATGAGATTTTTTTAAAGAGAGCATGTTTTTTAAACACATACAAAGTGTAGTGTAGATTCATGCTTGCACAAAAAGAAATGTTTTATTGCATATCACTATAATGCTCCATAGAAGGTTCACGTGATTAATAAATATTAAATTCATAAATAATACATGCAAAAGAAATAAATTAGCATGCACATCTTGATGGAATGCTAGAAATGTTTATAATGTTAATCTTCTTAGACTATGACAATCTAATGTCGATTAAATTCATCTAGTTTCTTCTCGACATGTAATCGTGAAATATATTGCAAAGTATGGTTCAAAACTAGAAAAGACGAACCTTATTTTAAACTTTGTCAATATTTGATGAAAATATTTGAAAACATAAAAGACATTGGATATCCTTCTTTGCATGTGCATAAAAAGGTTCTTTGTAGAAACATATAGTTTTTCAAATCCTCTTAAAATATTCTTATTTGATTGGTGTGCTAAAATTTCCATGTACATTGTCCCAAAAAAACACTCAAATCACTTGTGCCCTTCTTCACCACAAATGATAACAATGATACATCCATTGTCGATAAGACCTTAAAGCATATTCCTTGTTCTCTAAATCCACTAAAACCTCTAGATCTCTTGATTTGTTTTTATTTCCATATCAACAATTGCATTGGTCTTCTCATACTTTCTTATCCCACATTTCTCCCACTTTTTATTTGGAATTGTGAAATTCTCTGTAGTTATGATCATTTCTTCCTTTAAAAAAGTTCCTACTATTGTTTTATTGTAATTTTAGTTACACGTCTTAAAATGCTAAATGATATGGTGCTTATAATGAAGTAAGATTTTTCCAACTAATTTGATATTGTATACTTAAAAGCTAGTTGAATAGGTTCTTTCTTATATCATGGAGAGTGTATTTATTTATTCATTACAAAGAAAAGACCCTCTAGTGGAGGTTTGTGTGGAAGCCCCTATAAAAGTAGTCCAAAAATCCATTTGTAGCAGAGGTCACTAGCGAATTTGGGCAAGCGGATGTTTTAGAAGATGTTTTTAAATGATGCATCTAAAATATACGAATGCACTAATGCATTACTTGATTATACACGTAGATTCTTATTAGCATATGGTGCACCATGGAAGAGTTATATTTTATAAAAAATAAAAATAACAGTTTGCTAAGGACATAATGCACACAGGTGTGTATACTACTTGATAGCGCCATAAGAGGGTTAAATTTAAAAAAATGGTAGTCGTAAAGTTCATTTTGCCTAGTTTGTTTCTATACTCTCACAAAGCCTTGTTGTTAACCTCGTGTATGAACGCCCTGGTGCATAAACAATATGGTGCACTATTGTGGGGTTTTTAATTTCAAAATGGCAGTGCACTTCTTATATTATACACACCAATGTCGTTAATTGAGCTAAAGGACCCAATGCCTAATAGAAAATGGTGCACCATTGCATGGTCATTTTTTATACAAACAAAAACAATGGTGTGGCGTATCGGTGTGTATACTATTTGACAACACTAGAAAAGGGTTAAATTTTAAAAAAAATGTTGGTGGCAAAATTCATTTTCACCATTTCTGTGCTCTACCCACATAAAGAATTGATGCTTTCCATTTTTACGAAATCCTCAGTGTGTAAACACATGGTGCATCGTGGAAAGGTTTTTACTTTACAAAACATTGGTGCACTATTCCTATAATAAGCACTGGTGTCATTAATAGAATTGCATGTCTCGGTGCTTAATAGACAATGATGCACCATTCAAAGTTTATTGTTTTAAAAATTAAAAATAATACTACTTAATAACACCGAACTAGTGTTAAATTTTAAAAAGTGTTGGTTGTAAAATTCATTGTACAACATATTGGTGTGTATACTACTTAATAACACCGAACTAGTGTTAAATTTTAAAAAGTGTTGGTTGTAAAATTCATTTTCACCATTATGGTGCTATACTCCTACGAAGCCCTGCTCTTATGACCTTTTCGGAATGTCGTAGTGTGTACACAACATGATGCATTGTTGCAGGGTTTTTAATTCAAAAATAGATGTGTATTTCGATGCATACATTACTCGATAGCACTAGACAAAGGTTAAATTTAGAAAATGTCTCATAAAATTCATTTTCACCATTTCAGTGCTATACTCCCACGAACCATCGATGTTATTATTATTTTAAAATGCCTCGGTGTGTACATAACATGGTGCAGTGTGGTAGGGTTTTTAATTTAAAAAATTGTGGCATGATTTGTAAATAATCCACATCAGTGTGTCAGATTCAAGTGCACCGGAATAGGGTTAAATAAAAAAAACTTACCAGCCATAAAATTCATTTCTACCATTTGTAGTGTTTTAGAGCTCTCAAGCACCGATGCTACTTTTACCTCTATGAAGCACCCTACCATTGGTGCTTCCCTTACTTGTCATACTTCAGTTCGTTGCTCACTACGTGCCTTTCAATTTTTGTCAAAAGGTGGTCAAATTTGTTTTTTCATTTACGGGCAACCATGCCTCCCTAATAAGCAAATTTCCAAGTAATTTCTACGTTTCTTTCTAACTTAAATTTTTAGCGGAGTAGAATTGAAAATTAGGAAAAATATGCATTGTTTTAAACGAAAAAAATCCTATGTGGTGTGTTCAAGAGCTTTGGCTCACACTGTTTGCAGTGCACCATGTAAATTTACAGCGTGCACAGCAAATCAATGTGTAACATTAAACATTGCAATGTTTTAATGTTATTTGGTTTATTTGGTAAATGGAAACACATTGGGCTGTGAATTTCCACGACGCACCACTTTAAAATTTATAATTTTTATAGTGCTACATCTAGTAAAATTAACTTCCTCATGCATTTATTTTTACCAAACACTTCACATAATATTAAAAAATTATAGCTCAGTGTGTTTGGTAACCTGCATGTTTCAGTGTGATGCATCGATGTAAAATTAACGCACTGGTGTGAAATGTTATGTTGACACACCACATTGAAATATAAAAATAACTAATGTTATATATATATGAACTGAAAGTGGTACGTCAAGTCAATGTATGCATCATTTTCAATGAATTCCTTTGTTTGGCATACTGTTCGTTCCTGTTATTCTGCGCATCGATGTTGAATTTTTTTTAATTAAAATTTATATGCCCATTTATAAACAGATTTTTCATTTAATAAAAAATAATTATTTTTATGTATGAACTTGATGTATTCTATATGCCAATCATGCAGAGGTGTCAACAGAGACAACAAGAACAACAATAGGAGCATAGGATTGACCAATACAATATGGTCTGAGACTGGGAGACGCAGGAAAGGGAGAGATATTTGTACCCTCACCCTATTATCAGAGAGACCCAAGGCCTTTTGAGGAATGTAGGCCTCCTTAAGTATTATGAGGAGACTACATCCTTGAAGGGGCACTCTGGGTTGTTAGCACAACTGATCCGTTGATAAGATGTCCACTAAAAGACTTTCCGTATCAGTCTTGACATGTGGTATGAACCCACTGAGGAGGACATTTATTTTATCACTGGCGTATCCAAGAGAGGGGAGGATTTTTCCCAATCATCTTATGTGCTCCATGGTGTTGTAGCGAAGAGTCAACTTATCTACTCTCATAGATCCATTGGGGATCACGTAGTTCCCCTAACGAATTTTCAGGTGTCTGGTGTATAGATAGGTATCACTTCTTTTAGTGGAGAGGAGGTTAGGTGCCTCTCACTATTAGTGAGTACCATTTAGTGCTCTACTAGTGATAGAAAGTGCATTACTTTCCCTCTTTTGATTTATGTTAATTCTTTGGTGCAAAGGCCATGATGTATCATATGATCTACCAATTTTTGCGGAATTTTTGTATGGCTTTAGATAGATGTCGTGCTATGATACATGGGAGGTTGAACTTACCTTTCTCTTCAAAGTTGTTTCATTTGTCTTTTGAGAGTTTTTCGGAGACGAGGCTTACTTTTAACCATTACTCTCCTAGGTCAGTCATTGAGGTATGAATGCACATGTGGGGGGAGATGATGCCTAAGAGGGATCAGCCAAAGTATCTAGCCAGGATTTCCATCGACACACTAGGGCTACTAGTCAGTGAGGTAGACCACATGTTCACCATGGTGTCGTGTCCTTACGCAAGGATGGATTAGCGATAGTGTCCCAACATCCTCTTCAAATAGGATGAGGCAATAGATGAGAGAGGTCATATTAATGTTTTATTTAAATTATTATAGTTTCATTTTATTGTCTTAATTAATTAGAATATAATTTATTCTAGCATGTTTTTTAACTTTTTTTATTAAATTATTTAGTGAAATTGTTTAATTATTGTTGTGTAATATATATTCAATAGAAATTGGCACATTCGTTAGGGACTTGCATTCTCCCCCACCGGATGCAAATGCGAAGATGACCGAGGCTGCGAAGGGTGAGGGGTGTCCTTGGATGTAGATACCCATGGGAATGTGGTCTTCGCATAGGCCTGATATTAGATTCAGGATGGAGTTAGGAAACCGACTCTCTAGACTTTTGGTTGAGACAGGAGTCTGCCCTGTGACAACTCGAGACACTAGGGAAAATCCTACGCTCCTGGAGCTCTAAACGGACTTGCTCCGTGATATGATTAGTCTTAAATTTAAAAAAAATTAAGATAATTAATATATATTTAATATAACCTAAAAAATTATATTTTAGTAAACTTTAGTTTATCACTAAAGTAATGAGAGTTTCAAACAACTTAAATTTAATATTTATAGCAACTCTTACCAATGTAAATTTAAATTTAAATTGAATAGCTTACTAATTTAAATTTAAATTTAATATCTTACCACTTACATAAAATGGAAACAAGACGAATAAAAAACAATATAATTATGAAGGGATTTATTATCATGGGATATATGTTATATGTGATCATGATGACGACTCTTTGTTAAATTATTAGATTTGTGTGCTACCTAATGGCGTTTATATGTGCTAGAGGTTTATACAATTAGATGATGTTAGCGAATTTGAATGTGTATTTTAGATTATATTTATGTTTGTTAGATGATTATCCTCATGATTTTATTTTTAGGAAATGATATAAATTTATTATAGATTATATATTGGTGAACTTATATCAAATTTTTATATATGAAATTAAATGCAAAAATACTTACTTTAAATAAAAATGTATATATACTTTTATATTTACAAAGTTTAATATTGTTGAAACTATAAGTGTAAATTTACCATAAATATTTTTCTATTATATAGATAGTTCATACATATTCATTCTAACTAAATTCTTTTTCAAAAAAAGAGTTACATATGAATACAATTTATTTTCCATTCTACTATTTACTCTTTTTTAATAGACTCTTCGACGCTAAAAAATATTTTTATAAAAAGGTTATGATCTCCAATCATAAGCATTCTATTGGCCCTAAAATTTTATGGATGCAAATCTTCTTATATTTGTTGTTTTTGTCAATATTTCCTAAGTTGATTGCTATCAAAATTTTAAATTACTTCATTAATTATGGTTTTAGTCAATGTTGGGGGCATAATTTAAATATTTCTAAAAGAAATGATAAAAGTATATAAACTAACAAACAGCGAAGTTGAAAACCAAATGATTACAAAATCCAATATAAACTTATCACAAACTTAGAATTAAACAAGTATGTCAAAATTTTCATTTTAAAATTATAAATTACACAATTGGAAATACTTAATTTTAAGTGTAAAAACGTTCCCACTAAAAAGAAATGTAAAAACATTTGTGGATCTTACCAATTATATAAAATTCCAAGAAGACGAATAAAAAACTATATAATTAGTGAAATAAAGAAAACAAAAACATACAACAATATTATAAATTATGATGAAATAACACAAGCACATATCACTCTCCATTGTCATCACCCTAATTATCTTCCTCACTTGGCATGAAATCATTGTTGTTATCAAAAATATGTTTTGATCTAAGGTTGTATCTTAATATGAACCACCAACCCTTATCTAGTACATATGGGTAAAAAAACACTTGGTTGTAGTGTTTGGGGAAAGCATAGGGCTCCCTAGCTTCATGCCACATCTTTCTAGAGTTGATATATATCAACCCGTTATCATGATCTTCTTTTACATTATTTTGATCAAAGGTGTTCCACTACTCCACTAGTAAAAAGTGAATAATTAGTTACTAAAAAAAGACTAAAATTTGCATATAAATGATCATTTTTCAGTCGATGACCAATAGTAGCTAATTTATAGTATCTTATAACACGACAAAATTTTAGTCATGTTTAGCTTAGTCATTACTTGGTTGTTTCAATTTTATCATCTAGTATTATATTTAGTCATTAGTTTAGTCATTGGTTTAGTCATTAATTTATGCAATTAATGATGAAATATACAATAAAATATATTACTATATGAATCTCCGAGAAAACCAATCAATGACCAAAGAAATGTGACCAAAATGTTAGCCGTGTTATAAGATACTTTAAATTAACTACTGATAGTTATGTATATGCAAATTTTAGTCATCATTAAAGCCCATTAATGACCAAAGCAATATGACTAAATTTTAGTCATGTTATAAGATACTGTAAATTAGCTATTAATAGTCCTATATATGCAAAATTTAGTCATCATTTTAATCACAAATTTATCATTTGCAATAGTCATTTATCTTTTTTTTTTGTATTTTCATATTCATTATATAAATGATTGATTTAGTAGTTTCTATTTATTTCATTTAATTTCATTCATAATTAGTATAAAAGCATAATTTAGTCATATATTTATTTTATTTGTGTTCATCATTAATCCATATAAAATACTAATTTAGTAGTTTTAGAATGATTTTATGTGTTCATTATTAATCAACATAAATTAATTAGTGTGATTTTGCGACTAAATTTAAAAAAAAAAACTCAGACAATATGCATATTTATCTAATATGATAACGCAAAGTTACATATATTAATTACAAGACTAATTAATATCAAGTGCAAATGAAAATAATTTCGACCATATAGATTTTATTATATAAAATATTAAGTATTACAATATGAGTTTCTAACTCAATATCAGTTGGACTGCAATTTACACATGAAATATTGTTTGGTCATTTCAAAACATTATCATTGTGTTTCCAAAGCATTGCAAGTGAATTCACCAACTCTGAAGACTTGACCATCAATCTCTATGTGTGTGTCTTATGTAATTTATTAGCTCTAAGGGCATCACTAGACCGATTTTCTTCTCTCTCTCATTTTGAATTTTTCACTCCAGTGTTATTGAATCTCTTATTTCTTCAATTCCTACTTCTTACCATCAATATTGAGTTCCTCTCCCGAAAATGAAAGAAGATACAATGCAAAGTATAATACATGAAAGACGATGAATTATTGAATATAAAATAAAGTAGACTATAAAATATTTATATGACATATACCTCAACATCAACAATGTCAATGTCATTGCCCCCCATAAAATCAAGAAACTCGAACAAGTTTTCTTTAGTTGGGGATAGTGGCCATTATATGGCCATATGGCCTGTATAAACAAAGAAAATAAAACATCACCGTATAAAAGAACACCTTAGTAATTTAGTTATATTCAACCTAGCTCACACCTAAAAATAACACGTTGGAATGAAGAGAAGTCCACTTTAATTATCTCTTGCATCTTTCCTTTGTAACCTAATGTCACTTGTATTAGGTTTTGATCATAGTGGGTAACATGAATAGCTTGGTCGAACTCAACTTCTACCCCATAGTCTTGTGTCATGTGTCCATCATCGACATCCTCCATGCGAAAATTATGTAATGCACCTATAAAAAAGTGAAAAAATCACAGTGTCATGTGTCTTATAACCCGCACATAATTAAAATGAAAAATATAGATGTTACAATTCAAAAGTGGATTACAAAGTTAAAAATGTACAAAAAGAGATTATTACCTAGTTGTTGCACCCAATCCCTATGTCTAGTGCATCCTCTTCAACGGGGGGTTAATGACTATATGCATCGTATTTCTCTCTGACTTGGTCAGCAACCCAACTGTTGGGTGTTAATGGGAAAAGTGTCTATTCAGAACGACCCTATCCCACTAAGGTGTGACAGTGACCTTAGAAACAAACATAGAAAACTACTTTTGTATTCTTCTTTATGAACTATAAACAAAGAGAAATAGGACGAACCAACCTGTGTCTTGCGCTAGTCCTTTGATCCAATCTCTCTCCTCTTTGACAGCTTCCAGCTAGCTGCTCCCTCACTTGCCCAGCTTCACCAAGTACTTGCAAGATCACAGAAGAAGGAAACTATACAAAGACATGGGTTCATACTCATAAAAAGCTTAGGATCAGATTTAAGCTAAACATACAAATGTAACAAACATCAATGATACACAAGCATGTAGGAGAAACTCAAATAGTTTTATTGATATAACAAGAAGATCTAGGAGGAGTTACAACCGCTGATTCCTGATCCAGCATCAACCTCCCAGCAGAGAAGCCCCTCTTCACCTTCAACAAAGCATAAATCACCCAATACTCTGATATCTATCTCAAAACCAACATCAATTCTTTGCAATGTACAATATTCCAACCTCTGGATCTCTGGGATGAGGGATCCATATATAGATGTATGCAAGGAGTATGAGTCAGCCCATGAATTGATTAGTGGCTTCTCTCTGCCAGTTCTTGCTTCCACTTGGAGACTGAGAGCCTCTTACTCATCCCTTGTCGAATTCAGTGAGAGAAGTGTCATTGGAGAAGATTTTGGAAGCTTCCATTGTCTCTCCACCTCGTGGAATGACTCTGTCACTTGTCATTTCCTGCTCAAGGCACCCTGGTAGTGCATTTAACATCACCTTTAGGTACTCGACCATAAGGACCTTTAGGTACTCGACCCCAAGGATGCGTAAGCAGGCTCGACTGTTAAGGACCCTTTAGGGCTAGTGAAACCACACACTATATGGTTCCGGAATCTTTCTTTCTATGCATGCTTTTATTTGTGCCTGGCCTGACTCTATATGCATGCATTAGGCCTTTCTGTACCGGGCGCTATATGTCCCGAAAAGAAGAGATCTCGATGAACGAGATATCTTTGAAAGGGGTTACCTCTTCAGGAAAACGGCTCGGTCACCAAGCTAGAGAGAGAGAAGAGCAGGCTCGACCATAAGGGCCGCCATCACCTTTAGGTACTCGACCATAGGGAGAGGAGAGGGTAGCTAGTGGACTTAGGTGCTTTGCAACGCACTTGGCTAGTGGAGCAGCTGAAATGATCCTGATTTGACTAGTTCTGAGCAGTTTCTGGTGGAGAACTTCTGGGAGAAGCTGTAATTTGTTGACCTTGTTCCTTTAGGAGTTAGAACAACACTTTTAGGGACTTAGGAGCCCTTAGTTTATGGACATTTCATGCTTAGAGCTGTAAGGCACAAAAACGTCTATAACAGTTGCCCCCTAAAGTATGAGGCCGTTTATCGGGTGAAATGATTTATTAGGAGGATCCGAATTTCTTTCAATGCTGGGAGGAGACCTGTAATAAGATACAATACAATACATTATCTTCATACTATTTTCATGATCTAGCTGAGGCGGGCATTCCCATGCTCAGCTTTATAAATTCATTTTCATGTACATAGGACAAACAATCGTCTAATGGTAGACTGATGATTCTGATAGAGTCATCATCCTTTTGGTAGGATGATTATCTGTGCTGCAATGTTGTACATTTCAATGTCTTTATTTTCCTGAATATATATCGCAGCCCAGATGGATGAAACTAGATCCGGGGTCTTCAATCTCGTCCGATCTTCACTCGAAGTACAAGTCGATCCATGTGAGAGATGTTTTAAAGTCGAACATGGAAAGACATCGCTTGATTACTAGTGAATGATGTAAACTGTTAACAAGCGCGAGAGGAATCACCGATAATGATAATGACACTCAAGGTACTGTAGTACAATTCATGTGGTGTGAATAAATGACTTGGCGTCGAACACCACGCAAAATCTTTCGGTCGAAGGTCATTGATGTATACTTGTCGCCGGAAGTGAGAAACTTGCCATTGAGGCATGCAAGCTTCAAAGTACTGAATGGGGTGTTCCTAGATCAACTTCTTGGATAATGAGCTGATTTCGACAAGAAGCGATCCGTCAAAGGAGGGCCTTAATGAATCCCACATCAATGACACGGAACGGAGAAAATGATTTTGATGGAGGTGAAAATGATCTGGTGATATATGGTTCAGGATGGCGGTCATGAAAGAATGAAGTATAATGTATGGTAGTGGATGGGACACAGGTGACTTCTCTGGATGACTTCTCTTGAACATGTCGGCGACACTTATGTGATGGATTGGTAGCATTTACCCCAAATGTGGATGGTATGGCGTGACCATGGTGATGTGACCGGTGAATGAAACAACCCAACCCGACTCGGGCACGGAGTGGAAGTGTCATGTTCAAGAGCGACTTGCTACCAATAAAGATTCTTTGAGTTTTCTTCCCAATTTTTCCCCAGTCATTGCTGAACAGTACCTCTTTATTTTTGTCAAGCTTGAGGAGGATAACATATGTTTGTTCTATAATTTTCCCTTCGGGCAAACCCATCGCTATGTTTTAACGAGCCTAGCGATAGTGAAACTCGTTCTCGTCTAAAGACAAGTTTGTCGCTATTAATCTTTTTAATGAGTCTAACAACAAAGATAACTCGGTCCTTTTCATTTTTAGAGAGTCTGAAAAGGTACGTAAAGGTAACTCCGAAATTCCTTTTTCATCATCTAATCCCTTATGTCTAAAAAAGTATAAAACAATACAAAAGGGATGAATTTTCGAAAGTTTTAACGAGCCGAAAAAAACAAGCTCTCGATCTTTTTGTGCAATAATCCCTCGGGTCCAAAAAGATTAAAATCTAGAGGAGGGATAGCACTTCCCGTCGCTTTAACGAGCTGGAAGGCCAAAACTCGGCAATCTTTTCATATTTTACGAGTCAGTTGAAAAGAGCTTAAAGAAGACTCGTCTTTTGAGGAACGAGTGATAAAAAGGGTAGCAGCTGATTCCAGGTAAGGTTTGGAATTTTCCAATCACGGTAGTGTTACAAGGATGGCTAGTGAAATCACTCTTCGCAACTGTTCCTCAAAATGGGTAAACAATCAAATGGAGGTGAATGATCGGCCAATGGAAAAGTGGAGGTGACGGTGCAAACACGACCAAGGTTTTAATGGCTAAAATGCTTCGTTCACGGTGGTTATTTACCGGGGAATAGTTCATTTTTTAAGGAGCTTAAACGCGGGTGGAAACATTTGCTCATATCTTATGTTTATTTTTTAACGAGCTTGAACTATGCGCTAAAACGGCTCGATTAATCCAGTCATATGATAAGAATGCCTCATATAAAAACCACAACTTTTAGATTTTTGCCCCACATCCTTTCTTTATGCGAGTTAGGTGACGACTAATCCTACGAGTTTAAAGGGTTAGCCTACGGGTTTAAAGTGAGGACCTAAAAATTTAAAAAATAAATAGTCGCCCTTCGCTTGCACTCCAAAAGGTTTGCATGCCCCCAGGTATAAAATATGGTTTCAAGGTTACCCCTCAATTTGCAGACAAAACATTTTTTCTATCAGGAGAGGCCTGCCTCTTACAGGTTACCCAAATATTGCTCTATTCACGCAGCAAACAAAACACTTCTTCGGCGATGTCTACCGAGATAAACAAGGGTGAGCGACGACGTCTGCCGACTCACATAACTTTGACAAGAGAATCTTATTCTAGAATAATCCCTCTTCCACCGACGGACGGGGTACAGACTAGTCATATTCTCCCGCGGAAACCTACCCTATACCTGAAGTTTTCCTGCCGAAGCAAACCAGGATGCATGCCCCCTGGGTTTCAATCATATCCCTCCGAATTACTCACGCTCATCGGGAGGATGGATTGGGGATTGAGACATTTCTTGCTTGAAGAGATCATTTAGGGATGGTATATGACTATTTTCTATGTGTGATCCGGGAAATTAAAGCTGGTCCACGAGCTTGACCACTCTTCCTTCGTGCGGAAAACACATTACTCTAAAGAGTGAGGAGACGATGGCTCCCATGCAATAAATATAGTCTCGTCCAAGGAGTAGGTTATAATCCAAGGGTCCTTGAACTACCATGACGTTCATGCGAACTGTCTTCCTTCTCAATGTTATGGGCACATCGGGAAGGATCCCTAAAGGTCGACTGGTTCCTTTATCAAAGCCTGTCAGATTTCTCATCTCAGGCGACAACGATGGCGAACCAAGCGCTTTCCAAGCAATAGAGGAAGGGATACTCATAGAAGCCCCCTCATCTATGATGGTACCAGCCATGACCATTCTATATATTTGAACGATAATTCGGAATGGTACACTTGCTGGTAGGCGGGGTCTGCCTAGTTGATTCCAGTCGAAGGAGACAACTAGGTTGCTTGGAGGTGGAACCGAGTAAACGACAGGGTATGGCTCTGAAGAACTTCCTTCCTGCGGTAAAGGAATGGGTAGATTGCCCCCATGTTCGTCGGAGTCTGTGTTGATGAAGAGAATTTGGACGGTGCCATCCTTGTTCTCTTCAGTGACTGTATCATCCGAAGATAAAACCTCTGAAGGCAAGACCGGGTCAACTGCCGCCTCGACCTTTTGAATTTCGTCTGGTATGGATTCAGTTGGTTTATCTTCAATGATAGGTGCTTCAGCCGACCACCTGAGCGGGCCAGCTGGATTCTCAACTAGTGATGGACTCGGAAAGAGTTTTTTATATCCAGGAGGAAGTTGTAACAGTGAAACCGGACGATCATCCAAAACTCTTTTAGCTTCATCTAAGAAGGGACAACGGTGGAGGGCATGGTCGCCTTCGCATAGTTTAGAAGGAAATCTAGCTTTCCCTTTTTGTCTTGGGGCTTCACTTTCACTAGTCGATGGTGTGCTTTCAACATGATCACCAAAGGTTGATGACACCGGATTGTGCAAACGAGGAGACCAGTCCCTTAGTATCCCGGGGATGCAAGGACAATCTCTGTGAGCCTGGTCTCCTTTGCAAATGACACATGGCGATTTAGGCCTGGTCGGTGCTGTGTGTGGATTTTCGTTAGACGACACTCGTTTTCCCACATTCGCCTTTAGCTCCTTCTTCTTCTTCTCTTTCTTCTTCTTTTCCTTCTTCTCCTTCGGAACTTGGTTTTTAGTTTTACCAGGTCCATCAAGTGAAGAGGAAGGAGGAGAGGAAGAATTAGAGAAAGTAGAAGGCTGGTGGGTAACTCTGGACTCATCTAATTCTGATTCGATTGTTCAGGAATAATGGTGTTCTGAACGACATTGGCTGAGAAGAGCCATACTGGCAAGCCAATTGTCAGTCCTAGAAGCGACAATGTGGCCATATGGGGCGCACCAACATCTCCCCAAGAGGAGAAGGGACTAGGATTTCCACCAAGGGGAATTCCTTGGCTGGTAGGCTCCATTTTCTCAACCCAAAGATCAACGTAGGAAAAGGGTATGAATATTCTGTTTAAAATAAATTTTAACACGCTTTGACACTACTTGTTTTTTTAGTTTTAAAGAGTCGAGAAAAAACAAAAGATGACTCTAGTCTCCTTTGATTTTTAATGAGCCTGAAGTGACAAGTGCTCAGATGGACCTTTTCCGTTAAGGAGTCTGAAAAGGAACGAAAGGGACTGCTCTAGAGGTCTAGGTAGAGGGAGTACCAAACCAATCGCAAAACTGCAGAATACTTTTTACGGTACGACAGTCAATCTTCCCAAATGCTGTGTTCGGTGCATTGCGATCAGTAGGGCGGCCGACACGGCTTCCTATGGATAAAAGGTTTTAAGCCTATAGGGGTCTCCTAATATATACTCGACGGTACATGGGAGCACATGTCTGTACTGGCACTTATCATCTCAAAGTGGAGGAATCACCCAACCATCAATGAGGACAATAGTTACCAGGCTTTACGACACCGGAATACGTCTCTAGCCTAGACCTCTAAATGTTGTGCGTTAAGTTACAAAGCGTTGTTAAGTTCATTGAGTTTATTTTAAGTTGATCTTTCTTATGAAGTTTTCCTTTTGGGATCACCACGAGATGTAGATGTAATTCCTAAAATGCAATCTAAAGATGATAAACAAACTTTTATCTCTTTTCAGCAATGAAAATCCTAGCTACAAGGGAAAAGAAGGACACAATCTTTTCGCAAAGAGCAAAGAGCACACTGTAGATGCACTTTTCCTAAATCAAGCCAAACAGACTGTCAATATGCAAATGCACATGCATGTGTTTTGTTTTTCACTTTATTAATATTGATGCCTAAAAAGAAAGTTGTTGTACAAATCTGAATTCGCTTTCAAGTGAAAAAGACAAACAAGCTTCTTTTTGAAATCACAAGGTAGAGACGATCACGACACTTTATGGTTTTGAAATAAACACTCATTTCGACACTAGAAAGTGACAAATTCAGACCAAAGGAAAAAGTAAAAGCATAATCGACTGTCAACAACAAATAAACTTTCTCCTATGATCAAAATCGACACTTGCGACAGATCTAAATCAAAGGACGACAGTATGACTATTCTACTTTTGCAATGGAAAACTGTAAATGACGTAACAAACACACAAAAACATCTACAGTTTCTTTTGTACAACTGAGGCGGAATATCAGCAAAGAAAAGGGGTTTTTAAACAAACACACACTGATCACAGGCTGCAAAAATCAGAGACAAAACTGAAAAAATTGAGCAAAGAACCTCAGCTGCACAGGGCTAGGCTGATCAACGCACCTGTTACACAGAGAAACTGGATTGCAACGCAAGTTGCCCTCTCGAAAACTGCGCTGAAATGCAGGAACTCTTCACAGTACCTGCGCTGGGGAAGAAACGAGAATTCTATCTGGGCTCTGGGTCACGGTTTGCAGTTTAATCTATGGTTTTTTGCCGAGTAAAAGCAATCAGTAATGCACAATCAGAGGGTAGATATAAAGGAGGTCTAAGAGCTATCACAAAGGGAAATCAGATCATTTGTGAATCAGCTGTTCAAATCATAAACAGATCCAGTGAATGGATTGAAGCAGCAGATGTCTACTTTGCATTTGTTAGGAAAATGCAGTTCGATTTGCTACTTCTAAGTTTATGAAATAAACAATAAGAGAAACACAAAAAAACTAACTAGACAATCGTCCCCAGTGGATTCGCCCTTTTGTTAACGGGAAAAGTGTCTATTCATAACGACCCTATCCCACTAAGGTGTGACAGTGACCTTAGAAACAAACAGAGAAAACTACTTTTGTATTCTTCTTTATGAACTATAAACAAAGAGAAATAGGACGAACCAACCTGTGTCTTGCGCTAGTCCTTTGATCCAATCTCTCTCCTCTTTGACAGCTTCCAGCTAGTTGCTCCCTCACTTGCCCAGCTTCACCAAGTACCTGCAAGATCACAGAAGAAGGAAACTATACAAAGACATGGGTTCATACTCATAAAAAGCTTAGGATCAGATTTAAGCTAAACATACAAATGTAACAAACATCAATGATACACAAGCATGTAGGAGAAACTCAAATAGTTTTATTGATATAACAAGAAGATCCAGGAGGAGTTACAACCGATGATTCCTGATCCAGCATCAACCTCCCAGCAGAGAAGCCCCTCTTCACCTCCAACAAAGCATAAATCACCTAATACTCTGATATCTATCTCAAAACCAATAGCAATTCTTTGCAATGTACAATATTCCAGCCTCTGGATCTCTGGGATGAGGGATCCATATATAGATGTATGCAAGGAGTATGAGTCAGCTCATGAATTGATTAGTGGCTTCTCTCTTTCAGTTCTTGCTTCCACTTGGAGACTGAGAGCCTCTTACTCATCCCTGGTCGAATTCAGTGAGGCAAGTGTCATTGGAGAAGATTTTGGAAGCTTCCATTGTCTCTCCACCTCGTGGAATGACTCTGCCACCTGTCATTTCCTGCTCAACGCACCCTGGTAGTGCATTTAGGTGCGTTGCAACACATCTAGCTAGTGGACTTAGGTGCTTTGCAACGCACTTGGCTAGTGGAGCAGCTGAAATGATCCTGATTTGACTAGTTCTGAGCAGTTTCTGGTGGAGAACATCTGGGAGAAGCTGTAATTTTTTGACCTTGTTCCTTTAGGAGTTAGAAAAACACTTTTAGGGACTTAGGAGCCTTTTGTTTATGGACATTTCATGCTTAGAGCTGTAATGCACAAAAATGTCTATAACATTTGGGCATATCATTATCATATTTTCTGCTAAATGATCAAGATAATGCATGCTTCTACCATTCAACCGTATGAATTATTTCCTTTCATTGTCCCATTTCCTCCTCTTCTATTCACACAATGTGATCCATAGTTGTGTCATTTCTGAATTGTAAAGAATGAATTTGTTTATGGCTTCAATTTATGAATTCGTTGATGAACGTATATAGTATGTATGAGATAAAAATATGCATTATGAAGTTTAGAGTGAATAGTTACAGTGTAGAAATTTGAAAATTGATAAGTCACTTACTCTTTATCAAGTGCCTTTTTCCATTCGTTTTGATAAGTTCCCCTTCTCTTTTATCTTCCTCCCTTTTGTCGTCCCAAATCACTACACCTGGTGTGTTTTTGATCTGCTTGATATACTCACTGACATAATAGAATGACTCATATGATATGTACCCCTTTGCCATAGACCCCTCGGGTTATGCCCTTTGTCAAACAAAACCTTTCAATTTGTTCATGTACCTCTCTAGGAAAAACATTAAAAGACAAGAAACCACCCCAAATAATTCAAACTCTTCTACTAGGTGAATTAAAATATGGCCCCACAAATCTATGAAACTCGTCGGTAATTCCTTCTCAAACATACAAAATATCTCAGCTATCTCTTTATGCCACCATGTAATGCTATCCATATGAATCTCCTTTGATGTGATCCAATTTACAAATGTAGATAATTTAGATAAGACACAATGTAGGTCTTAGGGGAAGTTGTGGTTCACACCCCCATGCATGGGAAAAGGATAATGAAACTTCAAAGTAAACATATACAAAAATTAATTATATTTTATCCCATGGCATAAAAATAATAAAAAATAATAAAATCATGTTTTTTACATACATACTCTTAGAAAGTTCAAATGGTCATGCGATTTCAACCCCAACAAATGGTCTTCCCCAGTAAAGTGGTTTCATAATAAAGACGCTTATAAAAAAGACACACTCACACCCATTATAACTTACTTTGATGAAGAAATATCATCTTTCTTTAAAGTCCATGTGACATCACCTTCTTTGAAATACCAAGATAGACCAACCCCTCCTCTATTTTTTTGTCTTAGCCAATGTTTCTTTTTAGTTTTTGAAGAAGTAATATCTCGTAATAGCCAACATGTCATTTTATTTCAATGATATGTGCCTCCACAAAGAAGATGAAACAATTTTAAATATATGCATGGGATCCAGTAAGTGGGCAATCTTAAGACGCTCCCTATATGGGAGCCCATAAAATATAGATTTCATTTTCATCGCAAGGGGAAATTTCTCAACATAGGTATTGAATAATTTTGGATCAACGAACATAGGCTCCTCATTTGAATCAAACATTTATGTGATCTCCTTCTCCTCGTTATCATATTCTCTAAGCGATTCATCTCATGTAATTATTGCATACATTTGGGTTCTCTCTGGTTTACCAATGAAAGTGGATGTTTCTCTTTTGTAAGGGTGTCTTCTAGGAGTAATACTCTAGAGCAGTCATACATTGGCTTTCGTAGGTAGTTGGACCACCTAGCCTTCAAAAAAAGTCCACAAAATTTACATCCATGATACCCTTTTGTTACAAAACCTGTGAAATTAGTATATAGAAGGCATGTTAGCGAACATGAAGATCAAAGCAATTGCAAAGAATTAAAGTAATATTTTAAAAACAATTGTTACATATATAAACAAATCAATAAACTTTAAATTAATGAGAGCAAACTCCCACTAGTAAAAAATGGTTAATTAGTTACTAAAAAATGACTAAAATTTGCATATAAATGTTCATTTTTCAATCAGTGACCAATAGTGGCTAATTTACAGTATCTTATAACACGGCCAAATTTCAGTCATTTTTAGCTTAATCATTAATTGGTTGTCTCAAGTTTAGCGTCTAGAAGTATATTTGATTATAAATTTGGTCATTAATTTAGTCATTGGTTTTGTCATTAATTGCAACAATTAATTTCCAAATACACAACAAAATATACAACTACATGATTACTCGAGAAAACCAATATATGACAAAATAAATATGGCCAAAAATTTGGTCGCGTTATAAGATACTATAAATTAGCGATTAATAGTCATATATATCAAAACTTTAGTCATTGTTTGAAACCAATTAACAACTAAAGAAATATGAATAAATTTCAGTCGTGTTATAAGATAATATAAATTAGCTACTAATAGTCGTATATATGCAAAATTTAGTTTTCATTTGTAATCACAAATTTATCATTTTCAGTAGCCATTTTTTTTGTAGTTTCATATTCATTATATAAACGAATAATTTAGTAGTTTATTTACTTTAATTAATAATCATTATAAACGAATAATTTAATCGTTGCATATTCATTTTATTTGTGTTCATCAATAACCATTATAAACTACTAATTTAGTAGGGTTTTTTTTTTTTTTTAGCGCAACTTTTTATTAAGGAAATAAAAAGTTACATTGCATATGCTACAACATTTCTGATTGTACTGTAAAACTGCTTTTGTTTTCCCAACAAAAGCATCCTGCCTTTTGCTAGAGACCGACTGTTCCTTAAAAGGAAGCTGCACATCTGATTTACCTTCATTCTGTTCAGTCAAAAACCATGACTTCCCTTACTTAAAAGGGCTGAAAAACCATAAAAAATAACGGGTCTCCTCAAATGAGGAAAACAACCCTTACAAACTGAGTATATTGTGTAAGCTGCCATATAAATATTACATATAAAAGTCTTTGATATTGTTTTCAAAAAGATATTAAAAGCTTTTGAAAGAATGCTACAGAAAAGATCTAAAATGCTAGTCATGGGGCGGCTGATCTGATCTGCTGATCTGTCCCTGATTTTCCTCTATAATTTTCCAGCTGCCCAGATTCTGCTGCAAACCTTCCTTAGAAAGTTTGTCGGCTGAATCATTCTGGTCCCTGAAAATATGACATAAAGAGAAACTGTTAAAAGAAGATTTCAATACCTGAATTTCCTCCAGCAAAAGTTTAAGGATTTGATTTTTGCATGTGCTTTGTCCATTGACCCATCTGATAACATTTAATGAGTCTCCGAAGATCTGAATTGTGTGGGTGTTCCTTTGGATGAGCCAGCAGAGGAGAAGTTTCAAAGCGAACATTTCTGCATAGTTATTTGAACCGGTCCCTAATCCGACTGAGGCTTTGAGGATGTGATTTGTGTTTTCATAGATGACTAATCCTGCTCCTGCTCTATTATTTTGCGAAGCTCCATCGAAATAAGCCCAGGGAACTCCCTCTTTTATTTGAACTTCTGTGTCTTGTCTTTTAGGTTGATTCTCCTCTGCTTCAGGAATACTAGTATAGATAGAAACACTTTGGATTGCTATGACTGTCACTGGGGTTTCCTTATCCTGGAAGATACTCCTGTTCCTTGCAATCCATACCCCCCAGCTGATGATCAGAGGTAGATTACGCATGTTCCCATTAGGATATTGTTGCCACCACTTTTTCCATACCTCTAGCAGGTTATCACCTGCCCATTCAATCTTGTTATTCAGTAAATTTCCTGCCTCTCCCCATATCTTGATAGTTTCTGTGCACTTTAGGAACAGGTGATTTATGGTTTCAGCTTCAGATTTGCAGAGGGTGCATCTCCCAGGCCCGTGCATATATCTTGACTGCAGGATGTCCCAGGTTGGGATTTTATTTTTTAGTATGCACCAAAATAGAAGTTTTGACTTTGGTGGACTTTTGAGTTTCCACAAATGTTTCGGCCACCATTCAGGAGTTCCCCATCCTTTCCTGGACATGAGGAATTTGTAACCGCTTTTTGATGAATATTCCCCCGAGTCTGCATGCGCCCAGATTAACTCGTCCCGGCTATCTTTCAGTCTTACATTGGATCTAGAAAGTTCCTGAATGTAGGTTCTCCACTCATTCCTCCATCTTTGCTCTAGTTCTAGGTCTTCTTCATCTTTCCAAGCTTGTCCCCAAATGGTTGAATGTCCAAGTTTATCCACTTGGTTTAAGAAGAGTATGCCTTTGTTCTCTAAGTGTTGGACTAACCCAGGGGATAAGGCATAGTTTTCATTGCAGCCAATCCATGGATCCTTCCCTATCTTCACATTCCTTCCATTCCCAATCTTCCATGCCAATCCTTGTTCTATCACTTTGAATGACTCCACCGTAGCTTTCCATATCACCGAGACATTCTTTTTATTCTTTGTTGGGTTTCTGATCCATTCTTCTAGTGGAACTGGGTCTATATAT
Organism: Pinus tabuliformis; assembly: GCA_031772625.1. NCBI lineage: Eukaryota > Viridiplantae > Streptophyta > Pinopsida > Pinales > Pinaceae > Pinus > Pinus tabuliformis. The sequence goes on along the minus strand of CM062814.1, from coordinate 222,017,991 downwards.
TTCCTTTTGACCACTCTCGTCCAAAGATTTTCCATCTTAATAAGTCTCCACCCTGATTTGGCTGCCAATGTGAGACTGAAATCAGGAAGGCTTTTTATCCCCCATCCTCCCTAATCTTTTGGCCTTGCCACTTTCTCCCTAGCCACCCATGGGAGAACCACATTCTTTAGAACCAGCCCATAAAAATCTACTGCAAATTCTCCTTATTTTCTCCAAGACTCCCTTAGGAACCCATGTTAGAGCAGCCCAATAGACTGGGATGGCCAGCAGCACAGATTTGATTAGGGTCAGCCTCCCTGCTCTAGAGAGCCATTTATAACTCCAATGAGTTATTTTGGCTTCGATTTTTGCGATCAACTAGTTCCAGTCCTCTTTCCTGTAGGCATTCGGCTTCAGCCAAAACCCTAGATACTTGAATGGGGATTCCATATTGCATATTTCATAGGGAAAAAGGGAATTGATCTGAGCTTTTTCTTGTCTGTTTAGACCTTCCACTATAATCTGTGATTTCTTGGAGTTAATCTGCATTCCAGTTGCTTTCAGGAAAAGATCAAATATGTTTTTTAGTTCCTTTATTTCATTAGAGGCACCATTAGTAAAAACCAAAATGTCATCTACAAAAAGAAGGTGAGATATATTCATGTTTACCGCCGCTTCTATACCTTTTACCTTACCTTCCCTTTTGGCCTTTTGAATCAGCTGGCTTAATCCTTCAGCAACAAGAAGAAATAACAGGGGGGACAGAGGGCAGCCTTGCCTCAACCCCCTCTGTCCTTTAAAGAAAGGAGTGGCTGCACCATTGATGAGGATTGCATAGCTAACATTTGTGATACACCCCATAATCCAACTGATAAAATCCACTTTGAAGCCTAGATGAGTTAATAGCAGTCAGATATATATCCAATTAATCCTATCATATGCTTTTGATAAGTCTATTTTTAAGACAGCTCCTTTCTTGTTTTTCTGCTTTACGCTGTGAAGTACCTCCTGTGCCACACCAATTGCTTCATGTATTTGCCGACCATTCAAAAAACCAAATTGTTCAGATGAAATATGCCTTGACAGAATTGGTTTGATTCTGAGCGCTATCACTTTTGCAATTATTTTGTATATACTATTGCATAATGATATAGGCCTAAAATCCTCAAAGGTTTCAGGAGCTTCCTTTTTTGGGATGAGAGCTATGAAAGTTGCATTGAAGGGGCTGTAAATCTCTCCTTTCTTTCTGGATTCCTCTACTACTTCTGTTATTTCTTCTCCTATCAGCTCAAAGAAGTGGAGAAAGATCTCTACGGTCCAGCCATCCGGTCTAGGACTCTTCTCTTTTGCCATAGATTTGATGACACTTTCCACCTCCTCCTTTGCTACAGGGTCCATTACTTCCTCCGCTTTTGCCTCCTCCACATACCTAGAAACACATTGCGCTGTTTTGATGACCTCAACGATGGTGGCCTCGCCTTGGTCTGCAAATAAAGTTTGGAAATGGCTCTGTCCTAAAGCTGACAAAGATTCAAACGTCTTAGCCTCCCTTCCTTCATCATTTTTTAGATTCCAGATGGTATTTGCGCTCTTCCTCCCTTTTGCATAGTTGTGGAAAAAGCTCGTGTTTTCATCCCCTGCTTTTAGCCAGATTGCTCTACTCTTGAGTCTCCACTCCTCCTCCTTTGCCAGCAGAATTTGATTTTTGAGTTTCTCCAGGGATAGAATTCTCTCTTTTGATTCCTGCGTCGCATAGCCATCCTCCTCTATGCTCTCTAGTTTTTGAAGGTCCTCATTTATCCTAGTAATTTCCTCAGTCTGCTTAGCCTTCCTGTCTTTTGCCCATGTGATTGTTGCTTTCTTCAGTCTTTTGAGATTTTCCATGAACAAGAATCCTTTATCCTCAGAGGATCTTCTGTCTGGGTGTATCCAAGTTTCTTTGAAAAGATTGTTATAAGAGACTTCTTGCAGCCAAGATGCATTAAACTTGAAGGGTGCTGGTGGCTTTGGGGGTGTCTTGGAGAGTTCAAGGTAAATTGGAAAATGATCTGAAGGCCCCCCCTCTTCAACCCATTGTCTAAATAAAGGAATCATGGAAGATAGGTCCTCATTTATGAGAAAACGGTCCAGTCTCTTCGCCACTCTTGCATCTCCAACTCTTCTATTCCTCCAAGTCGGCTTTAGCTTGATGAGGTTAGCATCTAACAGATTATTTGCTATTAATAGGTTCTGGAAGAAATCTGTTAGCGAATCCTCCCTTGCCGCTGGACCCCAAGCCTCCGCTCTTCCTAATGAGAAGTTAAGGTCACCACCCAGCACCATGTATTTGCTCTTCATTAACGAATTTTCCATCAAATCATTCCAAAAGGGCATCCTTCCCTGGCATGGTCCATATATATTGAGAATTGTTATAGAAAAATCGAATTCTGAAGATTGACATTCCATTCCCATCGCCTGCCTCATTCCCCATTGGTTCCTTATCTTGATTCTCCCTTCTCTGTAACCTACAACCAGCCCTCCAGAATGACCAACTGAGTCTATGGCTGAAAATTTCCAACCTGGAAGAAGGCCATTTAGCATCGACTCAATTTCTACTCCATTCCCCAGAGTCTCCTGGAGTAGAAGGACATCCGCCTTGGAATTCATAACCATCTCCCTAAGAGCCAATTTTTTGGGTTTACTGGCTAAACCCCTACAGTTCCATGAGGTTATGATCATTTTAAGACAGTTTCAGGGCCCTGCACCGCTCTAAGTGCCCCAGTAATTGACTGTTGCTTCCCGTCTGCCACATCATGTATTGCTTTAACCTGGGCCATGGAAAGGTTTGATTTCCTTCCCCTTTTTTTCCTGGTCTGGCTCTGAGGGATTGTTAGCTCTATGCCACCCACCGAGGATAGGGGATCGGATTTATTATCCTGAGATCGGAGGTTATAAGGGCATATGGGATGAGGGACCAGGGAAGAAGGTTCAGGACAACACCCATCACAATTCAGATCTAGGGAGGGAATTGCAGCAGAGATTGTTTCTATACAGTTTTCCATATTACATCCATCAATGATTGCGTTTTTATCTTTATTAACAGGAAAGGAGTTTTTTGTAAGAGGATCGGGAACCAGACATTCATCTTTATTATCTGAATTAAAAAAAGAGGGATTTTTAGGATCTAAATTCGTACCCTTAGAGTCCTCGCCTGTGATGGGATTTTGAATCGGTGCTGCTTCCTCGGGGTTTCTAGGTCTGTTGATTCGTTCCCGGGCTCAGTGCCTTCCTCTTCCATTTTGCTCGGAGAAACTTGGATTGCTACGTTCTGAGTCTGCCTCCCCTGCTAATGATCTAGCTCCATATCTTCTCCCTCCTGATGCACTGAGTTCTCCTTTTCCCGTCGAGTCTGGTTCTGACTGTTTTCTTTCTCCAAGTGTGCCACCGTCCTCTGAAACCTTCTCCGTCGCCTGCCCAAGGGGCATTCCTTGGCCAAATGCCCATAGACGTGGCATCTATGGCAGCGGAAAGGCAAATATTCATAGTCCAGAATTTGTTCGAAGACGTAATCTTTATATTGGAGATTAATCTTCTCTGCTAACCCTCCACTTGGATTTAAACTAACTAGAATCCGAGCCATTGCCTTATGTTGAGTTTCCAGGAATGACATGTCTGCCTCCAAAAACGTGCCTAACCTGTTCCCAATAGCTTTGAAAACCAACTCGACCCAAAGAAAAGATGGTAACCCTGGTGCCCTTACCCAAACCGGGTAAACATCCGTTTTTTCATGATTTGCGTCAAACAGAGGGCTCCATTTCTTAAACAGAACCGGAATGTTCCTGAAGGCCCAATTTCTCTTGATGACCCACTTTGCTGCCTCTTTGTGCTCAAAGTGCACCATGAACCATCCTTTGGCTAGGGTCATAACCCTGAAATCTCTGATGAGTTCGGACTGCCAATTTTGCTCCCCCCATGAATGGATGAATTCGGATGTGAATTTTTTCCCCCTTTCCCTGCCGACCAGAGTGCATTCTGCCACCTCCAGAGCCTCTTCTATCTGCACGTCCATACCTAGAACCAGATTCCCTCCTATCTCCTGAGATTTGATCGTTCTCTGTTTTTTCTTTTCCCCCCTTTATTCTTTGTTACTGTGTCATTTTCTCTTAATTCCTCATTTTCCTCGTTCCTTCCTTGAAGTTCCGGTCCAGAGATCAGGGGTAGTGATCTTGTCTCAGGTGTGGCCAGTACCGAGTTGTTAATAGATAGAATAAAGGGCTCAGATAGGGTTTGATTTATTACCTGTGTACCCTGATCTGTTCCGTCAGTGTTTCCCCATGGATCCTGAAAGCCTTCGGAGCCGAGTTCCTTCCACCCGTCTTTCTTCTTGGGTCTGTCCGATCCCTTAGCGATGGAAGCCCTGGTAACTGGAGCGATCCTTCCTACGCCTCCTTCAAGACTTTGCCCAACATTCGATCCAAGGTTAACTATGTCCTCTAAGCCTCCAGAGAGAATCGGACCTATGGGCACGAGTTTCCCCTTGCTGCCATGGAAGGGTTTATGGAATCCTGCATGTAGTTCTTCCTCACTCTGCCTTTTGATCTGCTGCAAACCCTTTATCCCCTGATGAGCCACTGCATTCCCCTCCGATTCCTTAGACGATTGTAATAGGGTTTGGCTTAATCTTATCGGTTCCAGAGAAAACGGAGTAGAACTTAGGGTTTCAACCGTTCCGAAATATCGCTCGATATTCTGTGCAGTAGGGTCTTTCCCCCAGACCGAAAGAATGTCCTCCATTGCTGGATCTAGGTCTATGAGCTCATCGGAGTTAACCATGGTTACGGTCGTGGTTCACAGGTTGCTTGTCGGCTGTTACTTTCGATGAAAACGCTGCCCGCGCGGTTCCTGTTCCCTATCTCCTTTGGTGAAACCTTCAATTTTTACTGCTGCCAGGTAGCCCCCAGGTGTCTGTCTCACAGCGACCCCCAACCTCCACCTGCCATTTCCTTGTCGCTGACCACCAGGGAAACAGAAGACCGTCGCCTCATTCCGTTCCTTTACCTGTTGGACCCTAGGCCTCGGCCCTACGGCCCTAGGTCCAGCCTATACGCCTACTACCGAGCCCTCATTTCCTTCTATCGCCGTCCGCCATCGGTCTCAATCACTAATTTAGTAGTTTTAGATTGCTTTTGTGTTCATTATTAATTAATATAAATTGACTAGTGTGATTTTGTGACAAGATTAAGAAAAATGCCGTACAATACGCATGTTCATCTAATATGAAAAATCAAAGCTACATATGTGAATTACAATACTGAATAATATCAAGTACAACTATAAATAATTTCAACCACATAAATTATATTATATGAAATGTAAGTATTACATTATGAATTTCCAAATTAATATTGGTTGGACTAAAATTTAAACATGAAATAATGCTTCAACGCTTCAAAACATTATCATTGTGTTGTCAAGGCATTCTAGGTGAGCTCACCAACTTTAAAGACTTGACCATCAGTCTATATGTGTGTGTCTCATGTAGGATATTAACTTTAAAGGTATCACTAGAATGGTTCTCTTCTCTCTCTCTTTCTGCATTTGTCGCTCCAATATTATTGTTCTCCTCTTTCTTCATTTTTTGCTTCTTACCATGAATAGTGAGTTCCTCTTCTGGAAATGACAGAAGATACAATGTAGAGTATAAGACATGAACTGCAATGAAAATTAGAATATAAACTAAACTAGAATATAAATTATCTATACGACATATACCTCAACATTAGCAATCTCAATGCCCTTTTTCCCCCAAAAAGCAAGAAAATTGAACTAGTTTTCTTCAAGCTGGTAATAGTGGCCACTATGTTGCAAAATGACCTGTATAAACAAAGAAAATAAAATTTCATCATAGAAAAAAACATGTTAACTACTTAGTATTCAGCCTTCAAGAAAACCTAAGGCACAAACATGCTAACTAAGTTACATGCTAAAGAGCTTAGGATGTAGATAAATTGTGAAAACAAGAGCAACATGGTGGCATGTCACTGTTTTTTAGTATACATGAGCTATATGGTTTTTTGGCTTGTTGATTGGCAATGGCCAATTTTCCTATGCTTATTTACTTTATCTCTAAATTTTTTCAAGAGTAGCACAAATATAGGAAGTAGCCAAAGAGCAAGGCCAATAGGCTTGGAATACATCATATTATTCAAAGTACATGTTATTAAGTTTTAAAACTAAGCATTTTTTCATGGATAGGCACCAAGCATAATTTCAAAACTATGAAAATATCCATGGAATGACAATGTTCAAACTATCCATCATGCATGCTCAAAATGGTAAATTAGCCAAGGAATTAGTTATGCTCAGTATTAATGAGCCTCATCATTGGGTAACTATATGGACCTTAATCCACCTCCTAGCTTAGTTAAATCAACTCTTCTCACAATTTATTACATATTTTGATTGTATTTTGTTTAATGGGATGAGTCAAAGTGAGATATTATGCCTAGTGGAATAATGTGCATTAATTGCAAATTTTTTAGAGAAAATCACAAAAATTTAGGATAATTAAAGGTTGAAACTCGAATGAGACAAGGAGGAGATATTATAGGAGGTAAATCCTCCTCATTTACTCCTCACTTATTCCAATATTCCTCCATCAATCACATTAGCTCAGAGTACAAGTAGCCAAGTCATGGAGATAAAAAGGCAGTCGAGCACATGACAGTTAAAGAGCTAGTTTATCTTGAGTTTGGAAGCCAAGCCTCCCTAGATTTAAGGAAGGTATTGGAGACTTCAATTGTATAAATAAAGAGGCCTAGAGCCTCATTAAGATTTGAATTTTTTTTGTAAGAACACTAGTCATTTTCGAGTAAAAGAGTTGTGGAATACATTGTTATGTAATTTTCTAATTTGATAATGAGAATGAGCATTTCCTTGATCCAATAGTGAGTTGAATCAGAAGGCTGAAGCTCTTGAGTTAGGGCCCAATCCAAGTAGCAAAGGCTCCCCTTCTTTTGTTTGTATGTTTATTTGATTTCATAGCTGAATTGTCTTTAGATTTATTTCATTGCAAGTAGTTGTAGATTTGATTAGTTTTCTTCCATTTGTGCTTTACTTTAGCAGTAGCTTAGAAGAGATAAAGGAACATCAAAAATTTTTCAGTTGGTTAAATTGGCCTCGCTCCTTTCTTTAGGGATCATGGTTTGAGGAAAGAACTCCTATGCAGCCTAAGAAATACAAAATTCTACTTTCTCATGGAATTTAGGGTTTTTTCTGTACTTAGGCCAACATTTGATAAGTTATCAAGAGTAGGATTTAGTTATCATTTCTTCTATCTTCAGTATTACATTAGATCTCATCAATGTATCAACTCATTCGGCAAGTTTTCCTCATGCGTGAATTAGTAGGCAACTAGCTCATGAAATTATGTTTTCCCTAGTTAATTGAAATCATTATTGTTTACATGATTTTTGGGTAAATGTCAATGTTTGATGGAATGCAAGTGTTTCAGAAGTACATATATATTTCATGATCAACAACCTCATTCAAACTTCATCCACCCATGATCATTCCTTTCCTTCACTAAAACCCTCACCAATTTCATCATTTCACAAGAATACTTCTCCAAGCTTGTTGAGCAAATCCAACCATCTCAAACTCTGGTTTTGAGTTTTGAAGTGGTCCTAGGAACTCCCTTGCCTCATTCCATCCACCAACCACCTTCCCTAATCCTTCCATCACCTTCAACGTCCCTCCTTTTTTCTCTCGGCTGTATCCTGTAGAAATACAGGGGATCGTGTAGGTTTTTAGGACATCCTATAAAATGCATTATGACATCCTATAGAACGCATTACGACATCCTGTAGGTTTAGCTATAGTGACCTATTTTAAGGCAAAATTGATGAAAAAGCCACTAGGAAGTTAGAAAAGGACCCCTACTAGTATCCCAAGCCTTTTGACCATTCACCATCATCCCTAAGCCACCTGTCACATCACCAAAAGAGATTAGCTTTCACACTTTCACACAAAAAGGAAAAAAAGAAAAACATATTTATTTTATTCATCTACATGCACAACAGTAGAATATTAGATGTTTTTAATTTGGATGCTTAGGACAGCTGGATTGCATACATGTTAACTTATCATTCTTTTGAAGCATATCCTCTCAGCAGTTAGTTAGAAAATGGTGTGTTTAAGCATTTGATTTTAGTCTTTTTCCTTACTGCACTAGACAAGATTTCTCTTAGTGTAGATTTATCTTTTCCTTGTTGTTAATCAAGCTTATTCTGAATCCATAGAAGCCTGGTTTTAAAAACCTTAGTGGTATATCACCAGCTTAGCAGTGACAAAGAGAAGATCCATCACATTTACTTGTGTATACAACACTGTCACCTCCACGTTTGTACAAACCCCGAGTTGATAAAGTAAAGTTGGGAGCCCTAGGAGTTGCAACAATCTTGCTGCAATACTGGTTCTCATCACTTTTTGGTGCCATTTCTTGCGAGGTTTCTGAGTAATATGTGATTACTGTTTTCTTTCTTCCATTTCTTATCTCTGGTATTTTGCTATTAGATTCATTTCTGCAAAAGTAATTTAGATTGCTTTCTTTTCCATTCAACATTCTTTGCTTTCTTTCCCATTCTGCAAGTTAGCTTCCATTCAAGCAGTTAGTTTTGATTCATTTTAGCAAAATTAATTTAGATTTCTTTCTTTTCCATTCAACATTCTTTGCTTTCCTTTCCATTGTGCATTCTTTGCTTTCTTTCCCATTCTGCAGGTTAGTTTTCATTTAGTCTGCAATTTCAATTCTATAATTATTTTCAAAGATTGAAAAAAAACACAAAAGAAAACCAAAAACACTCTTTTTCATGCCTCGTAGGAATAGGGGTAACTTAGGGAAATTTTTGCCAAATACCTCCTATGAGTTGGTCTATGGGAAGAAGGCCTTGTTTTCCATTGAATTTGAGTACAATTAATACAATGAGGATGGAAGCCCAACTAGATCTAAATCTCAGCAGTGCACAAAAGGAGAGATTGCTCCAGCTGAATGGGTTATATGAGTTTAGAATGAAGGCCCTCCTGCACATAGAGGTGACTCAAATTCAGAGGAAGATATGGCATGACAAGAACATCAAGGACAAACAATTTCAAGAAGGTGATTAGGCTTTGTTATATGATTCCAGATATAAATACTTTAAGGGCAAGTTAAGGAGTAGATGGTTAGGGCCTTATGTCATAGAGAGAGGTCATGATAATGGTTCAGTACAGATTAGAACCATAGATGTAGAGGCTATTCCTTTACTTGCTAATGGGAACAATTTGAAGGTTTAAAAGAAACCATTGTCGAAGTAAGGGTTCATTGGTGGTATCAACAAAACAATGATGGTGGTGGAGCAAGTCTTAGCTCCTACCTCATCAAGTCACTGAAAAAGAAAACAGAAAAAAGAAAAAAAATGGAAAAATAAGGAGACTCGGGTAAAAAACATCCATGAGGAGCTTGAGTCCCACTATTGGGTTGAAAACCACTTGAGGTAGCCCAATGATGTCCAAAAAAAAATAGAAAAAAAAAAGATCTCTTGGTGAAAACCTCTTTTGAGGTGCCCAGGGCAAGTAGTTAGGATGAAAATGTCTTGGAGGCAGACTAGTTGCTTTCAAAAAAAAAAAATAACTTTGAAAATATTGTTTGCAGGTCAGCAGGAGGAGGATCAGAGCAATAGGAGAGAAGCAAAAGGGACTTATCCATCTCATGTTTTTATTTCTCCATTCTTTATCCTTCATGATTCCATCATTCCCTCCATTTTTCCACTCATTTACCTCAGGTTGCAAGGGTTCTGTGTTTTCTATAGGATTCCTTGAAAACCTACAAGATGATCGTCTAGGAATTATTGGCTTGGGAATCCTAAAATATGTAACCCTAGAGCAAGGGAATGACCTACCTATGTCAGAAAAAAAAAAAAAAACTACTTCACCATCTCATCATCATACCTATCTCCACCATGATCACCCCCGCATCATCTAAAAAAAGTCACTTTCAAAAAAAAATTAAATTACAGATTTCAAAAGAAAAAGTAGAGAAAAGAGGATGAATACAGAGAATAAGGGGACAACACCTGCATGTTATTTTCCTCATTCATAAATTCGTAGACCCCTTCTCTACCCATGCCAACCATCCTCATGCTCCAGAAGTGAAAAATGATTAAAAAAATTGAGGGAGAAGTAGCTACAGGACATCCTGTAGGAAATCCTGTAGCAGCCTATCCCACAAAACAAAAAATCACAGGTTGTAGTCAGCTTCAAGCATGGAGATCCAGAGGTCAAAGAAGCTCCTCTAGAGCCTAGCAGCAGCATCAGGATCATCAGCATCAACATCCAAGTACCTGCACATCAAAGAAAATCATCAAAGGACAATAAAAAAAGAGAGACAAAAGCACATGTGGCAAACACATAGCAAAGACTTCATTCTTCAACAAACAACATCAAGGCATCATTACCACATGTAAGTATCTTACTTATACTCTCTTGTTAGCATAATATGATCCAACATGTAAAAGTTGTGAAAGAGTTGCTTTATAAGCAAAAGATGGCTAGTTAACTTGGCCACCTTCACTCAGTCAACGAGGAGAAGGCAGTTATTCCTTACACATGTGGCACCATCCAAGTCAAGGAAAAGGAGAGATGAGGTCGAAAATGGTTAAGCTACGAATGCTTGAAGTGGGAGTTGATTACGAAGTGAGGAGAATGATGATGTGGTAGTGGGACCAATGGTCCAAAAATGGATACTTGTACCTCAGCTGCCAGCACACAACCCCACTTAAATCACCCATATGAGGAAATAAAGTTGATCTCGATGCATATAGGCATTCACATTCTCGAGGCTACACACTAGACAACTTTCTCTCGGCCCTCAAGAAGTTTACAGGAAAAGCAGAATTTGTTTTTTTCAATGCGGAACCACCTACAAGATCCTATAGGAAATCCTATAGGATCCTATAGGATATAGTCTAGCACCTACAATATTGGCAGTGAGTAGTTTTAAAATGAAAAAACAGAGGTTGGCTTCATCAAGCAATGATAAGGAGGTAGGCTCTATCCTTCTCGAAATTTTCCAATTGGAAAGAATATAGAAAATCCTTCTAGTTTATTGAAAAAGGTTGCAGTCTAGGGGAATTGTATACACATAATTTTTCATTTAAAATTCCTCATTCATTAAATTTGGTATCATACATAAACAACCCTCCATCCATCAAAGGAAATGTCATGGGGATTTAATAAGAGGGAACCCATTAACAGAGTGAGGATTCGTCAACACGTTCCTATGCTAGAGATATTCACAAGGCACAATTGGATGGGTTTCTTTGAGAAATTGAAGGGGTATGATGATGAGATAGCCAGAGATTTTGCTATCTCCCTCATTCCACTGACTAAGACCCATGCCACTGTTGTGGTGAAAGGCCTCTCTATAGCACTCACCCCTGAAATCATAGGTAGAATTACCACACTTCCCTTAGGAGTGCCTTGGAGAAAGGAGTATAAGGGTAATAGCCAAACTGCAAAGAAGAAATTCTTTTTAAAAGGAGAGCATGCCATGGAATAAAAAACTGGAGTCAGAAGAGCAAGCCTACCATATCCTTGGAATGAAATTAGCTACCACCTTATAAATTATATCTCATGTGAAGGTAGGTATAGTGTGGTATATGGATACCACGTTAGGTTTCTCCAAGTGCTAAGGTTTGGAGCAGATACACCTCCTCAAAATAGACTTAGAATTCCCTACTTCCTTCTTCAATCAGTAATAGGTATGAGCATTAACATGTAGGAAGGGAACCATCAACAACTAACCCATCATGAGCTAATTAGACTTAAAATAGAATATTCCCTCTAGAACCTTAGAATCCCTATCACATGGGCAACTTTCAGAGACATGTAGAAAGAGGAAGATATAAAATCCCTTGAATGTGACAAGTACCCCACTACCAATGAAAGGGATGAAGAAGAAACAAGGATGAATAAGAAACTAAAAAGGAGGAAGAAGAAACAAAGAGGGATAAAGAGTAAATAGATGACGAAGAAGAGGAAGAAAAAGAGAAGGAAAGTGGTGAAGAGATAGAAGAGGATGCAAAGGAGGAAACTAATGAACAAAGTGAGGAACTAGAGGGAGAAGAAGAGGATAAAGACAAGAGTGAAAAGGAAAATGAAAAAGGGGAAGCATAAGACAAGGATGAATTTCCCAGGGTATCTCCAGAACCCACTAAGAAAGAGGTAGCCATTTCCCTCACTTCCCTTAGTACACCTATCAAACAAAAAGGGGAAAGACAGAGACAAACTCCATTGTACTTTAGGACAAGAAAAAGTACAAGAATAAAGCAGGGAAAACCTCAAACTCCCACCAAGGTTCCTATTGTCTTTGAAGACTCACCCAAAAAATAGGAGAAGATGGATCCTTTTATGAAAACTCAAGGAGAAGGATCATCAGGACAAGCCTCTCCCAAGTCTCCTATCACTTATGTTAGGAGGTCTGTCACTAGATCTACCCCATCCAAAGGAAAGGTCCTCCCACAGGATACACAAAAGGACCTACAGGAAGCAGAGGCAATCCTACAAGAAACTCTACTAAACCTAAAGGAAACTAAAAAATTGGATAAAGAAGGGAGTATGCAGCAAAAAACAAAGAAAAAGGATCTAGAGCTAAGGGAACCTAGTCCTCAATCTAACCTTGACTCCTACTACAGATTTATTGAACGGGATAGGGTCATTCCACAAAAAAATTCTATTCCATTATTCTTTGAGCTGGAGAAAGAAAGGGAAAGAACACATAGATGGATGAAGATTTCCAAATCCAAGGGAGTGGAGGACATAGGTCACATGGTGGAAAATGTTAAAGAGATGGGCAGAGAACTGAGAAGCCTAAGGGACAGAGAGGCAATGATGAAAGCTCAATTGGAGGTAGAAAATGCATGGTTAAGAGGACAACTACAAGAAAGAGAGAATCAATTGGCATCCATGGCCAGTCTATCCTTAGAGGCAATCTAGTGTAGGATACCAGCTAAGTCCTATGCATTATACCTTAAGGAACAGTGGTTGTAGTTCCAAATCAAGATCTTATCATAGAGAGGCACTATGCCATTCTAGGATTATAGACAGTTCATTGATCTTTGTTACCAAAGCACATTGGAGGATAGGGCTAAACTGACTGAGTGCTACCTACATAACTTAGCCTTGACAGATCTGAATGTATGGGACCCTAATTCAAAACTAGGGGACTTACAGTTGATGGCTTTGGAATCATGGATGAACCATGAGGAAGCAAGGGTTGCAAAAATGAAGAAAATTATGGCAAGGGAAGAAACATAACCTCTCATGATAAGAGCTAAGTAGTCAATTCTAGTTGTTTTCATTAGCACACATAACTTGATTGCAAATGACCCTCAACTTGCACCTAGGTAGCTTGCTTCCTTGGAGCAAGAAATCACACAATTTGAGGACATTTTCAAGCTGTTAGGGGATGACAACATGTAAGCTTGCCAAAGGAGATGGAATAATTTTCCATACAGTTTGAAAATTAGAGAGTACCATTCTCCTCAAAGAATGAGAGAAGCAAGGAACATGACACCCATGTACAAGCAAGCTCTCCAAAGACTCAAAGTCAATTGGATTGGCTTGAGTCTCATTCCACCACTGCTCTTAGGAACATTGGAAGGAAGGAAGAAAGGAAGAAGAAAGAAAGCAGTGGGAAGAGATAGAAAGGAAGACAAGATTTTGTGCATAGGAAGAAGAAACTACAACATAAGCATGGGATTTTAGGGAGGCCACTAGAGCAATCAAAGACATGGATATTGATTGAGTTTCTCAAAGGATGAGTAACACTTTCAGTAGGGGGGTGATGATAAGCCTCATCATTGGGTAACTATATGGACCTTAATCCACCTCCTAGCTTAGTTAAATAAACTCTTCTCACAATTTATTAGATATTTTGATTGTATTTTCTTTAATGAGATGAGTCAAAGTGAGATATTATGCCTAGTGCACTAATGTGCATTAATTGCAGGTTTTTAAGAGAAAATCATGTAAACTTTGGCTAATTAAAGGTTGAAACTCGAATGAGACAAGGGGGAGATATTGTAGGAGGTAAATCCTTCTCATTTACTCCTCACTCATTCGAATATTCCTTCATCAATCACACTAGCTCAAAGTACAAGCAGCCAAGTCATGGAGATCAAAAGGCAACCAAGCAAGTAATAGTTAAAGAGCTAGTTTATCTCGAGTTTGTGAGCTGAGCCTCCCTAGATTTAAGGAAGTCATTGGAGACTTCAGTTGTATAAATAAAGAGGCCTAGAGCCTCATTAGGATTTGAATTTTTGTTGTAAGAACACTAGTCATTTTCGTGTTCAAGACTTGTGGAAGACATTGTTATGTAATTTTCTGATTTGATAATGAAAATGAGCATTTCCTTGATCCAACATTAAGTTGACTCAGAGGGCTCAATCTCTTGGGTTAGGTCCCAACCCTAGCATTAAAGGCTCTTATTCTTGTATTTTTATGTTTAGTTTATTTCATAGTTGAATTGTCTTTAGAACTATTTCATTGCAAGTAGTTGTAGATTTGATTAGTTTGCTTCCATTTGTGCTTTAATTCATCATTAGCTTAGAAGAGATAAAGGAACATCAAAAATATTTCAATAGGTGGTTTTGGCCACACTCCTTCCTTCAGGGATCATGGTTTGAGGAAAAAACTCCTATGCAACCCCAAAAAGACAAAATTCTACTTTCTCATGGTATTTAGGGTTTTTCTGTACTTAGGCCACCATTTGATCAGTTTGCAAGAGTAGTATTTAGTTATCATTTATTCTATATTTAGTATTACATTATATCTTATCAATGTTTCATCTCATTCTACAAATTTTCCTCATGCATGAAGTAGGCAGCTAGCTCATGAAATTTTGTTTTCCCTAGTTAATTGAAATCCTTCTTGTTTACATGATTTTTTGGTAAATGTTAATGTTTGATGCAGTGAAAGTGTTTTAGAAGTACATAGAGATTTCATGATAAAAAACCTCATTTCAATTTCATCCACCCATGATCATTATTTTCCTTGACTAAAACCCTCACCAATTTCATCATTTCACAAGAATACTTCTCCAAGCTTTTTGAGAAAATCCAACCATCTCACACTCTGGTTTTGAGTTTTGAAGTGGTCCTACGCACTCCCTTGCCTCATTCCAACCACCAACCACCTTCCCTAAGCCTTCCATCACCTTCAACATCCCTCCTTTTTCTCTCAGCTGTATCTTGTAGAAATAGTGGGCATCCTGTAGGTTTTGAGGACATCTTGTATAATGCATTAGGACATCCTATAGATTTACCTATAGTGGTCTATTTTGAGGCCGAATTGAGGAAAAGGCATCTAGGATGCTAGAAAAAGACCTCTACTAGTATCCCAAGCCTTCTGATCATTCACCATCATCCCTAAGTGACCTACCACATCACCAAAAGAAATTAGCTTTCACATTTTCACATATAAAAGGACAAAAAGAAAAACATATTTATTTTATTCATCTACATGCAGAATAGTAGAATGTTTGATGTTTTTAATTTGCATGCTTAGGATAGTAGGATTGCATACATGTTAACTTAGCATTCTTTTGAAGCATACAGTTAGTTAGAAAATGGTTTGTTCAAGCATTTGAATTCAGTCTTTTTCCTTACTGTAGTAGACAATCTTTCTCTTAGTGTAGATTTCTCTTTTCCTCATTGGTAATCAAGCTTCTTCTGAATCCATAGAAGTTTGGTTTGAAAAACCTTAGTGGTCGATCGCCAGCTTAGTAGTGAAAAAGAGCATACCCATCACATTTACTTGTGTATACAACATTGTCACCTCCAAGTTTGTACAAACCCCGGGTTGATAAAGTAAAGTTGGTAGCCCTAGGAGTTGTAGCATTCTTGCTGCAACACTAGTGCTCATCAAGTACACATTGTGAAAATGTTACAAACTAAAAATATAGTCATGTTATCTGACTTCAATATACATAACCAAGTATAGGCTGCCAAAAAGACGTATATTTTCCAAATATTGAATTTTCCATGACAATTGTTGTCTAGAATTTTTTGAATCCACACTTATTTGAACATGGTAAAAAAAAGACTATTTTGGTTTCTGATGTTATTATAAGAATAGGAATTTAATAATATAAAATCAAATGAAAGTTGGATATCTGTAGTGGTTGGTTACCCTTTCAACACTTGAAGTGTTGCATCAATACTTGACAAAAGCGCAATAGATATTAGCTTCAGTTACTGCATAGCACCTATCCAATGTAAGCAATGAAGCATTACTTTGGTAAGTTAAAAAAAAACAATAGACAACTGGTATGACATTGTATATCTATCACACAGAGAACTATTATTCCAAGTGAAATTGAACCCCTTTGTGAATCTCTTTTAAGTTATTCAACAATGTATTTGGGATAGAAATATTGGAGGATAATTATACCATATTTGACAATTTTTTAGATGTTAATGAAGGAAATAAATAAATACCATATCAAAATAGTTGGAGCAAATGAGTAGTGAACTTTTTGGGTTCCAAATCTATGTACAATGAAGAGCTTAATTAAGATCACCACTAAGTTTCCTTATTGTAAATTAAGTTTCCTTATTTCCATTATATTTTTTAACTTAAACTAAGAAAGCCCCTTGATGAGTATTTACCCATATTGATTGAATTTTAAACTTGTTGTATTTCTTGAAATGCTAATAAAATTGTTGCATGGAAAAAATATTGGCTTTCAATATCAAGAAAAATGAAAAAAATATGTGATTAAAATATGGTGTTTAAAATACATATGTTTCTTATAGTTTTTAGTGAGTGGATTTGGTGGAGAAATGATACCCAGGCCACAATGAGTTGAGCTCTTTGTTGGGCATTACGAGTTTATATGATGAAATGTTTGTGTCCTCGACTTGTTGATTGGGAATGAAGCTAACTTTTGCTGGTGCATATGAAGGAATAAAATGCAAACATCCCACCTGCCATCTCACTAATACTCACAATCAACTTGTACCGAAAATATAAAGAAAAAATGAAAGTAGGAAAATATATTTTAAAGCATTTTACATATCAGGAATATGGAACAAGTTAATTCAATGTGTATTTTGACTAAATCTAGAACAATACAAGACAAATATGGTTTTTACCTTCAAATTTCAGCGAATACTCCTCGAACAAATTAGACACAAGATTCTTTGAGTTGATTCGGAGGAAAATAAGTTCATCCAACCAGGGTGACTGAATTATCTCCATTTTCTTAGATTTTGAGAATGTATTAAATCCCCTTCCTTGTTTAGAGTAATGAATATGAGAAGAGAAGACAAACATCATATTAGAAAAATACATACATCAATCTCAAATTTATGTGCCCACAATGATAATGAGAAAATGCCTTGAGCATGTATAGAGAATGAAATACATAAACCAAAATTCTATTTTAATAAAAGCACAAGTAACCAAATAATAGTAGAGGGATAAAGTGAAATAGATAAATCACAAACAATAAAGAAGAAAGAAATCTTGGCTAAGAGGAGAGGCAGGAAAGACACTTTTGCATCCAAAAACTGTCTTTTAACATTTATCATTAAATCTATGAAAGAGAAGATTCAACCAAACATGTGCTCTTTTAAAGCATAATTTGAGTTAATTGTCAAAAAAAAAAAATCCTCAATGTTCCTATAAATAAGATTGCTCATACATTTTTGATAATCTTGCGGACTACCAGAGCATTGAATGGAACCATAGTTTACTAAATATTCTTCCTTTTTTAACATATGTAAATAATCATTAGTCCATTTGTTGGTCATCCATATAAGATACTTCTGAAATCCAGTGGTAACCTCTAATTAAGTTCAACAACCTCAACCACAACCCATTTCCCACCATCAATCGTAGCATATTCATCCACTTCAACATCAACATCACATCACCATCAACATCAGCAACAAGTACACCATGGACGTCAAGATGCATTGCAGCAATGGTAGTCAAACTACAACGATGATCAATGCCATATTCGCCACATCCAGAATATTTAGCACTAGTACTTCAAGCAGGTACAATTTATTGTTTTCTTCCTAGATCCAATGTATCTTGGAATGCTACTAAATATAGTAGTGTGCAAGCTGCAAATGAACATGCTACTCCATATGGATACTAAGTTGTTTATGCATATATAGTAGGGTATGAAAACAATAGTTCAAAGAATCTATATGCACTCAATGCAAATGTATCTTGTTATCATACTTTTAGAATTAATATTTTAAACATGGAGATTATTCTTCCATTCATACAACATTTGTTGTTTTTAACAATTAGATTATTGTTTAAAAATATTAAAGGCATCTCAATAGAAGCATTCCTTCAAGTTAAAGTCAATCAATTGTTATTGTCCTTACAAGGAAAACATTTGAAAAAATTCAATTATGTTTTCCTTCTTGGGTTTATAGTTTTATGTTTCATTGTAGGACCATGGGATCTTGGAACATGGTGGACTCATTCACATCAACAAACTCCTTATCCTTATCTGTATCCACCTTATGGAGGTGGATATGGTTATATGGCACTTCCTGCTCCTCCTACAGGAGGTTCCACTTTGGTTGGAGCTTTTCAAAGAGGAATTATTAGGCCACTTGTTGGGCTTTCTCAGAAGCATCAACATTTTTCGGAAGCATAGGTGAGAGCTTCTATAGAATGAATTTTAACAATTTTTTTTTTTTCTTCTTGTGGATGTAATATGTTGTGCATTTTATGTGATTACTAAAGAAATGCATGTTTTATGTTGATGACTATGTGGGTTGCAGTCAATGGAAAATGTGTAACATTGGTGTGCATTGGCTAGGGTATAGTATCAATTTGCTAAATATTGTGATAGGCTTATGAAATTGGATTTAGACATTCTTGTATTGAAGTCCCACCATTATGTTGTTGCATATGGTTTTGTTGTAGCAAACACTTCTACACAAAATGGTAGAAAAGGTAGAAATAATAGAGCCATTGGTGTGACAACTACTTTTCCTTCATCTAACAATTTCCAACCTAGATCTCAGGGAATAAAGGTTATAACTTGTAGGATGGTGACTAAAGAAAAGGAAAAGAATGATAGTAAGAAAGAAAATTGAAAGAAAAATATAAAGTAAGCACTCCTATAATAACCATGCACCCACCAAATCTTCCCATTGCTGAAGAGGAGCAAGATAAGGTTCAACCGATGTTCACTAATGGAAGTGAATTTGAACTTGAGAAAAACAAATCTAGACTCAATTCACATTTCCCAACTGTAGTTGTATGCCATAACCATGTGTTCACAAATTATGTTGATAATATTTAGTATAAGACTATAAACCAGATAAGTGCTTTTGGAGCACCTCTTCCTACAATGGAAAGGAAAGAAAATGGGAATGAGCATAATAAATACAAAAATGGTCCTCTTTCATGGCTCCCACAAAATATTAACAATTTTTCAGAAAACAAGATTTCAGAATCTCATGAAGAAAGTTTTGATTCTTAGAGAGGTGTGAATAACAAATTCAATGGGTGGTGATTTTCCACTCCCACTAGTGATGGTGTGAGGAATATGGTGTTTGAGAGAAAAATGCACCCTTTTTATTACCATGGGCATGTTATGAGATCATGCACAATGTGCGGAGTGAAGATGCTTTCTACCTAGGGCCATGCTCGTGAGGATGTCTTTAAGAAACAAGATGATGTGGTTCCATTAGGAAAAGAAGAAGAAGATAAGGAAATGGAGGAGAAGGTAGATTTGACACTTGACGAAGTAAGGAGGCCAAAGGGGAAGGTGTTTTAAGATTAAAATAGGTCTCTAGCATCCCTATAGGTTTGAATCAAATGAATAGATGGTATAATTGTTAAACTTATTGATATCTGGAGTTTTGGATTTCCTTCCTCCAACCACTTTCTAATCATGTAAGAAAAGTTGTATTCTTTCCTTACTCATAGTCATGATGTATTTTCACTTCTTTGGATAGTTTATAAGGAACTCTGCCTCAAGTTTTGTTATATGACACAAGAGTTGATATACTAACCTTACACATAAAGTACTTAGAAATTACTGAAAAGTGACAACAAGTCCTACTATTCTGAGGCAGGCATAGGCTTAGTAGACCTATCTTGAAAATGTAGAAACATAAGTTAACCCAGCTCGACTCTTATTTGAGGTTCCTTTGCAATATGGAAAGTTGTAGCAATTTTGAATTTTAAAGTGTAATAAGTACAATGGGTGTTCCCCTTTCGTCTTTACCCCATAATATATTAAAGATGGCCAGGGAACAGTTTTTGTCACTTACAAATATTGTACATTTTGATTAGTATTCCATCACCACAAAGCACATCAGTTTGATGAAATATGTAAAAAGTATGAATTTTCCTTCAATTCTATTAAATTTTCATAATGTAATATCATGAATATAATAATGCATTTTAGTATTTTCTCTGAGATTCCGATATTATTTTTGCATTATGAGATCATGTACCACTAAAAAAATTATTAAACTATGAAATTGATGGAACAAAAAGTCCTCTAATGTGGGATTATTTTAAATCCCCCACCAAGGTTCAAATATCACCTAGGAAATGTCCATACTCATGCTCTTGCTCATTGTAATGTATAATAATGTATGTGCATTGAGTGATCAAATTTTGATGGTTGGAGGATGTGAAACCCCCAAGATAGCCAAATTGAGCATATAGAAAATATTCCTTGCATCGATAGTAGTATGCCTAAAACATTAGACATTGGAATTGAAGCAACAAAGCAAAGAGCGTATTTTTTAGTTCCAAGGAGACAACTATTTTTAGGGAAATCTGGACAACACATCACAAGGTCACACTAATCAACTAAGGGAAAAACATATCGATATAGGGTCAAGGATTTGGCCTACACATGTTGCGAATTTGTTAGGTCATATTTCCCATACAAAGGTTAGAGAAATATTTTTTGGTAATGTTTTAAGTCAGCTAGAGAAGGAAACTTTCAACATTAGTGTTTTTGATAATCCTGCATCAAAGGAATTAATTGAAAATTCCATAAAAATAGATGAATCAGGAAATGATGGAAAAGAGGACATCATGGTAGATTTGTGTGTTAAATAGAATGGAACAACCAATTGCATGGATGTTGCAAGAGTTGATAGGAATGATGAACCTCTAACCACTATGGGATCTTCAAGATGTCCTTCAATTAATAAGTGTTCAAGGGATAGGTTGTTAGGAAATAAAAGGTTTCTTTTAGTAATGAAGTCCAAATTTCACAGAAATTAATCCTATTAAAATGATGAGACCGTCATATTTTCCCCAAAGAGGAGTCAAACATTTGTCCTAGAAGACTAAATGACAAATCAATTCCTCCAAACAATACTCCACGGACCATGTCAGATGAGAATCTAATTACAAAAATGCAGTTTCTTTCCTATGAAAAAGGTCAAACTGAACCATTGTTGTCTATAGAATAATAACACTTGAACTATGTCAACTATTATATATGTTGCCTTGCCTCCACTAGAATGTAGATGATGTTTCCCAGGATATCTTGGTTATGAAAGAACATCTCTCAACTATCCATGATGGGATGAATAAGAAATATAACCACACAGAACAATCCAGTGAGGATTGCACACACACACACAAACTCAACTAAATGCTTGTTTATCAATAATACATCAAATAGAAGAAGAGGTCAATGAGATCAATGATCATGTGATACCTACCACTTTCCCTCCATTTCAGTATAAAGATGAGGAACATGGTCCTAGCTAGATCTGAGTAGAAGAAAATCTATTTCTGATTTACTTTATTTTAAATTTGTAAAAGGATATGATGAGATTGATTCTTTTGAGGTTGTATGGAAACAAGATAAGATAGATAAAGATTAGAAGATAGTATCTATTTTGCAGCAAAAATACTTAGAAATTAAAAGTCAAAGACGTGACATAAATATGTTTAAGAAAGATAGTGAAGAATATGGCCATAAAGAACTTGAGTCAAAATATATGGGTTTTGAATTGATAGACCCACTATCTGCCTCATCTTCAAATAAACAACAAAGACACTCTAAAGAACTTTTGGACATTCATTGATATCCTACCACTTCTTCCCTTAGTGATGCATGCCATATATCTAATTTCAATTGTAAAACACCCACAAAACTAATGAATGTGTTGCATGCTTCAGAATGATGGGATAGAACACAAAAAGACCTATCCAAATTCTGGCTACCTTATAGTAAGTTAGCTACAAGGCTAATTTGAGAGATTTATAGGGGACATTTCCCATTGGTGGGCTTAATTGTCTCAAGCTGAAAAGGACAATATTCTCAGAGAAGGATGAAATATAGGATCTCAAGATGATTATTTAAGCATCAATATGCCAAATTATTCCTATCACAAAAATTATGCAATATTTCCTTATGAAATGAATGCAAAAATATGATGCAAGAATTATTATATAGGTATAATGAAAAGGCTACTACAAAACCTATATAACCAAAGTCCTTGATACAACATGGTTGATAGATGAGGAAGCCTTAATAAAGGCAAAATTATAGTCAATTATAGATAAAGGTGGGATCCACCAACAATATAAGTAATGAAAACTCAAAAATTTCACAGTTATTTTGGTTTCCGCAGAGTGAACCACAAATAATCTTTAAAATATAAATGACTATGGACACTTCTCCAAGTTCAATTTACTATAGTTGAATGGAGATGAGATGATAAACTGACTAATAAACTGTGGAGTAAAAACTATATAAACCCCATGCCATAACCAAGTATCCTCACCTTGGAATAAGGTAAATGACAAGAATATTTTCAACAATAAAGAACACCATGTAGGCCCAAATATGTCATATAACTTCTCAATTGTCTATATTATAGAATGGGACTATTAGATCTATTTCTTAATTGAATGACAAGTAGTCAAACTAACAGATTCCTAAATTTATGTTGTACATTTCTATCACTTAGAAAACATTTAAATCTCTTTGCCAACTTGAGATTTTCTGGGATTTTGGAACCTTCATAACAAGAAAGAAATGGCTTTCAAAATGAACACTGCCATATAAAAATAAAATTGACCTACATCACCAAATATGCCTTTTCTTGATAAGGACAAAGCTTAGTCTTATTTCAAATTCTGCAGTTGTTTAAAAAAATTTGTTGTGTCATAGAAAGTGAATTTAAAATCCCATCAGTCCATAATTGATGCACTTTCTCATTTTTTCATTCAAAATTAATCAGTCCACGATTTGTCTTAATGTGTGCTCTCCTCCATCTGATAATTATCTCCCAAGCAATGCAAAAATGTCTTTGGAGACCTCAAAAACAAATTGTGATATGTATACATATTCTTTTAATAGAATTGTCCAAGTTCTAAATGGACAACAATATGTACTTACTATTTTTATTCTTTGTGTAGGTACCCACCATATCTTTTCTCTCAAATTTAACCATCATCTGTGAAAATTTCATAAGCATATATTATGGAAAAGGGATTTCCCTGCAATTGCAATGCATAAACTAATAATTTATATAAAGGTGTAAAGAACGCAATGTTAGGGTCCAACCCTAACCCCTTTATTTATGTAATAAGCCCAAGGGGCCTAGTCAGAGTCATAATTAGTTATTTGAGTCAATAAAGCCTGTAAGTGGTTATCCGCATTAATAATAATTTTAATTGGTTGACCTGCATTATAGAAATTGGACCACAATTAGTTATATAAGGGACATAGTTAATAAATGAAGTACCATTCACATGTAAGCCCCCAATTTTCATGCGATCCCAAATTTTCTCCCTATGCAGCTTCAAGTGACCCACATCACTAGACTTTTGAGATTTCCTGCTTTCCAACCATACTACTCTTAAATAAGCTCCAAATTGGACCAGGGATAGTGTATATACAGTACCAAGTCTCAAGTTATGGTTGCGGAGAATGCAGTAGAGAGAGTTGAAGCTTTTGAGAAAAGACTCAATAACTTCCAGGCATCCATCAACAAAATCATAGAAGCATTGAATGCCCTGAAAATGTCTCATGAACCCATAAGGGAAGCATAGTGTTGACACCCAAATAGAAGGAGAATCCATCCATCACATTCATTTCCATGGAATTCACCAATATTCGAGCCATCGGACACTCAAGCTCAACACGTACAAATTTGATGGCTCTAACCTAGTGTTATGGCTGGCACAAATGGAAAAATATTTTTTCCTTAACAATAACTGGGAAGATGAAACTAAACTACATGTGGGAGCTCTTTACTTAGACCAAGAGTAATGGCAGTGGTGGCGGTGGCATTATAAATGTTATCTAAGGAAGCCAACTTGGAACATGTTCTCAAAAGCCATCTGTTAGCGCTTTGATTAGGAATCTCACTTTTTGGGTCATCTCACTAAGCTTAGGTAAACAAGTACAGTACGGGAATACATTGAAACCTTTGAATAATTTTCCATCTAGATTGAAGGATGACTATGAGATGCCTTTTACTTGGAATGCTTCATTAGTGGTTTAAAGGAAGCCATCCAATCCCATATCAGAATACATCACCCACCTACTTGGTTGGAAGCATGAAACAAGGCCTTAGAGGTAGAAGTTGCTTTAAATGCTTAATCCAATCATCCTAATCTCATTGCACAGGCACGTCCCACCCTGGCTATGATCTCCACCCAAACACTTAAGGTTCAACAAGTTTCACGACAGAAATGGCTGAAATAAGGAAACAAGGATGCTATTACTATTGTGATGACAAATACTTCCCATGACATAAATGCAAGGAACCAAAATTCTTTCAAATTTATGCTACTGAAAACAACTATGCTGATGAAGCTCCATCCATTGAAGTGGCTAAGGAGGAAGAGGGAGAACCCCTAACATACCTAGACAGATGAGTCAGTTATCTCACTCCATGCCCTAATCGGTATTTCTTCTCCATAGACTCTCAAAATCTAAGGTTTTATTAAACATAATCTAATAGTATCGTTAACTGATATTGGCAGCATGCATACCTTGGTCCATAAGAGAGTAGCATAAGTAGTTCATTGTTATTTCAGGGCAATATCTAATTTATAAGTCCTTATCAATAATGGGGGGACCATGAAATTTGAAGGCCTTGTGAAGATATTAAGCGACAAATGGGTGATTATCACCTCAAAACCCACATGTTTTACATTCAAATGGGTGGTTGTTACATTTCCCTTAGTGTTGAAACTCTCCACATGTTGGGCCCTATCACAAAGGACTTTCAAGAGTTATATGTGAGCTTTAAGTAGAATGACCACACTCATACATTGCATGGACTCCAAGTAGGTGCTCCTACTATCAGAAGCTCACATCAAATGGAGAATATTTTTAAAAAGGGTCATCATGGGCTAATAGCACAATTTTATTCCATTCATGCATTAGATCCACTCTTCCTCCCATTCATTCCAATATGAAACAAGTATTAGATCGCCACCAGTGGGTCTTCAACAAACCTAAGGAGCTCACACCCTTTAGGGGTGAACATGATCATAACATCCCTTTTTTCCGGGTACCCAACTGCCAAATGTATACCCCTATCGATATCCTTTTGCCCAAAATAATGAAATTGAAAAAAACGTCAAGGAACTCCTCGAAACTGATGTTATGCGTCCTAACACCATCCATTATTCATCTTCGGTGGTCATGGTTCTAAAGAAAGACGGTGAATGGCACATGTGTCCATACTTTAGGGCTCTTAACAATATCACCATCAAGGACAAATTTCCTATCCCAATGGTTGATGATCTAATGATGAACTACACGGTGCCAATATTTTTACCGAGTTGGATCTCCACTCAGGCTATCACCAAATATGGATGAAGAAAGTTGACATTCCTAAGACAAGCTTCTGAACTTATGAAGGCCATTATGAATTCTTGGTCATTCCATTTGGTCTCTGTAATGCCGCATCCACTTTTTAGTGCCTCTTGAACCACCTTCTGAAACCGTATCTCATTAAAATTACCTGGTATTTTTTATGACATTCTCATCTACAACATAACACGAGACACTCACCTTCAACATGCTGACCAGGTATTTCAACTTCTCCAAGATCATAAACTATTTGTCAAATTATCTAAGTGTTCCTCTAGCATGAAAGAAGTAGAGTATTTGGGACACATTATGGGTTGTGAGGGAGTGAGGGTTGATCTGAAAAAGATTCAGGCAATGCAAGACAGTTCCCAACCAAAAAACTTGAAGTGTTTGATGGGAATCTTGGGACTCACGAGCTACTATCACAAATTTGTCCATAATTATGGATGCATTTCTATGACCCTCACTAATATTCTCAAGAAAAATTCATTTCTTTGGACTAGCGCAACTTAGAATGCCTTTTTTCCTCTCAAACAGGACATGTGCTCCACTCTAGCATTGGCCCTACCAGAATTTATAAAACATTTTGTGATTGAATGTGATGCTTTAGGTACGGGAATTGGTGCAGTATTAAGACAGGAAGGTAGACCATTGACTTTCATGAGTCAACAACTCAATGGAAATAATTTGGGTCAATCTACATATGATAAAGAAATGATGTCCATCTTACATGCAGTAGACATGTGGTGACCATACTTATTGGGGCATCATTTCCAAATCCGCACTGACCATCATAGCCTAAAATATTTCCTCAAGCAGCATCTATCGTCACCACAACAAAATAAATGGCTCGCAAAAATGTTGGGATATGATTATGAGATAATTTACAAGAAGGGGCATGACAATGTAGTGGTCGATGCCTTATTGCGCCAATTTGAGGATGAGGGCACCCTTTTATCCCTTTCTCTACCCATACTAGATTGGATTGAAGAGGCCTGTCATGAATGGTTCTCCCACCCCTCTCTATCCTAGCTCATTAATAGATTAAGAGAAAATCCTAATTCCTCAAAGGACTACTCTTGGAAGGATGAGGTTCTTCGCTACAAGGATCGGGTAGTGTTATCCCTAACCTCCACCCTCAAAACCTGCATCTTCGAAGAGCTACACTCCTCTCCGGTCCTAGGAAATTCAAGCTTTCAGAGACTTATGCATGAGCACGCCACTTTTTGTTTTGGACCGACATGAAGAACTACATTCTTATCTTTGTTGTTTAATGTGAGGTATACCAGCACAACAAAGGGGAAATGACCAAGCTACTAGAAACCTTACAACCATTGTCACTCCCTTCTTCCATAGAAACAAATGTTTCCATGGATTTCATTACAGTTCTCCCAAAGTCAAGACGCAAATCAACCATCATGGTGGTTTTTGATAGGCTTTCCAAATATGCTCATTTTTGTATGCTACCACATCCATTCACCCCAACATTGGTGGCTCAAGTTTTCATGGACCAAATCTTCAATCTGCATGGCATGTCATTCTCCATTATGTATGATTAAGACCCCACTTCCACTAGAAAATTTTGGTAGGAAAGTTTTAAGCTACAAGGCACACAACTCCAACTACGTACAACTTATCATCCCTAAATTGATGGTTAAACAAAAACAATCAACAAATGTTTGGAGACATATATGAGGTCATTCACTTCAGACAAGAAACATTGATGGGTATAGTGGATGCCTTTAACAAAATGGTTCTATAATAGTAATTATCATGAAGCCACCAAGATGACCCCATATGAGGTAGTGTATGGCCACCTTCCACCTTCCCCAACTTCTTATTTCCCTGGATGTTCCAAATTATAGGCAATTGATTAGCTCTTGTAGAACTGTGCTACCATGATTTCTCATCTCAAAGATAATCTACATCAAGCTCAGAATATAATGAAGCAATATGATGACCAACATCATTCCAAGTAGTCATTTCAAGTAGTGACCAGGTGTCTTGCACCTCCAACCTTATAAGAAAACCTCTCTCAAAGAAAATGGCCGCCAGAAACTAGCACCAAAATTCTATGGACCTTATTAGGTACTTCAGCCTATAAGAGTAGTCGCTTACAAACTAGCCTTGCCAACTACTTCAAAAATCCACCCAGTTTGCCATGTATCTTGCCTCAAGAAATTTGTGGTCAACAATTGATGGGTTCAAACAAGATAATTGGATGAGGAAGTCTCACTCTGGCTCTGACCCAAATAGGTCCTTGATACTTGTGAAAGACATCTTTGTGGTCACACAATCAAGGAAGTCATCATCAAGTGGAATTACACCTCTCTAGAAAATGCAACATGGGAACCAACAATTATTCTTTACTAGTTTCTGAAGTTGCAGTGCAGTCTTGAGGACAAGGTTTCTTTCGATGGGGGAGAGCATGTTAGTGCCCAACCGTAACCCATTTATTTATGTAATAAACTCAAGGGGCCTAATTAAATTCATAATTAGTTAGTTGAGTAAATAAAGCCTGTAATCGCTAATCTACATTAATAATAATTGTAATTGGTTGACCCGCATTATAGGAAAGGGACCACAATCAGTTATAAAATGGCCATAGTTAATAAATAAAGTGGTTAACCTATATTATGTAAGGGACCACTAGTAGTTAGGGTTTTGGATGTCATAAAGCTATAAATAATCATATATATTAAGGGAGGAATCATCGAGTCTTATTGTAATTGAGCTCTAATTTGTTGGAGGTTTCCCCCTCAAAGAGGCAAGTGAACATTGTAATATGCTTATGAATAATAAAATATATTTTCAACTTGTCTCAATTCATGTGATATTTCCGTGTTTCTAGAAATATTGTTTCATATTTCTAGAATTATATTATTCTCACAGGTCAAGTGCATAACACGCAACAATGCAAAAAAAACATGTTGGCCAAAATATTTATCGAGACAAATTACCAAAAAGGCTTCATAGAGAGGGTGGATTCTTTGTTATTCACTTGCTACTAAGAAGAGTATCCTTACCTGTCCGTGCCTGATATATGAATGAACCACCTTCCAATGAAGTATACCTAGTAGAAACAAGCATGTCATCACAACTCAATACTAGAGTATTTGTAAAAGCATGATTCCTGATATAATAAGATATATTATAAACATATATTGTTATGACTTCCAACATTTCCTGGTCCTTTTTATAAGATTTCCTTCTCTTTCTAGTAATACTTGGATGCATGTATCTAAGTCGTGGCATTCTCGAGCCAATTTTCTACTAAATAAGGTGGTTTGATTGGCCTATTTCTCATATGGAATAACTTATGTAGTATTCCATACATCCTTCATAGTTCTTGCATTAAGAATTGTTGCTCCTCACAAAGTTGTGGGAAAAAATCAAATTGAAATAAATAATTTACTGTGTGAGTGTAATGATACATGAGAATACCCAATTTTTATAACAGAGTTATTCAATCTCTTCTAGCCTCTGACAAACTAGGAAAAGTCTTTGTAATAGTAAAATATTTACTTCAAACAAGGTTAAAAAATGTACATGTATTATTCAATCTCTTCAAGTCTCAATACAAGGTTCGAAAATGTAAACATGCACATTGACAATCTTTTTAACCTTATAAACATGTACATTGACAAGGGTTCAAAAATGTAAACATGTACACGATCTCAATAATATTACCACAATAAAAATCATTAAACAAAAAATCACAAAATTATGCTAAGGTATGTCATGATCGGTAATTATAAATGGAGAATTATGTGCACTATGAGCTAACAATATAATGAATTTTAAGCTTCATCAAAGTTCAAAAAAAATCTAGTTACAAATGAATGTACAAACTTGGTACAGTCATAGGAGGCATAGATTTTCATCTAGGTTATATGTGTTTGTCATAACCTACAACATAAATAAACCCCATTAGCTCCTAAATACTAAGTGAAAAATGTAATTCTTTCAACAATACCCAATTTTTAAGCATTTTCATGTTCCTATTTAACAGTTTTGTCACGTGACCTAGTGCATTATCAAGTTCAACATTGTACATCCATTTATAATTAGTTTGTTTAGTAACACATTGGTATTTACAACCCTATCATCAAGGTTTCCAAAATGTGGAAAATAACAGCTTTGGATTTTTAAACATCATGTCACAAGGCACATACCATTTTTTGAGTATATATTGGGTATTTGGAGACACCAATAAATCTACAAAATTGATTCCATCATGTCCCAGTGTATTAATACCCACCTCTATCATTCTCATATGTTCGTAATTGAAATGTCACATTCTGAAAATAAATTTTCAGCGTGTAGTCTAGCCAGGCTTTAAATTTTCCCATAAAACAATGAAAATTCTAGCACGATTTTGTTAAAATCCTACAATTGTTTTTGCAAATCCAGGTTATAACTATCAAGATTCAGGATTTTACGTTCCCAATTTGTTTTTTATAGTGTTGAATCCATTTCCACCATCAAAAACATGATTCAAGCATACCTACTCTCATATTTTTTGGAAAAAATGACTGGATTCCAGTGACTTTTGGCCATCTGGGAAAATTTGATGTCTTGATATATATGGCACAACCAGGAAACCCCAATAAAAAAACCTTGTTAGTTTTTATGTTTGGAACAAAGGACACACCCAGGCAACTCCAATAAAACAAACCTTGCTGGTGAACCAGCCTGCTGGATTTCAAAAACCCTTTATTCTACTTATTTTCCATTTACATCATATAATTTAAATAACTATACATTAGCAATCATAAATCAAGCACATATATTTTATCTCTTTGGAATTCACTTTGCACATCATTAACATGAATTCATGGTATTTTAACCCAATTTCTATCACTTGTAAAACTCTCTTGATATGGAAAAGGCATGAGTGGACTTTTCATTACCCCAACTATACAAAGAACATGTTATACAAGGTTGACTGCAACAATCAAAACTTAAAACTCTGCCTTCAATTTAAATAAATTCTAAATGTTGGAGTCAAATCTATGAAAGTGAAAAATCTTCGAACATGGTGATTGAGATAAATAGTAGTTGTCTTAGATAGAAAGAGGAAACCATGGCATGATGCCAGTAATATGCCCTAATGCAGACATAGTATGACAGAAAAAAAGAGATATTTATTGAATTGCCCATGATTTTATGTGATAGATTAGTTTCCCATATCCTCACAAATTGTTCATCAAATAGCCTTGTTATGCAGAAGTAACATATTCATGATTGAAAACAACTCTGTATTTTTATTCCCAAAGTCTACTCCATTATAAGGGTCTTCATCATAGTCTATAAAGAAACTCCCATAAAATTATAAACATAAAGATTTGAAAATGGAGGAGAGTATGTATGGACATAAATAGTGTCAACTTCCAAGAACAAGAAAAGGCAGAAGCACTAGAAGACGACTGATTTTCCAACTAAAACTCCAAATTTCCACCACTAGAAATAACTTTCTAACTTTCTTTCATGAAACTGCATGGCAGTGGGAATTTAATTTTATAACAATGTAAAGTCCACCAGGAACCAAATTGATGTAATTGTTTAAAATATCCTATAGATGCTAGTGCCTTCAACAAAGTTATTCCTAATGTCCAAGATAAGCAATACCATAATTTCCTCAGGTAAGGATCCATTAAAATAGAACTCCTATTTGCAAGAAATCATCTTCAAATTCGTAAAATTCCTCAGACAGACTTAGTTTTATTATCTTGAAAGGATTTGGATGTTCATCAAACAACTATAAATGGGGGAAAGAAGAGCATATGACACACTTCAATGTTTCAAATCTTCTGCTATTGTCACTGAATTTTCCAATTGGGAACATTATAGAATAAATTTATGAATTACAAAAAGTATTCTCCTACAAGCCACAAGTAATGTCCATGGTGGGGTTGGGATCTGGAAGCAAGCTAGATAAATGATGATGACCCAAGTTTAGGATCTAGAGGGCGTAATATGGCGTAGTCTAACTAATAAATGAAATGGTTTTTTGGTCGGAATTCAGAAATAAGATTTCTAGTAAGATTGTGATTTCTTGTTACTTA
This sequence comes from Pinus tabuliformis, assembly GCA_031772625.1. NCBI lineage: Eukaryota > Viridiplantae > Streptophyta > Pinopsida > Pinales > Pinaceae > Pinus > Pinus tabuliformis. The sequence continues at coordinate 221,986,074 of CM062814.1, read as the reverse complement.
AAATACACTTTTGAATGCATAAATGGGTTCAACACCCTAAAAACCCCCTGAGGCACTTGATCTTTGTAAACTAAACAACTTAAACATTTTTTTCTAAAATTCATACAAGATTTTGAACAAAATTGGCCAGAAAAAAATGCTCGAAAAATGGCCATTTCATCTATTAGTCAGACTATTTTGCATTCATATAGCCAAGGTCAATTGCAAACTTAGTTATTGTAAGGATTTATGGAATCTCTCCAGTCAAACATGTCTATCTTATATGTGTGTAAGTATCCCCACGGGTTAGCTCAATTGGTATATGATCTTGTGCAAAATTTCATGGAGGTCTTAGTATCAAATCCCATTAGGTCCCTTGAGGTTACCTATGAAAGGCACAGGGTCAAGTCAAGCACACTAGCTCTTGTGGACATCTAAAAATCCTCAATCATGAACTGTCCAAGGAGTCATGCATGTGTAAACTAACCTTGGGAGTTATCCATCTTTCCTCACATAGAGAGATAGGCTAGAAAAGTGTTATGTCTTTGAGGGATATGGAACACCTTCTTTTAGACCTATTGTCCAAGGTTGAAAATGCCTCATACATTTTCTTTCATCCCCAATGGTTAGTTGGATTGGTAGAATCTATTTAATGAAAGTTCACGAAAGTCTCAAGATCAAATCTCATTGAATCAATTGGGGTTACTGGGTTGGGTTAGGAAAAGTTGATCTCATGGACATCTAGGAAGGCTCCAACATGAATGGTCCAAGGATTCATGCATATCTATACTAGCCTTAAGAATTTTACTTACTTTCCTCATTATAGAAGGTAGGATATAAAACTATTATAACTTTTGAATAGATGACACAACATATTCTAGACCTATTTTCTAGGGTTGAATATGCCTCTTGCATTTTCAATCTCAAAGAGTTGGCGCAATTGGTCATTTCCAATTTTACTAGGCATTTAGCTAGTTCCATTCCATTAGGTTCTAATTTTGAATCTTGTGGGTGAGGCTTGTTATCCACTAGTTTTGTTGTGAAACCAGCTCACAAAAAGATAGAAAAGATAGATCAACGCCTTAGAATTCAACCTCTTCGAGGGGGAAACCTCCTTTACATTACACAAATGAATGATTCTTTAATGATTCAAATGACAAAACCTCATTTCTATATATAGGAGTCTAAGGAGTCATATATAATCCAGCCGACCTAACTATAATAACATAAAGGCACAAAAATAACAATAGAGGGATTCTATGGGGAATAGTAATAACAATATGGGGACAATATGGGCATAACAATATTAATAAGGGATACAACTACAATAGTAATGGGGTAATCACTAGTATTATAGGGACCTAACATGCCCCTCTCCTTCAAAAATGTGTTGTCCTCAATGCTTGAGTAGTTCTGGATTCTTCTGTATAAAATTCTCATCCTCCCATGTGGAATCTTCAGTGGATAAGTTCTTCCACTTGATGAGATACTCTGAAATTGATTAATTTCGCAGCTGTCGAGTTCTTGTTTCTGTGACTGCTTCTGGTTCCAATATAATTTTTCCTTCCTCGTCAAGTTTTGGCAATATTGTTTGAAATGGGAGCTTGTCGCCCATAACCTTGTTTAAACATGAAACATGGAAAATTGGGTGCACTCAAGAAGCTACAAGAAGCTCCAGTTTGTATGCCATGGTACCAATCTTTTGCAACACCTTGTACAGACCATAATACTTTGGTGATAATTTATTATCCTTCTTAGCTTGCTTGAGGGACATTTTTTATATGGTTGTAGCCGTAGGAATACCCAATCACCTACATCAAAACTTCTTTCGCTGCGTTGTTGATTTGCCTATTGTTTCATTCTATTTTGTGCCAACACGAGGTTATCCTTTAAGAGTTGGAGGACTTGTTGTTGATGCTCGATGTGATGTTCCACTGCTTGAACCTTAGAAGTTTCTCTTAAATATGATGTGATGGATAGTGGCTGATATCCATAAAGTGCCATAAATGGGGTCATTTTTGTTGTTGTATGGAAGGAAGTGTTATACCACCATTCAGCCAAAGGCAACGAAGATATCCTTCCAAACATTTGTTTACTATCTCAGTTTTCCCATCATATTGAGGATGATAAGATAAGCTATGAGCTAATTGAGTACTGAGAAAAGAAAATAATTTTGTCCAAAAATTTCCAGTGAAAATGGGATCTCTGTCACTTACAATAATCTTTGGGTTTCCATGTAGCTTTTGAATTGTTTCCATAAATGCAGTAGAAACTGTACTAGCTTTAAATGGATGTGATAATGCGCAAAAGTGTGCATACTTGGTAAGTCTGTCAACTACCACCATGATGACACTCTTTCCCTTAGAATTGGGTAAACCTGTGATAAAATCCATTGAAACCTCCTCCCAATGTTGGCTTGGAATGGATAAAGGTTGTAATAGACCCGAGGTCTTAATTGTTTCAGCTTTATTTTGTTGGCAAGCCAAACATTCCGCCACAAACTTTTGAATATCCGATTTAAGGCCATCCCAAAAAAATTCCTTCTTAACCCTATGGTAAGTTTTTAAAAATCCTGAGTGCCTTCCTAAGGGAGAAGTGTGCAATTCCATAAGAATATTTTGTTTGAGTTGGGAATTCTTACAGAGGTATAAGCGATCTTTATACCATAATGAATCATTTTGCCTGCTAAATGTATCAAATGCACTGAAATCTTGTTGTAACTTTTAAATAAGCGCCCACACTTCTTCATCATTCTTCCATTCCTCCCTTTCTTCGTTTATCCAATCTGGTTAGATAATAGAAATGGCGCACAACAATGCTTCCACATCATCATCCTTTCTTGAGAGGGCATCTACCACCACATTTTGCTTCCCTTTTTTGTAGATGATTTCAAAGTCATAACCCAACATCTTTGTGACCCACTTTTGTTGCTCTTCAATGGATAATATTTGTTCTAAAAAGTATTTAAGGCTATCATGATCCATTTTTACCTTGAAGTGTCTTCCCATTAGGTAGGGTCGCCATTTCTTAAGTGCATGTAGTATTTCCAACATTTCCTTCTCATAAATAGCTTTGTGTAGAAACTTTCCCTTGATTGGACAACTTTCAAAGGCAATGGGTCTTTCATCTTGCATTAAAATAGCACCAATTCCATTTCCTAAAGCATCACATTCCACAATAAAGGTTTTTGTGAAGTCCGGTGTAGCTAAGACTAGTGCTTGGCACATTGCCTCTTTAAGATGTTTGAAGGCCTTTGTTGCTTCTGGAGTCCATGAAAATGCACCTTTCTTCAATAATGTTGTTAGAGGTGTTGCTATTCTCCCATAATTCTTAACAAACTTATGATAATACCATGTTAACTCGAGAAATCCTCGCAGATGCTTTATGGATGTGGGGATTTTCCATTCCTTAATGGCTTTAATTTTGCTAGGGTCTACCTTAACTCCTTCATGAGATACAATATGACCCAGATATTCCACCTCTTGTACTCCAAAGAAACATTTGGATCTTTTTGCATATAATTGTTTCTCCTCCAACAGTTGTAGCACCCTATCAACATGTTCAACATGATCCTTCCAAGACTTGCTGTAGATTAGTATATCATCAAAAAATATGAACACAAATTTTCTAAGGAAGGGTTTGAAAATGGAATTCATCAAACCTTGAAATGTATAACGTGCATTGGTAAGGCCAAAAGGCATGAACAAAAATTCATAATGACCCTCATGAGTTCTAAATGCTGTTTTCGGAATGTCTTCAGTCTGCATTCCAATTTGATGATATCCTGAATGAAGATCCAACTTGGTGAAGTAAATTTCTCCATGCAATTCATCCAGTTATTCATCAATGAAAGGAATGGGAAACTTATCTTTAATAGTGAGCTTGTTGAGCTCCCTATAATCCGGACACATGTGCCATGATCCATCCTTCTTGTGCACCAATACTACTGAAGTAGAGAAAGAACTTTGACTAGGTTGAATTATACCAGCCTCTAGCATTTCTACAATCATACGTTCAATTTCACTCTTTTGGGCATAGGGATATCTGTACGGCCTTATGTTTGGAGGAACACTCCCTGGAATCAGATGAATAGCATGATCATGATCACGAATAGGTGGGAGACCTTTGGGAATCTCAAATACCTTGGAATGATTGTCCAAGACTTTTTGGAGATCTCAAGAAATAGATGATTTTGATGTGGAAACATCTAGCGAACATAATTGTGCAATTACACCTCTTTGTTCCTTTTTTAGAAGCTTTGTCATACCGTTAGAGCTGATTATCTTTCCTGGTTTCCCTAAAATACCCCTTAATTCAACTTCCTTTCCTTCCACAAAAAATTTAATGAAAAGTTCTTGAAAATTAAAAGCTATTGTACCCAAGGATTGTAGCCATTGGACTCCTAGTACAACATCAGCACCTCCCATTGGAATGGAAAGCATTGGGCTAGTCAATACATATTCTCCCATGGATAGCTTGATATTATGGTAATTTCCAGAGCAATTTATTGTTCCTCCATTTTCAACCATCACTTGACACTCTAGTGTTGGATATAGGAAGCAATTCAATTCTTTTGCTACCTTACAATGAATAAAATTGTGGGTACTTCCTGAATCAATCAACACTATTACCTTTTTCTTCTTGATTTGTCCTTCTATATTGATGGTTTGAGGAGTGGTAATTCCAGCCAATGCATTACAAGATATGGTCAGATTCATTTCTTCTTTATCTAGGCTTTGTTCTTGGAGTATATCCTCTTCTTTTGACCTTTCTTGCTCCTTTTCTTCTTCCTCTTCACAATCTATGTAGAATAATTTCTTCTCAGCACACTTATGACCTTTAGTGTATTTGCTATCACAACTGTAACAAAGCCCTTTTGCTCCTTTTTCTTCCAATTTTGTGGTGTCAACCTTATAGGTTGTGGAAAACTAGGGGTAGCAACACTTCCATATTTTAGTTATGAGTGGTATGCTTCCTAGTTGCCATAATTTTTATTTCCATTTTTCTTGCTAACCTGAATGCCTTCTCTAATGAATCCGGTTCCCAAAGGCGAACATCATGTTGGATATTATCCTTTAAGGTCCCTATGAACACATCAATCCTGTGCTCCTTTGGAATATTTTTTACCCTTATGTTCAATTTTTGGAACTCCTCAATGTGCTCCATTATTGAACCCTTTTGTTTGAGACTTATCAATTGGCTAAAAAAAGTGTTTCTTTTTGTATCCTCATAATGTGTTGTCAATTCTTCCATAAAAATTGCCCAAGTGATAATTTGTTTACGAGAGCAAAGCCATTGATACCATACAAACTGATTTGGTTCCAAATATAAAGTTGCAATATGTACTTTTTGTGTGTTTTGCACATTATTGAGATCGAAAAATTGCTCCATATGTAATATCCATGTTGCGGGATCCTTGCCATCAAACTTCCTCATATCGATTTTTGGAATATGGTGGGTCTTCGATCCAACATTAGAGTCTATGAAATCATGATTAACATTTCTTTTGTTCGCATCATGAGTTTCCTTTACTACCCTTTCACCATTACTAAGTATTTCTTGTAGAAAATTTGTCAAATCTATCTTCAAATCGTCAATCTTAGCTTCCACGCCATTTATCATAGATTCCATGCCATTTATCTTAGCTTTTGTTAGGTTTTGTGAGAGTGAAATTTGTTGCACTTGGTCTTGTAATTTTGATATATCATGTAGCATTTCTTCCTCTTCTTCATGAGTCATACTAGAGCTTTCAGGTTGCTTACTAGGTGTTTGCATTTTCTTTCCTTGGGGCATCAGTTACGAAAAATAATTCTCTATTATGCCCTTTGAATTCCTTCAAAATAATTTTTCAAACCAAGCTTAAGAAAAAATTTAAAAAAAATCTACACACCTTTTTTCACTTTGTAGGAGCTTGATATTGCCTCTGATGTATCTCTGTAATTTTGGATCATCCAGTTCTGAAATTCTGACTTGCAGTAGCCCTCTGTGTTCTCTTTCCAATGCCATTAGTCTTATCCCAATTGGATTCTCCAAGGAATATTTATGCCCAATCTCCCACAGTGACCTGATTATAGACTAGTTCAGTAGAGAAAACTTGTACGACGTGCCACGTGTCCCTGTTTCGACCTTTGGCTCTGAAAAATATATAAAAGAAACTACAATCCGTCCTCTTTCTGTACCTTCTTTTGAAATTTCAATCTGATGCTCAGAGAGAAAGTTATGATGATTTTCCTCAAGTCACTTATTTGGAATGTAATTCAAGAGTCTGCAAAAAGACCAACTTCCTCAGATCATATCTCCGCAAATATAGTGTGAAAAACATTGAAATTTGGACCCGAGGTTCAGTGAGATTTCGTTTCAAATGGTTTTTCTTTTTTGCTACTGAAACGTCACAAGAAAAAATTTATAGCGAAAATGCCATGATGACCTATTTGGAGCAGCGAAACCCTAGAATCCAAACCTTTGATACCAAATGTTATGAAACCAACTCACAAAAATATAGAAAAGATAGATCAACGCCTTAGAATTCAACCTATTCAAGGGGGAAACCTCCTTTACATTACAAAAATGATTGATTCTTTGATGATTCATATGAAAAAACCTCCTTTCTATATATAGGAGTATAAGGAGTCACAATATAACCCAGCCGACCTAACAATAATAATGTAAAGGCACAAAAATAACAATAGAGGGATTCTATGGGGCACAATAATAACAATATGGGGACGATAGGGGCACAACAATATTAATAAGGGATACAACTACAATAGTAATGGGGTAATCACTAGTATTATAGGGACTTAACAAGTTTATACTGGGGTTTGTGGAAAATTTCCAGAATATGAAAACAAAGGAAATAAGGGTTCTATTTCATGTATTTTCAGAGTTGGTTGATCCCAAGGAGTAAACAAGGAAACTACGTTCATCAATAATGAAGAAAATCAGTGACAAATAATAATGATTGGTTATTTTTAATCCTTTAAATATGAAATAACCGGAGGCAATAATCAGATTCCAATTTCAAAGGGGACAACAATCATTGAAGGCACAACAAGTCTTCAATGTAGGGAAGAATTTGTCCTTTTGAAAAAGTTCCTACAAGGAAGGAGTGATATTACACCTGCACCAATGTCTATGGCACATAGAATTAGTTAGAAGTATTCAAGCCTTTTTTCATTCATATATCAATGTCACTCAAGCAATCCTCATTGAGATCTTTGGACACAAACGATGTAGAAATATAGCATGTCAGAGTCAACTTCCTATGGATGATTGCAGCTATGAAGTTTGTAGCACCAAGAGTGGATTCTGTAGCCTTTACATGTGTGTTATTTGGAGAAAAATTGACTTTGAAGTGAATACTTGACGATGGGTGGTTTATGATATTTGTTCCCACTATAAATATATAGTTATGAAATCGGTGGAGAAATAAGCATGGGTATTAGTAGTAAGGGTTGTGTTGGGTCATCTGAAATGCATTTCATAGTTAGGGATTGTAAGATCACATTGGAACTATCAAGGTAAAGTATGTTTTTCAGCAATGTGCACCTGACTAGGATAGGAAGGCCCTCATGAAGGAATTTCATTGTGTTTAGAGGATATTTTATGGAAGTGAGAACTCCAAGGGGAGAAAACTTTTTAAAAAGTCCAAAGAATTAGTGGAAAGAGTGGAGTTGTCTATGAGGTTGAAGTTTGGAAAATGACGCAATGTTTCTTTCAAGAGTTAGAGACAAGATTATACTTGGGGACCTCCATATTCCATTTGTGAAATACCTTTTCTAATCGAATGATATGGAAAATAAATCCTTGTTGAGAAAATATATTGTCATCATCTAATCAAGAAACTTGTACACAAATGCACTCTACATGAGACTATTCACATTAAGAGTGGTGTTTGGAAATGGTGTTTTTATACAAACCTTAGATCACATTAAGTATTTCCTTCCAAGTGGAGATAGTGGCATCATTATAACACTTGATGTTCCATGAAAGGAAATGATTGTTTACCTATAATAGAATAGGAATGGAGGCTCCTAGGCAAAGCATTATTGGCATTGTCGAATATGATTACCGAAAAACAAAGAATTTTGAAAGGCCTTCATCTTACTATGGAAAAGAAGGATAGTTTTCAGAAGATTCTAAGGATTATAAAGATGAAATTGAGGCCTCTTCTATAAATTTAGCAAAGGTCAAGTGGCTGACTCATCGGAAGATTTTAGTTGCTTTTGAGAGAATAATACATAGAGGAAAATGGGTCCCAAACAACCCTTGTTCAATAGCACAGACCTCAAAGAGAGATAAATGCTCCCATCCCGATCCATAATTATGGTGATAAGGGGAATTAGGGTGTATATATAAATATATGTACATGTGTGACATTGGAAAATGTTTTGATGAGTCGACCTACAAAATTGGACTGGACCAACCTGTTCATTTTGGAAGCCAACTTGTATACCTTGCTTTGGATGTATTACACATTATTTTTTTGGCTAATTTGAAATATTTCCCACCTTTTGTGGGGTATCTACCTACAATTCCATTAGAGGAACCCTAGGACCGTTGGTCTTCATGACATGGATATTTCACACTTGGTTTGTGGGCCTGCTTTGAGGAGAAACCCCCTGCATGGAGTTTTCATTCATATTTCATAGACTACATATTATATGTGGAAACCCATTTATTCTCTTTCAAATATTGTAGGCATGTACAAACCCATATATTCCCCTTGAAAGTTGGAGTGTCGACTAGTCTGAAGTTCCTACATTCACCATTTAAAGAGGACTTAGATTTGGCTTGTGTTATTTGAGGTGGAGGCATATCTTTGAATATTGGACACTACATTTTTTAAGCCCAATTATCCAACCATGCAGAATGGAACTACATGTTTTGTGAATCAAGTGATCTTCAAGGGCCTATGGAGTTGGGATGTTGTTCAAAAAATCCCCGTTATTCGCCTAATTTATGGAGATGAGTAAAATTTGAGAGATTTTACCCATTAATTATTATACAATAGGCTTAAGAAGCACATTTTTTTTTTTGAATAGTTAATTAGAGAAGAGAGGTTTTAACCCCTCCATAGGCTATATTAAGGACTTCTGCTTAAGAAATTAATATTTTATTGTAAAAGGAAGTTGAGCATCTCCCTAAAAATAGAGATGTACTTCGTATCATTTTGTCATGGTGGGATTGGGGGAGAAATCCCTTAGCTTGTTCTTAAATTTCTATTACTTTTCTCATTATAAAAGAGGGTATGGAAGGATGATAAGAGAAACTTTTTGGGGATGGTCTTGTGGATGTTTTCATCATTTTTTGGATTTTCATGGCTAGGGTATGTAGATGATGGATGGTTATCATATTTAATTGTATTTTTCTCATTGCATATGGTGCGTTCAATTGGTTTCGTTTAGATATATCACTTCTTGAAAACATTAAGAAGGTTTATAGTGGAGAGTATTCCACTAAACTTCATGGATTTGGTAAGATAATAGGCTATTTAGATCTTCCAAGGTTGGTAGTTGGAAGCTCTAGATATCACCTTATATCCATTTTCATTCTCCCAAAGGAATCCTTAGTTAAACTCATATGCCCCAAAAAAATATCAGTAGGGGAAGGCATTGGTTTCCATTCATCCCATAAGCTTCCATACCCTAACATTTTACCAAAACCATTTTTTTGGATATATCCTTCATGGAACCTTCATATTCATAGCCTTAAATCCTACCAATCTTAACCTAGGGAAGCTCCCATTGAGCCAAAGGAGAGATGGGCGAAAGTGGAGAAGAGCGTTGCTGAGGTCCCATGGCCCCCTCTTAGTTTCACTTGGATTGCACTTGAGGTTTTTGAACTTCATCTCCTAAAGTGTGATTTTTTTCTGATAAGAAGGTGTACTAGTCTATACCAATATGTTTACTATTGATCACATCCACAAATGTAGGGAAAAATGATTTAAGTTTTTGTTAAAAAGATTGAGGAATGTGTGTGTTTTAGCAATAATTATTATTAATAAATATAAAAAATAATGATAGCTAAAAATGAAAAAATTGCTCAGAGAAATTGTTTACAAAAATATAGGTTGTTGGATAGTTGCTAGCTTTATATAATACTTTGTTCTGTTTATAAATCATGCAGTGAACATAAAACAATGAGTGTGTAACTATGCTTTTAATAAATCTTCTAAATCTATTTTTCTCTGAAGAAATATTGCCCTGTCTTTGTTTTGAAAATTCCAAATCCCTTTATAGGCGGATTGGAAGATGTACAAAGATGAAAATAGTCCTCAAAAGTGGAAGATATTCCACGAATATTTAGATATAACTTTGCAGAAGAGAGAAAAAAAAAAAAAAAAATTGTGATTTAAGTGTGTACATAGGACCTTATAACTAGTAATGCATTTCAATTCAAGCCCAAAATATAAAAAACGATACATGTTCTTCAACTAGGCTTCCAAGTGAGGGAGAAGGTCGGGATTGTAAGTGTTCACAACCATTAGTTGCAGCATTGTGTAAGGAACTTATTGTTGCTACTCTCTATCCATCAATCTCTCCCTCTGCAGCATCTCTACTATTCTATTATTGCAAATGAAAACTCCTTTGCAAAGACCACCTGACATATCAAAATATAAGATAGGGATTTTCAAGAATGATGAAGGTACTAATAGTTCCTCACTATGGTTTTGATTTTGTTGATGAAAAAAAAATGTCTAGGTTAAATACAAAGTATTTTTGTTGTAAATTCATAACATTAGTGAAGGTTGTCCAATGTTGAAATTTTTATGAAAAATTCATGGTCATGTTCACTTTGAACAGTTATATATTTTATTTTTTTCTTACGAAATGTGTTTCTAACACAGGGTTTCTAGTTATTGAAGTTTGAAATGGATTATTAACTAAAGAAATTACATAAAATAAATGAGTGGTAAATATTAATAATTCATATATGTATATGTATATGTATATGTATATGTATATGTATATGTATATATATGTATATATGTATATGTATATGTATATGTATATATATATGTATATGTATATGTATATATATATAGACAGATATATATATGTATATGTATATGTATATGTATATGTATATGTATATGTATATATATATGTGTATATATATATATATATATCTATATATATATATATATATATATATATATATATATATATATATATATATATATACATGATGATGATTCATGTTTATTGAGACCATTGTGGTCTATCTGACCTTAAGAAAGTGAGTGATTAATTGCAACCCTTTAATATTTTATTTTTATGATAAAAAGTAAGGGATTTGAGTGCTCCTAGATCATTATAGTTTTGTTGAATTAACAAGTCAAGAAGGTTGGTAGCGTGGAAATTTTTTTGGAAATGAGAATAGATGTGAATAAGATCCAAGCAATCCAAGAGAAATTGTTTTTCAGCTTCAACTCTCTTAGTATCACAAAGGTGATTGATTCTTTTGTCCCAAGGTGTTTTAGAAATAAACTAATGCTCGATTTCACTTCGAAGATCATAGGAATTAGTTCTTATCTTTGGAATATTCATTTTCTTCTTAGTATTTTCCAAGACAAAAGGATAATTCTAGTTAGTAGGAGTGGGGTTGATCACCTCTTTATGATATCTTAGATTCATTTTCCCCTCTAGCTCCTTAGCATCCCATTGTAACTTATCCTCAAACTTGGAGGTAATAAAATTTTTAATATTATCCTCATTTCCATTATGATCTCCTCCTCTATCTTCCAATGGTCGATCCAAGACTGGGCATCCTTATTCCATCATCACTTGAGATGGGGGTTTGGCTAGAGTTAGAAGCGAAGAAAATATTAGCTATCGTGTTGTAAATTTTGTTCTCATACATTTGACATGTAAACATAGTCATGCTTTCAGTGGAGGAAAGGCTATGAAATGCAACACTTTAGTATTAAAATTACGTTTTTTCATTTCTTGAGTGACAATAAAAAATGACTGTTATAAATGATTAATTGATTTACTTGTACTTGTTAGTTGGTCATATTTTTATTCTTGCACAATAGTGGTCATTTACGTTAATCATTTTTAATTTTTCCACTTATTATATAGTCATACATTTTATTCTTGGATTAAATTAGTCATTTAATTTAGTCACTTTTTTTATTTTTCCACGATCCTGAGTCTAGGATAGAATCTTAGAATATCTTATGCTACCAAACCAAGAATCACAATGATACTACTTTTCATAGTGGAATATAAACAACAATAAATATACTAGTGCACAAAATATGAACAACTTTTTACAATTTTCAACCCAACTTCATTATATTAATCAACATATAACACAACAGTCTAGGGCTCCTATACTAGGGATAATGGTCCTCAAATATCCACTAATACAAAAATACAAAAGTGGGGCTTAGTGTCATTCCATCAACAAACGATCTACCCTCAACAAGATACTCTGACCATTTACATGTCACATGCTCTCTCAACTCCTTTCGGATGTACCCTGTACCTGCACAATCTGTCAACTCCCAATCTATAGCATTGCCTCTATCAATGATCCAGGTACATGTTACCACTGAACTTTGACTATCCAATATGCTCATTAGTACTGCCTTAGTCCTTCAAGGGCACAACACATCAAGACTCTTATCGAGTTATTCACAACTCTCAACTTCCCATTGTTGCTCCTCAGCTACTCAAGGACTTCAGCCCACTATAGTCTTCTTGCGCTGCTCCAATGAAGACTAACATAGGTCATGGAGGGATACCACCTATCACTATAATATGTCCATCTCCCACAATGAACATGGGCTAGGAGGACTTCCCATCATCTACTGTATAAGTTCTTCTCCACACACAAGTCTAGGGCCGCTCAAATTTCTCCTGGTTAATAAGTCTTGTGAGCTCAACCATTGCCACTCTAGTAACCACCTAAGTTCATGAAGATGGTGACTACTGGGCTCCAACTTGGGAACTCACACTTTCCTTTAGCATATCATAAATTTCTAATCAAAATCCACACTTGGTCCACTCTCATGTTTCCATCCAACAATCCACTAGTGACCAAGTCAGTTGTAGCATTTTCTCCTAGTTAGAGCATCCAACACTTAGGAAGCCCCTCCATATGGTTGCTAACAGATTTCCAAACTGTCCTCTCCTAGGAGACCATCCAATAGCATCAATTCAACATTAACACATCAATACAATACATACCTATCCCTACTTAGCTTTGGCATCACCCTAGTGCAGTGACTAGTCTATTGCATGTTCAACCCTAAGTCACATCGCCTACATTGGTGTTCCTACACTCATGCGTTCTTGCACCTGCACGTTCTTGAAATTGCAAATTCCTTCACTCGCATTCCTACACTCGTGCATTCCTAAACTCGCGCATTCCTACACTTGTTTTCTTGCATTCACGTTCCTAGACTCGAATGTTCCTACACTCGTGTTTATTGATGTGTAGACTATGAAAGATTCTTCTTAGATGTGTCTAAATTCTTCACACTTGACCTATATTTGTAGGCATCAAGTGGCTCCAATGAATTTGTCTTTGGGCATTACTTTAACCTCAAGCTGACCAGCCCAACTAGAAAAATTTACCGATCTTAACTTTAAAAATCCATTTCTCTTCAACCATAACTCAGAATCGGATGATGTTTTATGCATCAAATTCATCTCGACAAGTATTATCATCATCATCAATGGGTGAAAAACCCCAAGCTTGGGTTTCAAGTCCACAAGGCCATTTTTGGAGCTCCTTCCGCCAAACACTCAATCCTCAAGGTTTGGAGTACCTCCCAAGCTACAAAAATCAACAACTTTTAGTTGGTCACTTATTATCTAGTCATATATTTTATCTTTAGACTAAATTAGTCATTTAATTTAGTCACTTTTAGGTGGTTCACTTAAAATTTCTCAAATTTAGTAGTAATTCACTTGAAATAATTGTGGTGACTAAATTTTTAGTCACATAGTCATTAATCTATCATTTTTCACTAGTTTCCTAAGCTTAGATAATCATGTGTGGTGTAAGCACATATGCCATACAATGGAAAACTCCTCTCTGTTATGATGAGTCTTGATACATAGTATACATGTATTCCTTCCCATAATTCCTTCAATTCATCCACCAATGAATGTAAGTAGACATCCATATTCTTCACTTTTCTTCTACTAGGGACTATGAGAGCCAACATAAGATGTTCATTATTCACAGACAACCATGGGGGGATATTGTTATTGATCACTACTATAGGCAAAAAAAATAGTTGGTGTTTTGGAGGGAATATGGGTTGATTCCATCCATGGCTATGCTGAGTCGTAGACTTCATACTTCATACTTGAATTTTTTGGGCCATATATCCTCTATATGATTCATGGCTATTGAATCTGTTGGGATTTTCATAACCCCCGACTCACTTATGTGTGAGGCATGACATCCTTGCAACATAACTAATTCTTTGTAATGAAAGAACCTTTGAATAATTGGGATTACAGGCATGTTCCTTAATATCTTAGGAGGACCATGTGATTTAACCTTTTTTATGGTACCTGTTTTTCCCACATTTAAGAGATTTCTATTTGTCTACATATTCTCCTCTATATAGAATACAATCATTTAGAAATGCATGATATGATATGTACTCAACACCCAACATTTTCAACAATTGCTTTGCCTCTTCATAGCTACAGGGTAAGGCATTGTCACTCGGAAGAACCTTATCTTTGAATTATCTATAGTTGGTGGGAAATAAAAATGGAAAATTTCAATATTTAACGTTCATAAAATCAACCATTTTTAATGTTGATTCTGTGACAAGATTTCTCAAAAAATAAGGGACTTGATCATGTTCAATCACCTCAACATTTCTGAGAAACATGCATTTGACATGTTAAACTTTTCTTTCAAGTTTTATAGTAACATCATTGTCCCCAACTAGGTAGAATTTCACTGGTCGCTAAGTCCAAAGAGAGGGTGGTGGAAGCATATTTTAGGCTTTCAAAAAAGGTATCAATGATCTAAGCATCATCCCCTAACTCATCATTCTGGAATGCATCTAACAACATTGCCTCCATGGCAATCATATCCCATAAGTAATCATCAACACAAACCTCTATTTGATTGCCTCCATTGCCAACTTGTGATGAAGAACTACTATTATTATAGTGATTCCTAATTGGTGAATATGGATGTAGTGGGAACTCAATAGGTGTTTGATTCAACCATTCTTAGCATTCTTCCTCTTCGATTTTTCACTTAAATCAACATTCTCTGGATTTAACATTGTAGTGGGGTGCCCCGAAATATGCTAGGTTGGTCATTGATCATCACTAGAATCCTAATTTCAAAAAATATTGAACATTAGCACATCAATGATATTAGTAAGCACAATGTACTTGGTTTGTTGAAATTACATTATACCAAACAATTATTACCATTGTTGACCCAGGATTGCAGCTAGAAGATCACAGGGTAAAGTGACTATCCATTTTCATCTACCAATTGCTCCTGATAAGAGATTTCGACGTTTTTGAACTAGTGGAATATTTTATGCATCTAAACTCAATTATGAATCAAGATCGTGAAAATTTGCAATACATTTTTCTTCAAATTGAAATGGATAAAAAATAAATAAAAATCAATTAGATAATCAAAATATAAATAAAAATTGAACTTACTAGAGATGGAAAGGGAGAACTCCACGAAGGACTGTGAGGAATATAGAATGATCTAGAATTTGAAGAATTAGACATTTCATATTATGATATTTTCTCCATGCATTTGAGAAAGCTTAGAAATAATCTTTTGTGTACATACATAAAGTTAATTTCGAGAACCATATAACTACAATCTAAATTTCAATATAGTTTTCAAACCATTTTTCAATAATAAGGTGACTTTAAGCAGAAAATGTGTACTATGAACTATCGTAATTCATGTGGATGCATCCTAAAGGATAATTTGAGATGGTTATGCCATTTTATGTGAAAATAAAAATTTAGATAACTTTTAAATCATATTGGTTCTCTTGTAAAACTAATGACACCATTGAGTTAAAATAATAACCACATTGATGCATTAAACTAATAACCACATCAGTTTCTGTGATTTCGAAAATAAAAAGGGAATTATATTATATCAGTGCGTTAAAAAAATTAGTGCATTAATATGTTATCATAATTGGTGTGTGTTACTATTAAATGCAATGGTGCTTTTTAAAATAAAACAAAGCAATGTTCTGAAAACACTAGTGATTACCCCATTACTATTGTAGTTATACCCCTTATTTATATTGTTGTGCCCCTATTACCCCCATATTGTTATTTCTGTGCCCCATAGAATCCCTCTATTGTTATTTTTGTGGCTAGGTCGGCTGGATTATATTGTGACTCCTTAGACTCCTATATATAGAAAGGAGGTTTTGTCATTTGTATCATCCAAGAATTGTTCATTTATGTAATGTAAAGGAGGTTTCCCCCTCGAAGAGGCTTAATTCTAAGGCGTTGATCTATCTTTTCTATCTTTTCTTGAGCTGGTTTCATAACATTTGGTATCAGAGCTTTGGATTCTAGGGTTTCGCTGCTCCAAACAGGTCATCGTGGCATTTTCGCTATAAATTTTTTTCTATGACGTTTCAGAAGTCGCAAAAAAAACCCATTTGAGAAGAAATCGCGCTGAAATATTGGCGGAGATATGATTTGAGGAAGTTGGTCTTTTTGCAGACTCCTGAATTACATTCAAAACAGGTGACCTGGGGAAAATCGTCATAACTTTCTCTCTAGGGATCGGATTGAAATTTCGTAAGAAGGTACAGAAAGAGGACGAACTGTAGTTTGTTGTGTGTGTGTTTTAGATTCAAAGGTTGAAACAATGATTCATGGCACGTCGTACAAGTTTTCTCTACAACCAGTCTAAAAGCAAGTCACTGTGGGAGATTTCATATTAACTCTTCCTTGGAGAATCCAATTTGGCTCAGACTTGTGGCATTGGAAAGAGGACGTAGAAGGCTACTACAGGTAGAAATTTCAGAACTAGATGATCCGAAATTACAGAGATACATCAGATTCAATATCAGGCTTCTATAAAGTGAAAAAAGGTGTGTAGTTTTTTTTTAAATTTTTGTGTAAGCTTGGTTTAACGGAATTCAAAGGGCATAGTAAAGCATTATTATCGGTAACTGATGCCCCGAGGAAAGAAAATGCAAACACCTAGTAAGGAACCTGAAAGCTCTAGCATGACTCATGAAGAAGAGGAAGAAATGCTACATGATATATCAAAATTACAAGAACAAGTGCAACAAATGTCACGCTCACAAAAGTTAACAGATGCTAAGATAAATGGCATGGAAGGTAAGATAAGTGGTTTGTAATCTAAGGTAAATGGCATGGAATCTAAGATAAAGGGCATGGAAGCTAAGATGGATGATTCGAAGACAGATTTGAAGATAGATTTGAAGACAGACATGGAAGAATTGAAGAAGTTGCTACAAGAAAGGGTCACTAATGGTGAAAAGGTAGTAAAGGAAACTCATGATGAGAACAAAAGAAATGTTAATCATGATTCCATAGACGCTAATGTTGGATCGAAGAATCACCATATTCCAAAAATCGATATGAGGAAGTTTGATGGCAAGGATCCCGCCACATGGATATTACAGATGGAGCAATTCTTCGATCTCAATAATGTGCAAAACGCACAAAAGGTACGTATGGCAACTTTATATTTGGAACCAAATCAGTTTGTATGGTATCAATGGCTTTGTTCTCGTAAACAATTTATCACTTGGGCAATTTTTACGGAAGAATTGATAGCACATTATGAAGATACAAAAAGCAACACTTTTTTTAGCCAATTGATAAGTCTCAAACAAAAGGGTTCAATAATGGAGCACATTGAGGAGTTCCAAAAATTGAACATAAGGGTAAAAGATATTCCAGAGGAGCATAGGATTGATGTGTTCATAGGGTCTTTAAAGGATAATATCCAACATGATGTTCGCCTTTGGGAACCTGATTCATTAGAGAAGGCATTCAGGTTAGCAAGAAAAATGGAAAGCAAAATTATGGCAACCAGGAAGCATACCACTCACAACTATAAAGACGGAAGTGTTGTTGCCCCTAGTCTTCCACAACCTATAAGGTTGACACCACAACAATTGGAAGAAAAAAGAGCAAAAGGGCTTTGTTACAGTTGTGATAGCAAATACACTAAAGGTCATAAGTGTGCTGAGAAGAAATTATTCTACATAGATTGTGAAGAGGAAGAAGAAAAGGAGCAAGAAAGGTCAAAAGAAGAAGATATACTCCAGGAACAAAGCCTAGATGAAGAACAAATAAATCCGACCATATCTTGTAATGCATTGGCGGGAATTACCACTCCTCAAACCATCAAGATAGAAGGACAAATCAAGAAGAAAAAGGTAATAGTGTTGATTGATTCAGGAAGCACCCACAATTTTATTCATTGTAGGGTAGCAAAAGAATTGAATTGCTTCCTATATCCAGCACCAGAGTGTCAAGTGATGATTGCAAATGGAGGAACAATAAATTGCTCTGGAAAGTGCCATAATATCAAGCTATCCATGGGAGAATATGTATTGACTAGCCCAATGCTTTCCATTCCAATGGGAGGTGCTGATGTTGTACTAGGAGTCCAATGGCTACAATCCTTGGGTACAATAGCTTTTAATTTTCAAGAACTTTTCATCAAATTTTCTACGGAAGGAAAGGAAGTTGAATTAAGGGGTATTGCAGGGAAACCAGGAAAGATAATCAGCTCTAATGGTATGACAAAGCTTCTAAAAAAGGAGCAAAGAGGTGTAATTGCACAATTATGTTCGCTAGATGTTTCCACATCGGAATCATCTATTTCTCCAGATCTCCAAAAATTCCTGGACAATTCCAAGGTATTTGAGACTCCCAAAGGTCTCCCACCTATGGGTGATCATGATCATGCTATTCATATGATTCCAGGAAGTGTTCCTCCAAACATCAGGCCGTACAGATATCCCTATGTCCAAAAGAGTGAAATTGAACGTATGGTTGCAGAAATGCTAGAGGCTGGTATAATTCAACCGAGTCAAAGTTCTTTCTCAGCTCCAGTAGTATTGGTGCACAAGAAGGATGGATCATGGCGCATGTGTCCGGATTATAGGGAGCTCAACAAGCTCACTATTAAAGATAAGTTCCCCATTCCTGTTATTGATGAATTACTGGATGAATTGCATGGATCAATTTACTTCACCAAGTTGGATCTTCGTTCGGGATATCATCAAATCAGAATGAAGATTGAAGACATTCCGAAAACAGCATTTAGAACTCATGAGGGTCATTATGAATTTTTGGTCATGCCTTTTGGCCTTACCAATGCACCTTCAACATTTCAAGGTTTGATGAATTCAATTTTCAAACCATTCCTTAGAAAATTTGTGTTAGTATTTTTTGATGATATACTAATCTACAACAAGTCTTGGAAGGATCATGTTGAACATGTTGACAGGGTGCTACAACTATTGGAGGAGAAACAATTATATGCAAAAAGATCCAAATGTTTCTTTGGAGTCCAGGAGGTGGAATATTTGGGTCATATTGTATCTCATGAAGGAGTTAAGGTAGACCCTAGCAAAATTAAAGCCATTAAGGAATGGAAAATCCCCACATCCATAAAGCATCTGCGAGGATTTCTTGGGTTGACAGGGTATTATCGCAAGTTTGTTAAGAATTATGGGAGAATAGCAGCACCTCTAACAACATTATTGAAGAAAGATTCATTTTCATGGACTCCGGAAGCAACAAAGGCCTTTGAACATCTTAAAGAGGCAATGTGCCAAGCACCGGTCTTAGCTACACCGGACTTCACAAAAACCTTTATTGTGGAATGTGATGCTTCAGGAAATGGAATTGGTGTTGTTCTAATGCAAGATGAAAGACCCATTGCTTTTGAAAGTCGTCCAATCAAGGGAAAGTTTTTAAGCAAAGCTATTTATGAGAAGGAAATGTTGGCAATACTCCATGCACTTAAGAAATGGCGACCCTACCTAATGGGAAGACACTTCAAGGTAAAAACGGATCATGATAGCCTTAAATACTTTTTAGAACAAAGATTATCCTCTGAAGAGCAACAAAAGTGGGTCACAAAGATGTTGGGTTATGACTTTGAAATCATCTACAAAAAAGGGAAGCAAAATGTGGTGGCAGATGCACTCTCAAGAAAGGATGAGGATGTGGAAGCATTGTTGTGTGCCATTTCTATTATCCAACCAGATTGGATAAACGAAGCAAGGGAGGAATGGAAGAATGACGAAGAAGTGTGGGCACTTATTCGAAAGCTACAACAAGATTCCAGTACTTCTGATACATTTAGCTGGCAAAATGATTCGTTATGGTACAAAGATCGCTTATACCTCTGTAAGAATTCCCAGCTAAAACAAAAGATTCTTATGGAATTGCACACTTCTCCCTTAGGAGGGCACTCAGGATTTTTAAAAACTTACCACAGGGTTAAGAAGGAATTTTTTGGGATGGCCTTAAATCAGATATTCAAAAGTTTGTGGCGGAATGTTTGGTTTGCCAACAAAATAAAGTTGAAACAATTAAGACACCGGGTCTATTACAACCTTTATCCATTCCAAGCCAACGTTGGGAGGAGGTTTCAATGGATTTTATCACAGGTTTACCCAAGTCTGAGGGAAAGAGTGTCATCATGGTGGTAGTTGACAGACTTACCAAGTATGCACACTTTTGTGCATTATCACATCCATTTAAAGCCAGTACAGTTTCTACTGCATTTATGGAAACAGTTCAAAAGCTACATGGAAACCCAAAGATTATTGTAAGTGACAGAGATCCCATTTTCACTGGAAATTTTTGGACAGAATTATTTTCTTGTCTTGGTACTCAGTTAGCTCATAGCTCATCTTATCATCCTCAATCTGATGGGCAAACTGAGATAGTAAACAAATGTTTGGAAGGATATCTTCGTTGCTTTGTATCTGATAAACAGACACAATGGGTCAAATGGTTGCCTCTGGCTGAATGGTGGTATAACACTTCCTTCCATACAGCAACAAAAATGACCCCATTTATGGCACTTTATGGGTATCAACCACCATCCATCACATCATATTTAAGAGAAAATTCTAAGGTTCAGGCAGTGGAACATCACATCGAACATCAACAACAAGTCCTCCAACTCTTAAAGGATAACCTCGTGTTGGCACAAAATAGAATGAAACAACAGGCAGATCAACATCGCAGTGAAAGAAGTTTTGATGTAGGTGATTGGGTATTCCTACGGCTACAACCATATAAGCAAATGTCCCTAAAGCAAGCTAAGAAGGATAATAAATTATCACCAAAGTATTATGGTCCGTACAAGGTGTTGCAAAAGATTGGTACTATGGCATACAAATTGGAGCTTCCTGCAGCTTCTCGATTGCACCCAGTTTTCCATGTTTCATGTTTAAAGAAGGTTATAGGTGACAAGCTCCCAATTCAAACAATATTGCCAGAACTTGACGAGGAAGGAAAAATTATATTGGAACCGAAAGCAGTCACAGAAACAAGAACTCGACAGCTACGAAATCGATCAATTTCAGAGTATCTTATCAAGTGGAAGAACTTATCCGCTGAAGATTCCACATGGGAGGATGAGAATTTTATGCAGAAGTATCCAGAACTACTCAAGCGTTGAGGACAACACTTTTTTGAAGGAGAGGGGCATGTTGGGTCCCTATAATACTAGTGATTACCCCATTACTATTGTAGTTATACCCCTTATTTATATTGTTGTGCCCCTATTACCCCCATATTGTTATTTCTGTGCCCCATAGAATCCCTCTATTGTTATTTTTGTGGCTTTATATTATTATTGTTAGGTCAGTTGGATTATATTGTGACTCCTTAGACTCCTATATATAGAAAGGAGGTTTTGTCATTTGTATCATCCAAGAATTTTTCATTTATGTAATGTAAAGCGAGTTGCCCCCTCGAAGAGGCTGAATTCTAAGGCGTTGATCTATCTTTTCTATCTTTTCTTGAGCTGGTTTCATAATAGTGAGCAATATAGAATGATCTAGAATTTGAAGAATTAGACATTTCATATTATGATATTTTCTCCATGCATTTGAGAAAACTTAGAAATAATCTTTTGTGTACATACCTAAAGTTAATTTCGAGAACCATATAACTACAATCTAAATTTCAATATAGTTTTCAAACCATTTTTCAATAATAAGGCGACTTTAAGCAGAAAATGTGTACTATGAACTATCGTAACTCATGTGGATGCATCCTAAAGGATAATTTGAGATGGTTATGCCATTTTATGTGAAAATAAAAATTTAGATAACTTTTAAATCATATTGGTTCTCTTGTAAAACTAATGACACCATTGAGTTAAAATAATATCACATTGATGCATTAAACTAATAACCACATCGGTTTCTGTGATTTCAAAAATAAAAAGGGAATTATATTATATCAGTGCGTTAAAAAAATTAGTGCATTAATATGTTATCATAATTGGTGTGTGTGTGACTATTAAACACAATGGTGCTTTTTAAAATAAAACAAAGCATTGTTCCGAAAATTTTGAAAAAAATGCGTGATTTTATTTTTTCCAAATTGGAAAAACAACAGTAATTTATTTTTCGAATTCTAATTTCATAAATTCTTATTGATAGTAAGAACCTATTCACTATTTCATTATTTTCCCCAAAATTTCAAGGGAGGGATTTACAAAAAAGACATATTGAGAGCATTGTGGAGTAGCATAATACTTTGGAACAACATAACTATTCAAAATATTAGAATTTGAAAGAAATGGCGATTCACGAAAACCCTCCATAGTAAAAATATTAAATTTTACAATTGACTTTACTAATAGAAATATTTGCAATTTCTTTTAGATTTAATTAGAAAAAAAAATTCATGCATAGCGAAAAATTTGCTATTGATTTTACTAATAATTTATTTTTACAAATTATGCTCCTATTTATATTTAAATAAAATTAAGAGAAAAAAATAAATAAATAAAATAAAATAATTACTTGCCTTAAACTCTTGCTTCTTCTTTCTTATGTGACTACAAAATTTCACCTTAGGGTTTAACTCCCTTTACCACTTCACAATTAATGTTTTTTATTTTAGGGATTTTAAATTTAATGGGTTTATGTTACTATATATAAGACATTTGACATGTAAAACAGGGGGCACTTATTCAATCAGATCCAAACCATGGAAATCCCATCTATTTTTTTTAAATGGATTTTGTTTATCAGTTCACTCTGTGTAATATAACGAACCAATGTGCCTCTGCTAAATAACACCATTAAGTCCAAAAAACTTGTGTTTAATTTTTTTATGTTTTCATTTTTCACTGTGATGGCAATGTTTTTATCGTTACATATCACACCATCATAATTTAAAGTTATTATTTAAAAAAAAAATCTATGTCGGTGCTAAAACTTTAAACATAGCCATGTGTTTACTAAATTAAATGCACAAATGTGTTTATGCACATAAACGCACCGGTTACCAGACCTCTTTTTGGCTGAAAATTATGTGATCTAAATGTTTCCACAGTCAATAACATATTGTTGATGAGAGATTTGGGAGACCTGTGTGAATTGTTTGAAAGCCCAACATTTCTGGTGAGCACTTCACCTATCTTCAGGTGTAGGAAGCAACTTATGATAGGAAGAGTGCATGACCATAATATATAGAGATTGAGGGAATTAGCCATTAGAGATAAACGTTATATAAATGATTATTTTTATTACCAAAAGAGAGAAAATATTAATTAAAAATAAATTCTATTAAAATTCTAACTTAAATTAAGATATTTAGAATTTGAAATAAAAATATAAAAATAAAAAGGAATATTTTTTTTTAAATGAGAAATTAAAGATATTTTATTTGATTGGTTAAAATTCCAAAAATGTGGATAAGTATAAGAATTATTATGTTAATTATATCATAGGCATAGATAGTTGATTAAAAGATTATAGAGATAGATAATTCAAAAATGAATGAAATAGGGATACAATATATAATATAAGTGCATATAGTAAGGGCCTGGAGTATGCCCTAAACTTGCTTCTACTTGGCGAAGAGCTCGTCTTCCTTAGACATAAGGAAACAAGTTAACAAACCAAGACCCAGAGGCATCTGGTAGAAGTGAAAGCCTGCCCCCTTACAGATCACCAACGGGTTATTCTAGGTGGTGTGGTTTTCCTTGAATAATGGTAATGTGTCAGCCTGCATTTATGGATAATAGCTAGAAATAGTTGTCCTCACTGCTGGTTTGACAACTGAGTTATGATAGGATTTCCCATCGTGTAAAAAAAATGATTGGAGATAGTGAAAGGTCAACAATCAGAAAGAAATGGAAAAATTAATTTCTAAAGGATGAGAATCCAGAAAAGGGGGGGGAGCAATCATTATTATAAAATTTTATAATTCTATATCAGATACTGAATATTAAGATGAGGGAAGAATGTTATTGGGATGAAACTTTATGGAATTAAATCAACTAGGAATGATAAGGGATTACAACATATAAATGTTAAATTGAGAGAGGATATAGTCAAAAGGTTAAATTTTTTGATCGAAATTTATTGTTATTAAACACCCAATATTTATTAATTATATCATAGATGGAAGGGGAATGTTAATAGTCCAATAAAATTAATGTTATAATGAGGATTAAAATTGATTAAGGAAAAATAATCATAAGAAAATAATATAGTGAAGAAGGGAAAGGGGAAAAAACTAAAGGGGGTTAGGGTGAGAATTTGAATTAGCGAGAGAGCATTTAGATGATAGGAAATGGATGGTAGGCTTCCAAGATTTTCTTAACTGGTAACCATCCCGGTTAAAATTATGGGGATGTTTTTCAAATTCAAGGGCCTCCCTAATGACCCAGGTGGAATGATAAGGGGCGAAAGCTAAGATTTTGTTCTTATCAAAACAAATAGGATTTTTTTGTCTTACCAAATTCTTAGCTTCCCCCCCTTATCATTCCACCTAGGTCATTAGGGAGGCCCTTGAAATTGAAAAACATCCTAATAATTTTAACCGGGATGATGGTTACCAGTTAAGCCAATCCTGGAAGCCCACCATCCATCTCCTATCATCTAAACCCTCTCCCTCTAATTCAAATTCTCACCCTAACCCCCTCTAGTTTTCTTCCCCTTTCCCTTCTTCATTGTATTATTTTCTTATGATTATTTTTCCTTAATCAATTTTAATCCTCATTATAACATTAATTCTATTGGATTATTAACATTCCCCTTCCACCTTTGATATAATTTGCTAGGTCCCTATACTACTAGTGTAACCCCTTATTGTTAGTGCAACCCCCTTATTCTATTATTGTGCCCATATAGTCCCCACGTTGTTATTATTATGCCCCATAGAAGCCCACTATTGTTATTGTTGTGCCCCTACAATATTATTGTTATGTAGGCTCTGATTGTATTGGGACCCCTTAGACTCCTATATATAGAAAGGAGGTCTTGTCATTTGTATCATCCAAGAATTGTTCATTTGTGTAATGTAAAGGAGGTTTCCCCCTCAAAGAGGCTAATTTCTAAGTCATTGATCTATCTTTCCTATCTTTTTGTGACCTCATTTCATAACAGTTGGTATCCTAGCTTTAGATTCTAGGGCTTCGCTACTCCAGACATGTCATCGTGGAATTTTCTCTATATCTTTTTTCTGCGACGTTTCAAAAGCTAAAACAAAAACACATTTGAGTTGAAATCATTTTGAACCTCGGGTCCGAATTTCAAATCTTGTCTCACCATATTTTTAGACAAATGTTTTGAGGAATTTAAGGTTTTTATAGACTCTCGAATTACATTCCAAACAAGTGACCTTGGGAAAATCGTCATAACTTTCTCTTTGAGAATCATATTGAAATTTAGTAATAATTTACAAAAATGGGATGGACTGTAGTTTTCTATGTATCGGTTTCAGGTCCTAAGGTCGAAACAGTGACACGTGGAATTTCGTACAAGTTTTCTCTACTGAAAAAGTATATAATTAGGTTATCGTGGGGGATTGAGAATAACTCTTTCTTGGAGAATCTAATTTCAATAATATTGGTGGCATAGGAAAGAGGAAGCAAGTGGCTACCATAGGTCACAATTTCAGAATTTGTAGATTTGAAACTACATAGTTACATTTGTTTCAAGATCGAGCACCTAAAATAAAGAAAAAGAGTTATGAGGAAGTTTGATGGAAAGGATTCGGTAACATGGATACTATAGATGGAGCAATATTTTGATCTACATTATGTGCAAATATTACAAAAGGTACATATTGCATATTTATTTTTAGAACCGAATCAGTTGCATGGTATAGAGGGCTTTGTTCTCGTAAAGCACTTGTCACCTGGTCAATTTTCACGGAGGAAATGATAACACATTATGAGGGGACAAAGAGCAACACCTTCTTTAGCCAATTGATAAATCTCAAAGAAAAGGGTTCAATGGTAGAGAAAATTGAGGAATTCCAAAAATTGAATATAAGGGTAAATGATATTATAGAGAAGTACAGGATTGATGTCTCCATAAGGACTTTAAAAGATAACATCCAACATGAGGTTTGCCTTTGGGAACCTGATTCATTAGAGAAGGCATACAAGTTGGCAAGAAAAGTGGAAAGAAAAATTATGGCAACAAGAAAGTATACCACCCACAACTATAAAGATGGAAGTGTTGTTTCTCCTAGCATTCCACAACTTACAAGGTCGAAACCACAACACTTGGAAGAAAAAAGAGAAAAAGGTCTTTTTTACAATTGTGATAGCAAATACATTAAATGTCATAAGTGTGCTCAGAAGAAATTATTTTACATAGATTTTGAAGAGGAGGAAGAAAAGGATCAAGAAACGTCAAAAGAAGAGGACAGACACTGGGAACCAACCCTACAGAAAGAAGAAATTAATTCAACCATATCTTGTACTGCATTGGCAGGAATTAACACTCCTTAAACTCTCAAGATAGAAGGACATATCAATAAGAATAAGGTTCAAGTAGTGAAATATTGAGAAGAAAAGGATCAAGAAACATCAAAAGAAAAGGATACTCACCAGGAACCAACCCCAGAGAAAGAAGAAATGAATCTGGATATATCTTGTAATGCATTGGCAGGAATTACTACTCAAACTCTCAAGATAGAAGGACATATCAAGAAGAAAAAGGTTCAAGAAGTGAAATATCACATCGAGCATCAACAACAAGTTCTCCAACTTTTAAAGGATAACCTCACTTTGGCGTAGAATCCAATGAAACAATAGGAAGATCAATATCGCAGCGAAAGAATTTTTTATTTAGGTTACTGGGTATTTCTATGACTACAACCATACAAACAAATCTCCCTCAAGGAAGATAAGAAGGATAATAAATTATCACCAAAGTATTATGGTCCGTACAAGGTGTTACAAAAGATTGGTACTATGGAATACCAATTGGAGCTTCTTGCATCTTCCCAAGTGCACCTAATTTTCCATGTTTCATGCTTAAAGAATGTTATAAGTGAGAAGATCCCAGTTCAAACAATATTGCCAGAACTTGATGAGGAAGGAAAAATCATATTGGAACAGGAAGCAGTCACAAAAAAAAGAAATCGATAGCGATGGAATCAATCAATTTTAGAGTATCCCATCAAGTGGAAGAACCTACCCGTTGAAGATTCCACATGGGAGGATGAGAATTTTATACAAAAGAATCCATAACTACTCAAGCGTTGAGCACAACACTTTTTGAAGGAGAGGGGCATGTTAGGTCCCTATACTACTAGTGTAACCCCTTATTGTTATTAGTGCAACCGCTTTATTCTATTGTTGTGCCCATATAGTCCCCATGTTGTTATTATTATGCCCCATAGAATCCCACTATTGTTATTGTTGTACCCCTACAATATTATTTTTATGTAGGCTTTGATTATATTGGGACCCCTTAGACTTCTATATATAGAAAGAAGGTCTTGTCATTTGTATCATCCAAGGATTATTCATTTGTGTAATGTAAAGGAGGTTGCCCCCTTGAAGAATTTCTAAGGCGTTGATCTTTATTTTCTATCTTTTTGTCAGTTGGTTTCATAACATAATTAATAAACATTAGGTGTTTAATAATAATACTAATAATAATTTTCTATCCAAAAATTTAACCTTTTGACTATCTCCTCTCTCAATTTAACATTTATATGTTGTAATCCCTTATCATGCCTAGTCGATTTAATTCTATAATGTTTCATCTCAATAACATTATTCCCTCATCTTAATATTCAATATATGATATAGAATTATAAACTTTTATAATAATTATGCACCACACCCCCCTCCCCTGCCGTTTTTGGGATTCTAATCCTTTAGAAATTAATTTTTCCATATTTCTTTCTGATTGTTGAACATTTTACCTTTGACTATCTCCAATCATATTATATATTGTATCCCTATTTCATTCATTTTTTAATTATTTATCTCTATAATCTTTTAATTAACTATCTATGCCTATGATATAATTAACATAATAATTCCTATACTTATCCACACTTTCTGGAATTTTAACCAATCAAACAAAATATCTTTAATTTCTTTTTCTTTTTTTAAATGTTCCTTTTTATTTTTTTTTTCTAATTACAAATATCTTAATTCAAATAACAATTATAATAGAATTTAATTTTAATTTTCATTAATATTTTCTCTCTCTTTTGGTAATCAAAATAATCATATATTTAACATTTATCTCTAGTGGCTAATTCCCTCAATCTCTACATATATTATGGTCATGCACTCTTCATATCATCAATTTGCTTCTTGCCCCTGAAGATGTGTGAAGTGTTCACCCGAAATGTTGGGCTCTTCAAACAATTCACAAATGTCTCTAGAAGCCCTCATCAACATTAAGTGATCTATTTATAAAATATATTTAACGGCTTATGTATTGAATGGTATAGGTTGTATATTGACAAAAAAAATGTCTCAGAAGTTATCAAGTAACAAAAATATTAATCAGCACAATGATAGCACATCCAAAAAAGCAGAAAATGAAAGTTCTTTGTAAATTCTTTACAAAATTAATATGTTTAAACTATATGTAAGTTTAACTAATATGTATTGGTTAGTGTGTGTAATGCGGAGCGACAAAATGAGGAAGTTTGATAAGATTATTTATAATCTAAGTGAAGAAGAGTGTAAAATCCTAATAGAAATATCACAGAAGGATGAATCAAGTGAATGAAAAAATACTATTCAATATGAGTTTTTTTGTTTGTTTGAATTTTCATTAATAATATACTTAAGAATATTAGATAGCATGTTTCAAACAATCTATTAATTCACATATGTTTAAAGTTTTATAGGGACCAACAACGAAGGAGAAAAATGTCATTCTAAGAAAAAAATTATAGAACATATAAATGATGATGAATTGATCCTTAGATCATCTGCAGTGGTGTTGGAGGTTAATGAAAGCGAGGGAAATTTTACAAAACTATGAGGGATATAGTGGAATAAACGTATAGACGTACTTTCCACTTACAATACATAAATCAATCCAATGATTCCAAGAACCAAGTTATATTTAAACTGCAAAAAGTGTTTCCAAAGCAAAGGTCAATGAGACCTGTCGAACTTATAATAGAAAAAACATACAAGAACAAAAATAATCATTTAAACAATAACATTCCTAATCAAAATGATTTTCTATAATTATATGTATATATTACTACAAATCATTCATTTATTAATATCAATTTCATTATATTTAGTTTTCATATATCAATATAAAAGCAATTTACTAATTTTTGTTGAAGATTATGAAAATCCCAAAGGATCAATGCGCTAATATCTTAAACATGTCAATAAGAATGTTAAAAAAAGTGTACAAGGAGATGGTCAAAGAAATGGACATAATTGCATCACGGGAATCATCTCAACAACAATGTGCTTCAAATGTATGTAATCATTGATTTTTTCCATAATAGGTACATATAAACAAATAATTTAGCATTAAATATTAATTTTGAGGAATTTTCTTGCAAAAAAGAAAAAAATGGAACTCATTCAGCACATAAAACATGATGATAATGAAGAAAATAGTTGATATCAAAGTTTGTGAGTATTTGTTAATATTTCCTTATAACAACTTAAGATTTCATTTTTGTATATTTTCATTTATTTTAGAATAACCATCCTTCAATGTCTTCAAATAGGTGCTAACATACAAACAATCTCCATCAGAAGAAATGATTGACATTAGGTTAAATATGGGTTGTGAGTATATGTTGGCATATCAAAACTTAATCGTCAAATCTATAAGTATCTATGTTGTTTTACTTCTCTGAGTTTATAATTAATAGAACAACACAATCTTTTATATTAAATATATGATTTATTTTGGGTATAAAACTTGCAATAAACAAAATATGGAACTACGCCAATGGAAGAGTTGTTGAAAGAAGGCATGATATTTGGTCTTGAAAGAATGTATATAATTTAGGATTCACTTATTGCTATTGTACATTGCTTTTTTATTTACATTGATGTAGATTATTTATTTCAATTTTCATTATTCTCAAAAATGTAAATCTACTCATTACACTTTATTTTTATGTTTGTAGATGGAACTTGAAGAAGAGGAAAACAATCGATGAAATCAACAAAACATCCATCCAAATAACCCAAGTCATGGAAGTAGCTTGAGAACTGACAACAATTACATCAAATAATGATGATCCATTTGGATATCAAAGCAAGCTATTGTATTTTTTGAAATAATTGTTTGTAAAAATCAGACATTTTGTTTAATGTAATGGACATAGTGTCCTAATTAAAAGACAAGTGGTTACCAATAACTATCCCATTTTGTATGACAAAGAGCCTCTTATTCATATATAATAAAATACATTATGATTTATTCTATTGTGTTATCCAATGTAGTTGTAAAATTTTACACCACTGATTAAATATATGGATGATTAAATATTATAATAAAAATATGTGAATCTGATGATATAACAAATTAATCCAAACATCATATACAAATGCACTGATCAAAATTTGTTAATTTTTATGGTATGTTCTATTCTTTCGACAATTACTTCAATGTCTTATCATCATTGACAATGATTGTATATAGAACATAAACAACATGTACTAGAAGATATGAGATGATTTTCTTACAACTAAGGGTCCCAATTATATGCCTAGGTAGGTACCAATTCATGAATGGTCATGTCCTTGGAGACATGACTCTTAAACACTAATTATTATTATTATTATTCATTTAATAGGATTTTAGTAAGGGGAATTAGCCCCTAGCTTCAATTTTTAACACTCCCTCTAAAATAAGGAGGAATTCCACCTATCAACATCCATTCACTACTATGATATCATGTCTATCATGTGCCATATCTACAACTTATCTTGTCTTTGTTGAAGATTGAAATCATAATCCACTAAGAAAGAATTGAAAGATGGTGGGTCATAAGACCCTGCCATCCTCGCTAAAATGACAGAAGAAAGTCCTCATATCCAGGGATAGAACCCATACCATTCTTGATCCTTTAATGATCAAGTTGTTGAACATCATGCATCCTAGTCATAGGGAATACAGTAGTACCTGACGTGTCTATCAGTAGTACTAATTAAACCTAAAAACTTTTCCTAACTCATTGGCCATGCGAGATGTACTTCCCAAGAGTCCTAGACTGGTAGGGTAGGATGTATGTTGGGGTATCCATAGGGAAAGGTGAACCACTCACCTTGTTCTCATATAGTGTAATCCACAGGGGAAGGTGAACCACTCACCTTGTTCTCATATAGTGTAATCCATATGGGAAGGTGGAATACTCACCTTATGTTCACATACTAAGGTATCCACTCCATAGGGGAAGGTGAACCACTCTCCCTATGTTAACATGTTGGGTCCACTGGGGAAGGTGAATCACTCACCATGTGTTCATATAACTCCAAGAAGTACCTTAGGCCCCCAGGAGCTCCTATAACTCAATGTTTAACCCAATCAAGATCCCTCCATATAGAGAATCTTTCTCTCTAAAGGCTAATATTTTTTCCTTCCTAAAGGCTTTGTGAGGATATCAAAAACCTGAACATCCATCCATTGGAGCCTCATTTTTCCTCCCAGTACCATATAGATGATGGCACACAACTCACTAAAGAGCTTCTTCAAAACACATTGTCTTACAACTAACCATTTTGACACCAATGATTTTAGAAATCCTCTATTTCCTTTATATCCAGAATACCAAATCAAAAATCATATTAAATAAGATATTTAACTAACCTTACTCCCTCTCACTCAGGGATACCACAAGCCTAATCTTGTCTAATTCATGAAGGTGCCCTAGTGTTTGTTTTGCGCAATTTTCTTTCATATGCCCCGACTCTCTCTGGTTTAAGGTGCATGTTGTAATATAAACAATCCACTTGGTATACTTCTCATCATGGTATCTAATAACCTAAATAACTACTAATAAACATGCCATGCTTTTGACAGTTCATTTCCATAGGAAAGTCCTTTGCTATAATTACTGAGAGGATTCAACAACCAACTCCCTCTAAAATGAAGAGATAAGACGTTCTTCAATTTATAACCATGAGGTCTACTCGTCTTCTTCAAGACCTGAAGGTAGCTTCACAGTATGTGCTTCTTTATTATAAACATCAACAATCCATGCAAGATCTTATCTTCCCTTTGAATCCTCTTCATCAATCAGGGAGACTTCAAATACATCCTTCTCAACGAAAATTTGAACCAGTTCATCTCTATGGTGTACTTGTTTTTCATTAAATGCATGATCACACTTTGGTATATTAGAATATTATGATGCAAGTCTTCATAATTCTGACAGAGATTCTCTTATGATGATAACAAATTATATAAGAAAACTTCAAACAATATTGTAGCATAACTCTCATTCTAATGATTTGATAAGTCATCGATATTTAAACTTAGTTCTCACATTATAGTATCTTATGCATGGAAACCCTTATTAAGCTAGGAACCAAACAATATCTCAAGTTAAAAGCCCTTCAACCTTGTCAATTATTTATTGTCAATGCCAATTAAGTTTTATGAAAGAGGGTCTTAACCAATATTATTTGAGCAAACTGACTTCAAAAAACATATGCATGAATCATAGACTTTCAATTTTTCCTTATTCCATATTGGCAAATATAGTCTTCAAGAGAGTTCAACCAAAAATTACTATTAGAAGATGAATACTTCATATTTTGGTAATTAGACATATTTACCAATAGTTATTAACCACTAGAATTCATGGAATTATTTGTTTTATTTATATTTAATTAATTAGACATATTTACCAAGAATTACTACCCACCATAATTTATGGAATTCTTTTCATTCTTTAGGTAGGAGTTAAAAATTAAATATGTTGTATGTAACGATTGTAACAACCCCAAAAATTTAACACTCCATTGAGGCATTTCTCCACCAAATATTTGATACCATGTTAATTTTTATGGTGTGTTCTATGCTTGCAATAATTAATTCAATGTATTATCATCATTGACAGTAATTGTAGACAAAACATCAACAATACGTACAAGAAGATATGACATGATTTGATTACAACTGGCAGTCCCAATTATATATCTAAGTAGGTACCCATTCACAAATGGTCATGTGCTTGGACACATACCTCTTCAATACTAATTATTAGTTAATTACTCATTTTTATTATTACTATGATTAATAGTTATTCATATTACATTTATATATATTTTATTCATAATAGGCTTCTAGGAAGGGGAATTAGCCCCTAGTTGAACGCTTTAACAAAATTTAATTATATGCATATTGTTATAAGATATATGTTGATTTTTAGATGAATAATAAATTTAAAAATCACAATAATTGTATTGTCATGAGTAAATATTTTTAAAAAGGTGAAAATGGATACCAAGACATCATATATTAATGCTCGTTGCTCTGAATACGAGTTTTCAACAACGATATTTACAATAATAAAAAAAGGTATTGTGGTGCATTTGTAAAATAAATATGCACTAAGGGATGATATACATTTCATGAACTAGTATGATTGACCTTTAACACAATGATGCATTGTTACCTTTGCACTAGTGCGTTAGATTATGTAAAAACACTGGTACTGCAAGAATTTGTGTTCTTGCCCTAGTACCTTTTGTGAAAAGTACAACATTGGGGATTTTGCGAACACATAAGCATCAGTGCATTGTTATGCATAACTACCCAGTGCATTGCAGAAGATAAAAGCATCAGGGTTGCAAGATTTTTTTTTGTTCCTGCCCCGGTGCCATTCCTAAAAAGCACTGCCTAGGGTGATTTTAGAAGACATAAGCATCAAGGTAGTATACTTTTCAGGAACCAATGTTATTTGCATTGAATGCCCCTGTGCATGGTATCATAGGTTGTACAAGCTAGTACATTTTTATTATTAAATCATTGGTTCTTTCATAAATTTAACGCACCAGTGCTCTAAACGTTTATTTCTAGTTCTGGTGCTTTTATTTAAATTTACAGCATTAGTGCTTTTATATCGGTAGTGCACCAACGTTATTTTTCTAGTAAGTGCACTGCTAAGAAAACATCTGCTAAAACCTTTGGTCGCCCAGATTTTTTTAATTGTGATGAAGTTTCATTATCAACTTAACTAAAACTTCCATTACCACAAACGGATGTTGTAACATAAATTTTATTGACAATTTGTTGCAATTTTATAACACTAAAAACCTCCATTATAACTTTCGTTAGAAGGTTTTCTTTTTGGAGTGATTGTATGGTTTTTTAGTCAATATATATATATATATATATATATATATATATTCTCTCATGAAATAAACTTGTTCCTTTAATTTGGTAATCACTAGTTTAATTTTTCAAGAATCTCTCATTCTCTCAAATTCAAAATATTCTCCATATCATTAAGTTAATACAATAATTCCCTTTGAAATATG
This sequence comes from Pinus tabuliformis, assembly GCA_031772625.1. Classification (NCBI taxonomy): domain Eukaryota; kingdom Viridiplantae; phylum Streptophyta; class Pinopsida; order Pinales; family Pinaceae; genus Pinus; species Pinus tabuliformis. Next base: position 221,951,112 of record CM062814.1, on the reverse strand, counting down.
TATTTAGACTTCCTATATAAGAATTTAACTTTAATTTCTATTAGTCTTTAGTTCAACAACCTTGCAAATTATTATACAATATATTCTTCATCAACTTTTCTAGATCTTCATCCTCTTCTCATTTTTTAGCCACTCTCTTTGGCTTCTTTAGTAAACTCTCCAATTCTGCTAATTTTATTGCTAACAGTTATTGTTTTTTAATCATTTAAATCTATTTTACTCTCTTCTCACAATCTCTTTTACTTGGAATTGGATTTTAATTAAAAATTTTGGTAAATGAGATATATGAACAAAAAAATAATACCATCCTTATTACAGTAGGGATCACTTTTAGTTTGGTATTTATATAGTCTTGAAGAAATGAAAATTTGTTACTAGGAAGAACTAATTTTGAAAATGGTGAAATGCTTCACTTAGTAAATATGACTTGATGGTATTGGATTTTAATTCAAATGTTTGGTGAATGAGATATATGAACAAAAATATAATACCATCCATGTTGTAGAGATCACTTTTAGTTTAGGATTTATACAACTTTTTGAAGAAATGAAGAATTGTTTCTAAAAGTAACTAATTTTGAAAAGGTCAAATGCTTCACTTGATAAATGGAGAGATGGAGTTAGATATATTAAAAAATATATATTTATAATTTTTTTATTTTTTTTTTTACATTACTAAATGAAAGAAACAATTCCAATTTTTTTTAGTAGTATGGTACATTTTCTTGAAATAATTGATTAAATACAATAATTGTATATAAAGAAGGTTAAGATATATTAACAATTTTGAATTATGATTAATTTGGAAAAATTATAAAAAAAATAACTATTTAAAAAAAATCAATATTGTATTTTATTAACCTTTTATAGAAATATATAACCACACATTATAACTGTATAATACATGTTTTGAATGAAAATTTTTAAACACTTAAATTATAATATATCATTAAAATTTATATAAAATTTATTAGTTTTTCATTGTTAACATAGGACCATATTTAAAAAATAAAATATAAATTTAAGTGCAAATATTTTACAAATTGCATACCTTCAACTAGTTTGTAAATTTCTTATCTTTTACGTGGGGGTTCCTCTATTGGGTGTTACCAATTGTGGCATCGCTTGAAGTTAAATATTTATTTATGCATAAGAAACAAATTTTAGCTACTTCAATGGCTTGGTTTTATGAAATTTATTTGTTCATATGCTTAATATATAAAGGTTTCATGTGACTCTGATTCGTTCTAGGCATCAACATGTACAAATTGAGTAAATATTAAGAAAATGCATATTAATTTAGGTAAGTATACACATATTTGAATGATTGTTTTGGAATATTTAATTAAATCAGGTTACCTAATTCAATTTAGTTGGTAATGGAAATATCGCAAAGCACTAATTTTCCATCTCTCTATATGCTCTCATAGAATAATTTAGAAAAGTAAGTAGCCCATTATCTACGTCATCTTTTCTTTTGCAAGGAACAAACATCACAGTGTAATTAGGGGAATTGTATTAAAGGATTGTGAACTGCATATCCATATACCTGCAATTCAAACACTTTTTATGTGCACTATTCACCTTTCACACACCATCACTACTAACCACTAACCATTACAAGTAAAGTAATTGCTTATCCTTTACTTTGAAATATCACACACAAACATAGCTTAAAAGTAGGAGGAAAGTAAGTCATCCTAATCCACACATATTTTATCAAGGAACAAATATCACATACTTCTAATTAGGGGAATTGTAGATGATTGTCACATAACGACATCATTGCAATTCACACTTTGTATGTTCACAATTTCACTTTCACACACCTCCACTCCACACACTAAGCTCACTTAAACTTGGTATAAAGGGTATCATCTTTTGTAATATTTATACTTAATTTTTTTTAGCTTACATTTTTTTCACACCCTAAATGAAGCAAAGAATCTATAAAAGCAACCTTGATTTGAACACATTAAACCCCCCAATGGGGCCACAAGATAATTTATAGTTCAAGTTAGGAACGCGAGGGTAAGTTGCACGTAATTCATTATGGTTGTTTTCATTTTGAAGCATAGAAGTTGTCTTTTAAGAAGCTCAAAATCCTACATCATTCAGTGAAAAATCAAGTAATGAGAAGAAACATGTGAAGGGGGTAAGGCTTAGGTGGCAGATTATCACGAACCTTCTTGTTGTCTCTTGACACTTGCTAAGGGTTCTAGGTCCAAAACTGACAACCAGAAGTTGAGATTCACTCATTCCCACTAGACATAGGTAACTTAGTGGAAAAATATTAGGCCATATTTCCCTGTAGGTAGTAAGAGTGGGAGCACAAGTCACCTTAGGTGATTTTAGTCAGGTTACTGAAAGTGGCTGCATCTCTTTCGGGGCATATCCCTAGTACCTCAGGCCACTATAAGCCTCTCCATACATTGGTTTCTTTTTTGGTTGTTGGAAGCATTACCAGTGACATTCATGACATGGTCCCAGTACCCTATTCTAAAATATTCGCAAGGCCTAGTTATTACTTTAGCAGAAGGACGTTAAATTTTTATAGGAATTTTTCTCATATGAAAAACCTCACAAAACATTTTTTATTTATTGTTTCGCACATTATAATTAAAGGGAAAATTAACCATTTATTTTTTTCTTTGTCTTATGTATGTGGTTCTTTTGTTTCTCCTAAAGGAAGTTCCCCTCAACATATTTTCCTACAAACTTACTAAGGGACCATAGGGGGCCCAAGGGTCACTTCTCACTCTATGCACCTAGAAGATTTCCCACCATTACTAGGAAGAGTGCCTGGTCTCTCACCATTCTAGTACAAAAGAGAGCACTAAGCCACCTTGTTTGGAACATCCATTCTTAGAGCCGCCTTATTTGGATCTAACTCCTATCAAGGCACCCCCACCACCATACCTCAGGGAAATACAAACACTACGTCGTAGGGTACTCCAAACAACTGTACCCTGCAGGGTACCCCAACCAATACTACCTTGAAGGGTATACCAATACCAATATCAACACCAACACATAAGATCATTATATCGTGGCTAACAACAACAAGATACCATTTGTCGCTTCTTTAAATTAACAGAACTCACAAATTATCCCTTTTCTCGTAATTAGCAATGCCGCACCATGCCAACTAACTTACCATTGGATATCCATAAATCAAAGGAAAATAAGGGGAATTTACCCTCCCAATCATAACATGACTTGCCACCGGTGGTGATGTTTTAAATAAACATGTGTAGGTCTACTACTTGTCTTATGATGGTAATTCACTTCACTTACAAGTATATTTTGTATTCCAATATGTAGTGCTGGAAATTGATTAGCCACATGAGGTACAATATGTTCCCTATCAAGTTGATCAACCACCAAAAGAACAAGTTGTGCCCTCTCAAGTTGATAGGATAATAGGGAGCTATAGTGGTTTGGAAACGGGTGGAAGGTTTGTTGTAGCTTTGGATACAAACACAATATATGACCTTGAGGAGCCTATCTCTGCTCGCATTGTTAGAGAGCAAGTCAATAACATCATTCGATAATATTTTGAGAAACATTCAGTTTTTGCACAAGCTCAACTACTACATGGGTTGATTAAACATAAGAAACTAAAGCATGCCAAAAAGATTTTGGATGTCCAAGATGCTAAAAGCATGAAGACACATATGAATGTCACTGAAAATATATCAAAGGAATTCTCTATGTTTGGAATATCAAGAAATCTTGATGTTCAACTTGCTCGTAGGGAAATTACAATTGTTATTGTTGCACAAAATACATGAAAACAACAAAATTTGGTAATAATGTCAAAATTGCTCCATGTCTCAAGAAAGACATTGCACAAGCATACCAAATTCAGGGTTTGAGTAAGTAAAAATGGTGAATTTTTTTATTTGGATTTTATCACCAGGAAACCCTACCAAGCCAAGCTTATAGCAGGAATCAAAGCACTTGTGGTAGAGTTTTGAGAGAGACATTCCCATGATATTCCATATAGAAAGCATGTCGTATGAAATTTCATAGCTAAAGGTAGTATGCAGATCAAGTTAAGAACGTTGTAGAAATGGCATAAGTTGCATTATTCAAGGAATTTTAGGAAAGAAATCACAATGTGAAGATATCCATAATGATGTTTTAGAAATTGAAACAATGTTTTATTAGGGCTAATACAATTCATGACACATGTTGTTGTCGATATCATGTTGAATTTCAGCTTCATTATGACACTTTTCGATAATTTCAAAAGAAGAATTGTCACTGTGACTATTGGGCCTCCAAAATGTCTTTAAAATTACATCCACTTTCACCTTTATCACCACCATTTCACTCACATGTCGCAACTCCGTAACCATATAATCTTTCATTAGTCACCATTTTTATATGGGTTAGGATCCTTATTTACCAAAGTTATTTATTTTATGTGTTTATAATGAATTTATGATTAAAAACTAGGAAATGAACATGGTTTCATGTATATATATATATATATATATATATAGATGTGTGTGTGTGTGTGTGTGTGGCTTGAGTTTCATGACATGTGTAGGTTATTTGGAAGCTTCCAAATCACCCTTATGTGGCCTCCAATGCTCAAATTCGAATTCCCTTCAAAGGAGATTTGGATAAAGATCAAAGAAGGATATGTGTCCTATTTGGATTATAATTCTATGAGGTGTCCCATCATTTCTTATTTTGATTAGAACTCTATGAGACACCTAGGGGATATGTGTCTCATTATGAGCTATTTAGTTGTAACTATATGAGATTTTAGTGGATCTTCATTAAATAGGGTAGCTTCTTATGTTTTTGAATAAATAGGAGAGCCTTTTCCTTTGAAGGCATGTGTAAAGTTGGAGAAATGCTCACATTTTTAATAGAGAATTTGGAGCTTATACTTGGAGATTTGAAGATTTAGTTTTTCTTGCATATGGAGTTTCTTCACTTGCCATCCTCATACACCATTGGAATAGCCATCTAATGATTGTGAGATTTAAACTCTTTTATAGATTAAAGTTTATTTGCTTTCTTAGTATTAATTTTAGAATGACTATGTAATCTTTGCTTTTCTAAAAACATTTCAATAGGGAAGATTTATGTATTTTCTAATTGGATTAAGTTTGAGGTAAGGGTTCATAGTTATTTAGTTTCCTTTCATGTTCTTTTATTTACTTTCTTAGACCAAACTATCAATTCATTGTATAATTGAATAAAATATTAGGCCAAGAAGGTGACTTCAAATTGGATGATTGAATGTTCAACCTATGCAATCATTGAACTTTACTTTTTCATGCTTTTATATTTGCTTTTAAGATCCTAATTTAATTGCATTAACTGAAATTCCAAAAGATCATTTTAAGAAATTGATTTAATCATATTTCAAGGTTGAATGATTGAATATTTAATACATGCAATTACTGAGCTATTTTTGCACACTTTACTTGTTTTTCTAGGACATTAGAAGTTAAAGTATAAATAGTTGCTTACACATCATCTTAAGAAGGTAACACTTCACAATTGAATGCTGGAGTAACTAAGAATACATTAGTTGTTTTTTATTTCATAGGTTAGTGGAATTTCATTTTCATTATTTGATTTCATAGATTAGATGAACTGGTTTTCATTATTTTGTAGTTAGATTGATCTAAACTGAAAGACAATTTCTAGCACATACAGTGCACGCATGCTTCACAAGTTTACAAAACCCCCAGGTTGCCAAATTAAATGATAGGCAATCACTTTTCCCCAACATTTTTGCGCTATTGCCGAGGAAGTGCGCATAGAAACTAACTTCCTGTTTAGAGTGTATTTTATTTGTTTTTGTTTTTACTAACCATTTATGGACATAGGATCTAGAATGCAGCCCAAGACTACATTGAGGAATGGTATCAAAAAGCGGTTACTCCACAATATTCATCCATTCTTCAAGAGATCCTTGTCGCAAATCAAAAGGTCAAGTCGATTTCGCATATCCTTACAAACAATCAGGTACATTTTTCAAGTTGGGATATAAGCATTTCAACATTTTAATTTGTAATTGGCTTCATTGGAAGCATGAATATACTTAAAGAAAATAATAATAATAAATAGTTTTAGATAGATAGGAAAAATAAAAAAAAATTTAAGGTTAAATTTGATTTTTTATGGTGCAGTAAGAACCACCCATCTACTAACCCTTGGTAGGAAAAAATTGTAATAAAACAAATAGTTCAGAACAAAGAGCACAAGCAAAGATCACAAACGATAATTTAAGGTATGGGATCAAGACTTTTCATTTTATTTTTGCAAAATTTACAGAGGAATCGATTGACAAAATCTTGACTATGCTAAGAAAATAAATCTCTCAAGTATGCTCTCCTTCTGCACTTCATGTGACCTGGAGGATAGAAAAAAGAAATTGTTTTGTTACTATATCATAAAAATTATTTAGCTATAGTAAGACTTGCAAATCCATGTGAAAAAATCCTTACCTCTGTAATGCAAGATTTAGATCTTTTCTTTTCCTTTGCCAGAAGACATCCATGTAGCCACAAGCCCAACCTTCAAAACTTGCAAATCAAAAATCATGGGAACATTTCTAAAAAACGCAACAGCATAGACACCCGATTTTAAATATGAAAAAATTGAGACATGGGTTTTCTCTGGAACGGGGGAAATTGAGTATCATATGGGTGGTTTCCTAGATTTTGCAACTGTTTACGAGAAATCCGAAATTGATTTTTGCAGAAAACGTCATTGCCAGAAAGCGTAAACTGTCTTGTCACCCGATTTTAAAACAAATTTTTTGAGCAAATCAGGGTGAATCTAAAAAAACTTGGACATGGGTTTTTTCTGGAATGAGATGAATTTAATAAATTAAAAATTGTTTCCTCGAATTCCTAACCATTTGGGAGAAATTCAGGGTTCTTTAGAGCTCCATTTTGCAGATTGCGTGAGGGAAAAACAATTTGTTTTGAACTGTTTTAACATGGCAAGTTGAAAGCAGAAAAATCCAAGTGAATAACAAACTCTACTCCACATGGCATGTGGTCTAAGAGTCCAATTAGATTTAATAAATTTGATTTTAAAATAATCCAAGTGAATAACAAACTCTGCTCCACATGGCATGAGGTCTAAGAGTCCAATCTGATTTAATAAAGTTGATTTTAGACACATATGTTTTAATTCCGTATGTGTCTGATGATTAAAAAAACAAAAAAAAAATCATTTTCTTTATTATAATTTCTTTTTTATTAAGAAAATTAAAAAAAATAATAATTTTAAAAAAATGAAAAAAAATTAAAGAGGCATTGCAATTATCATTGGATTTTGGCTCCAGTAAACCACAACATCGTTTCTTGCTCTTTGAATTCATTTTTGGTTATTTACTGAATTGGGTTGTTTGTTTAGGATTTTAGCTACAGAAACTGTGCACATTCTGCAGCTGAACACCGATTCTGCAACTAATCAACAATTCTGTAGCTATGCATTTAACTCAATGATTTATTTGTCAAACAATGCATTCTAACCAGAAATTCATGATCAACATGCCATTTCGTCTACTTACATCATCTTTCACTACAACATCATGTTCCCATGCCACATTTTACATGAAAATTTTCACTGTTTTTGAATTGAGGCTTTTGTGATCCATATCAAGTTTAAGAGAAATTTTTCAGCATAAATAACATGATATTTCATTTGTCAAAGTGTTTCGAACCAACCAATGTGGTTCATCATCAGGATAAATTGAAGAGTCAAATCTAGGTTGCATGTTAAATAGTAAGAGCAGAACATCCAACGACTATATTTGACCAGGCAAAATCTATATTGAATAGGTAGAGTAGACCAGCTAACGGCTATATTTGACTAGGAAATGGCTAGTCGAACTAGACTATGAGATAGGAGAGCAGAACTATATTTAATTAAAAATTAAAATTAAATATAAAACAAAATAAAAATAAGTTAAAGTTACAAATTTTAATAATTATTAAATCAATAGTAAATTAGTTATACTATTATTAAATTAAAAGGGTTTTAAATTTAAATAGTTAATGAGACCTATGAATTTACATTAAATATACATAAAAGGTATATAATTGACTATTTCTTATTTATTTTAATTTTTTCTATATATCTACATTTTTATTTTTTTTAATTACAGAGGTTAATAAAAATTAAAATCCTATTTGTTAAAATTGTTATATTTGTTAGATCGATCTTATTAATAAAGTTATTAAAATAAATTAATTTAAGTCTTATTTAATAAGAATAATTCTTTTATATTTTAAATTTATTTATTGGTTTATTTATTTATAATTATAAATTAATAAGTCAAAAAACATATTATCATTTTAATTTAACCCTAAATGTAGATTGAATTTCAATATCAAAATAATTATTTTCATTTTTTTTTCTTTTTTCTTTTTTTAAGTTAAAATATTGTATATAATTAATTGCTTAAACTAAATTTAAATAAAAATTGCTATTTAAATAATTTATACTATATAAACTAACCCAACAAAGAGGATCAAAGAACTATGGCAAAAGAGAGTAGGTTAAAGGATAACAAGGGGAAACTAACCTATAAGGAAACTAGAACAGGCTATAAAAGGAGGTCATGGAGGTGATCAACTACCTAACGGATCCTGATACCGTTCAGTTAGTTGAGATCTGTCTCACTTCCACCTTTTTAAGTTTTGAAGGGGAGTTCTTTGAGCAAACCTGTGGTGTTGCCATGGGCTCACCCATATCCCCTGTCGTTGCTAATCTTTTTATGGAAGATTTTGAATCCAAGGCTCTAAACTCGGCCTGCCTCCTACCTAAACTTTGGAAAATATTTGTAGATGACACTAATGTCATTTGGTCTCATGGCCAAGAGGAGTTAGATCTCTTCTTTGATCATCTCAATGGACAATCCTCAGCCATAAGGTTCACGAGGGAACATGAAGTCAATGGTTGCCTCCCTTTCCTTGATATTCTTATTTCAAATAATAGTGACGGTTCCCTCCCCACCAAGTGTTTTGAAAGAAAACACATATGGAGCAGTATCTTCATGTCAGTTCCCACCATTTCCCGCATCAGAATTTGGGCATTCTCAACACCCTCGCTACTCGTGCCCTAAGGATATTTGATTAAAAGAGCTTTGAGAAAGAGAAATCTCATCTCCTTAATGTCTTTGTTCAAAATGGTTATAGTAGATACCTGGGTCAGAAGGCTTTCCTCAAAGCTACCAAAAATTCGTTAACTAAAAGAGAACCTAAAGAACGGGTCCCAGGGGTCCATCTACCATTTGTGCAAGGGACCATGGATAAGATTGTGAGGACTCTTAAGAAATATAATGTTCTCTCCACCTTTAGACCCCTTTCCACCATTCGTAAGTCCCTCCGATTAGTGAAGGATCCTATCGACCCTAAGGACATGAAGGGTGTCTATATTATTCTTTGTTCCTGTGGGACCCTCTATATTGGTGAGATCGGACGCTCCATTAATCAGAGGATTAGTGAGCACGTAGCTGACCTTAAACATAGGAGAACCAAGTCTTCCACACTAGCAAAGCATGCAGAGAAAACCAAACATCATGTTTGTATCAAGGAGGCCAATGTTATTGCTAGAGTTTCGCAGTTCCATCACCGAAAATTTAGGGAAGCCCTTGAGATTGAAAAAAGGCCGAGCAATCTCAATAGAGAGGACGGCTGGAAGATCAGTAGTTGTTGGGTCCCAACCCTCGCTTCCTAGTCATGTTCTTCCCTTCCTCCCCTCCCTCTTTTTATAGCTTGTTCTAGTTTCCTTATAAGTTAGTTTCCCCTTGTTATCCTTTAACCTACTCTCTTTTGCCATAGTTCTTTGATCCTCTTTGGTGGGTTAGTTTATATAGTATAAGATATTTAAATAGCAATTTTTATTTAAATTTAGTTTAAGCAATTAGTTATATACAAAATTTTAACTTAATTATATATATACAAAAAATGGAAAATAATTATTTTGATATTGAAATCAATCTACATTTAGGTTTAAATTAAAATGATAATATGTTTTTTTAACTTATTAATTTATAATTAAAAATAAATAAATAAACAAATAAATAAATTTAAAATATAAAAGGATTATTCTTATTATGTAAGACTTAAATTAATTTATTTTAATAGCTTTATTAATATGATCGATCTAATGGATATTGACCTAATTCTGATTAACTGGGAGAAGTCGCTGCGAAGTAATGGCCATCGCCGAGGGTTTCATCTGCGCAGGTAATGGTTCCACAGTCACTGCGGACGCTGGCGGTGGCGCTGCAGGGCTGGCCATAGCCATTATCCCTCACTGGACCAGCCTCAAGAGCGTGCGCTCTGAGGTCCATTGATATGCTGGCACGGCTTTAACCATGCGACCACACACCTGGAAAAGATATGAAGCAGCGAATTACCCTCGTCCAAACCATTATTTGCTGGACGGGCCAGAGATGGATCTGGAAGAGAAGCTCGTCAAGAGGCTTGAGAGCAGAAGTCTGCACACAAAAACGGTTTTCGGTTTCAGAATCCACCTCGAAGGCGGACATCCGCCAGGGTTTGGCTTCACCATTCACGCAAATATTGTCCTTCTCCCCGCGTCGGCTGCATGCAAGGACAGGGACCTGAGAATTGCAGATCCGACTCATCATATAACCGCCTGGCCTAGACTCAGCAGATTTAAGACGGATCAACCTGATATGAGCCTCATTCTCTGCAGATCTAGGCCGGATCTAACAGTCCAAGAACCCAGGAGGCAGATAGGAGGGTACTCGCATCGAGTCAACAAAAGGTTTGTAGATCAAATGGGAGATCGTCTCATCAGGAGCCCTGATCCATCAGATCGGGCCAAGCATTGTAGATCCAGGGTGGATCTATCGGATCTGGCCAGATCCAGGCAGAAGATAGATGGAAGTCTGCCAGATCCAGAACTCAAATCCGTAAAACGGGACTTGATCAAGGCAGACACAGCGGATCTGAAGCAAATCTTTATCAGATCAACAGAAGGGAGACACTTTTGTGTGCAGGTATGGGAACGGATGAGTGTATTGGAGTTAAAAAAAGAGATCCAGGATAAACTGGGAATTCCAGTTGCATTACAAAATCTAGTATTTTCAGGGCTCTGCTTGCAGGATCAACACACACTCCAGCATTACAGGGTTGCAAAGGACTCAACTATTATCCTCAATCACCGATTGAGAGGTGGATCTAAGGGAGCTACCTCAAAACCTACAGGTACCTATCGCGACGCAGCAAAAGGGAAAGAACCTCCAAAGGGGAAAGAATCTACAGCAGCTAATGTACCTCCAGGGCAGTATATCATGGATCAATCACCAGAGAGTCCCTCCATCTCTATGGATTTACCAGAGGTAAAGTACATATTCTCAGATCTACAAAAAAATGCTGTTATTTGTAGATTTAACGGCTTTTGGCCTTGAACCGATGCATTATACCAATGGATCCACACGGTCTGGACAAAAAACTGCCAAATTCACCTATGCTCTAAGGGTTTCTTCATAGTAACTTTTCTTGTAGAAGAAGAAAAGGAGAAAATTCTCAATGAAGGGCCATGGTTCTGGGGCAGTGCGGGACTGTTTGTTACCCCATGGTTCCTGGAGTTTGATGCAATACAATGGTGGTATCAAGGATGCCAGTATGGGTAAGGCTGCACAATCTCCCGATACATTTTTGGCACTCCAAGGCCTTATTAGTTATAGGGAATACCCTTGGAAGAACGTTAAAGATTGATACAGAGAGACACATAAAGGGAATCTTTACTTTTGCTAGAATATGTGTCGAGGTAGATCTTAGCCAAGGATTACCTGAAAGCATCATCTTGAACTTCAACAATACACAGTGGAAACAATCTTTGGACTATGAGAATACAACCTTCAGATGCAGGGGATGTCAACAAACAGGTCATCTGTTCAATGCATGCAAAATTCTCAACAAGAGCAAGCCACAACAAAGGAATCCCAAAGGATGGCAGAATATAGATGATGTCGTAAAGAAGAGAGTCTCGGAAAAGAAAGCCTCTTCGATATCAGAAGACAAAGAAACAGAAGCAGAAGAGGATGATACCATCATAGAGGAAGCTGAAACAGGGAATCAAAACGAAAACATATCAGACACCAAGGCTCCACAGTTTCATCCAAATCAGGCAGAGAAGATAAACGATGACCAGCATATGGGAGGGACAAAACGGCATCACCATTCAGACACCTCAGATTCAGACAAGGAATCACGCTTGCAGAAAGCTGAAACACAGTTAGTCATCGCCTCGATTGAGCCCACCCAAGGGGAGTGGCGCAAGGTCGAAAAGAAAAAAGGAAGAAAAACGTGAAGCGTTTTCTTGCTTTCATTTCTCTTCCTCTCTCTCTCTCTAATTTCTTCTCATCATTCTTTGCACGTTAGTCATATAACATTTGTGTAGGGTGCCATGGCACTAGAGCCCATTGGGCAGCTTATGGAAATGCATCATGCATCTGCAATTGTAACTTTTCATTCTTTAATAAAAAGTTACAGATTTTTCCACTGGAAAAAAAATATGATCGATCTAACAAATATAACAATTCTAACAAATAGGATTTTATTTTTTATTAACCTCTGTAATTAAATATAAAATTAACGTATAAATAATAAAAAAAAATGTATATATATAACAAAAATTAAAATAAATAAGAAATAGTCAGTTATATACCTTTTTATGTATATTTAATGAAAATTCATATATCCCATTAACTATTTAAATTTAAACCCCTTTTAATTTAATAGTAATATAACTAACTTACTATTGATTTAATAATTATTTAAATCCGTAACTTTAACTTATTTTTATTTTGTTTTATATTTAATTTTAATTTTTAATTAAATATAGTTATGCTCTCCTATCCCGTGGTCTAGTCCAACTAGCCATTTCCTAGTCAAATATAGCCATTAGCTGATCTAGTCTACCTGTTCAATATAGTCATTTCCTGGTCAATTATAACCATTGGATGTTCTGCTCTGACTATTTAACATGCAACCTAGATCTGATTCTTCAACTTGTCCTGACGATAAACCACACTTGTTGGTCCGAAACGCGTTGACAAATGAAATATCATGTGATTTATGCCGAAAAAATTCTCTTAAATTTTCACCGTTTCATAAAAATTTCAAAACAATCTAACTTTCTCATACGACATCAGATTTCGATCATTCAAATGTCGTTGGAAAGTTCTCGACAAGATCTACAAAATGAGGAAGTTATTATTACATTTTGAAATAGAAAAGAATGAACAAATTGCTGAAAAGAAACAACAGGTAACTTGAGGCACTACTTTCGACATAGGTATAATCTCTTTTGGTTTTCTTTCATGAACTTGTTTAATAGTACCGATTCTTTTTTTTATGTAAATGTCATTAATAGAGAAATTGATCACCTCTCTATTTTGATAACTTTACAATCCATTGGAGAAGAAGTACTAGTTTTTGGCAGGTTCCAGGAGGAAGAACAGATGACCATAAGCAAATAGTGTCTCTCAAAGACCACATTTATTTCACAAGAAAATTATCAGAGTAGCAACAGAGATGAAACATCAATGCATGAGCGCATGCTAATGCATATCTAATCCAGTAGTTACAAGCCTTTTAAATGCCAGTGTTTTCATTGCATCCATACTCCTTCAGTTAATAAAACCTTCATCTCATTTCCTTTGCAGTCACCTTGCATTTCACTTAGTCAGTCGATAAAATTCTCATCTCATTTTCCGTCACTACTCATTTTTATTCATTGAAACTATATTTTCCTGCCTTTCTTTCACTAACTCATAACCCATTTTCATAAAGACATTCAGCTCACTTACATGCTGATTTGTCCTTTTACTTTCCATTCACTTGTCATTTTCCTTTCCGTTAAATAAACCTTGATCCACTGCAAAATTTTCCATTCATAGTCCTTCAAAATCATTGTTTCATGCTTGCGTTAGATGATGGAGGATTCCTTAAGGCCTTCCTTCTAACAAGCCTTGGCCTATCGACATCGACACATTATCTAGGTCCAAAGCTAGAGTCCTCATTAGTACCTTGAGGCTTGTATGCCTTAATGACAGACTCTCTCGCCAACAATCATGGGAATACATCAATGTCCCTTGATCATTGGATCTTGCAAGTGGCTCAACATCAACTCGTTTATTCACCCTTCGCAAGATGTACTTAGGTACCTTGGCACTTGATGACCCTCATAAATGGATAATTATATGGGCTCATTTTACCTCCTAACCTAGTCAAATTAACCATTCTCTTAGCTTATTGTATTATTTTCTGATTATATTTATGCTTATAAGGTGAGTTGAGTTAGTTATTATGCCATGTGGTCTAACATGTATTTAATGTAGATTATTGATGGATTTCGAGGTCAAAGTCAAGGATCTAGTGGTAAAACTATAGCAATAACTCGAAGTAGATAGAGGAGAGGACTTATAGGATGGAATCCCCCTCATTTATTGGTCCTCACTTCAAATTCCCCTTCATTCAGCTCGAAGTACAAGCAGTTGAATCATGCACTAGAAGGCAGTCGAGCAAGTGGAAGATGATTGATAGTTATCTCGAGTTTTCAGAGCCAAGCCTCCCTGATTTTAGGGAAGATGTTGGTAGCTTCAAATGTATAAGCATAGAGGCCTAGGCCTCACTAGGGTTTACTTTTTTCTTGTGTAAACTCTGCTCAAATTTCAAGCTTACTATTTTATGACAATTTTATGTAATCTTATTATTTTTTGATAATGAAGATGGAATCCTTTTTGAGCTAGCACTGATTTACCTCAGAGGGTTGAAGCTCTTGGGTTAGGGCCCAATCCAAGTATCCAAGCTCCTCTTTAATTGCATTTGTATGCTTTACTTCAGTTTGTAGATTAGTTTGTTATTAGATGTATTTCTCTTATGGTTAATAATAGGTTGCTTTTGATGATTTAGTAGCTTGCTTCTATTTTTGCTTTCTGTAGCAGGTTAAGCAGTGATTAGAGAAGATTCAAGAGGCTAGAAACAGTGCCTTGGCCTCTCTTCCTCCCTCTGGGACCATGATTTGAGTCAAAGACTCTCTTGTTGCCCCAAAAACACAGATTTTCCTCATTCCTAGGACTTCTAGTGTTTGCAGCTCTCTAGTAGGTTGATAGTCAAGTTTTTATTTTCTTTAGGTCTTCTTTATCATGTTCATTTCTTGATTTGCAATAGTCCTTTTCCATTCTTTCCTTTCTTACATCATTTCCTTCTATACAACATAGTTTAATCCATTTTAATGCAAAACTCTGTTTTTCTAGGGTGCACTAATTTCATTGGTTGCTTGATTTTCTTGGTTGACTGTTAGTTTCTATGCAGAAAATCTCTTCCAACAGTAGGCCAGCATACCAGCAATGACACCCTCCATCTGATCCATGCCCTATAGGTCTCCTAAACCTTACCTCAATTCTGCCATAGTTTCCTTCATTTTTCATAGAACTTCTTCCTCTCTCCTTGAGCAAACCCAATAATCTTTCTCTCTCCTGGTGATTCATGGTATACCTTAGGCACCCTAACACCTCATTCCAACCTTCATCCACCTTTTCCACTCACTCTCACACCCTTAAAACATCACAAATTTCTCTCGGCCTCCTCCTGTAGGCCTCTTGTAGTTTCCCTGTTTTCCTCCTGTAATTTTCCTGTGTCCTCCTGTAGGCTTTCTTTTGAAGGCTAAGTGTGCAAAAGGCCTCTAGAAGGCCACGTAAGACCTCCTAGAACCCATCCACACCATCCTACATCCTCCAAAGCTCCAGAACCACCCTCTAATGCCACTTGTTCGCTACCACACTCACACACAATAAATTAGATGCATGTTAAATTCACATAAAAATACATAAAAATCCAAAAATATGTTTTTTTGCTTATTTACTTTCAGAAATAGCATGGTTGGATGTTGTTTACTCCTATTAGGTGATGGCATTTCTTTCATGGTTTTCATAGTGTTTTTGGCAAAAGTAGAATTAGCTTGTTAAGTAGGGATTACTAGGTTTTGCTCTATAGTTAGAATAGCATATGTAGAGTAATATTTCTTTCCTTTCATCACACATAAAGCTTCTTCTAAAATTTATAT
The DNA here is from genome assembly GCA_031772625.1 of Pinus tabuliformis. NCBI lineage: Eukaryota > Viridiplantae > Streptophyta > Pinopsida > Pinales > Pinaceae > Pinus > Pinus tabuliformis. The sequence continues at coordinate 221,935,018 of CM062814.1, read as the reverse complement.
AAGTTGGATTGAGCTCCTAGTGATATCACGTCGGCTAACCAAGTGACAACTTGCAGTGAGAACTAGTACTTATGCATATAGCACTGGCGCTTCCAAGTTTGCTACGAACTACTGGGTTGATAAAAGTAAAGTTGGCAGCCCAGGGGTTGCAGCATTCTTGCTGCAATGCTGGTGCTCAGCACTTTTTGGCACCATTGCCAGGGACAGCGTCAGAGTATTCTGTGATTATTATTTTCTTCCATTTCCTATTTGCAACATTCTAATAATAGTTTATTTCGACAAAAGTAGACTAATCATTCCTTTTCTTTCAGTTCTATATTTCCTTGTTTTCCTTTTCAATTCTGCAAATTTTTATTCAGCTAGTTGCAATCTGTTTTGTTTAATCACAATTCATTTTCTGCAGGTACTTTTAGTGTGGGGAAAAAAAAAGAAAAAACCAACCAAAAATATTTCCTTTCATGCCTCATAGGAATAGAGATAACTCAGGAAAAAATTTTCCCAACACCCCCACTACTTCACATAGCCAACCTTATCTCTTCTTCACTGGCTGCAATCGAGAATAAACCTTAGGTGAACAACCAAACATATTTGAAGAACCTATAGGGGAAGAGGAAGAAGAAAACATTCCTCAGGAGCCAATGGCGGAAAACAAAAATGCTAGGGGAAATGGAGAGAGAATAAAGGGTACCGTCCCCATTCGGGAGACCAATGGGGACACCAAAATGAAGAATATAAGTCCTTCAGCCCTACCTTACTTCTATCGTCTGTCTATAGAAGATCCTGACACCTTCTTGTTCGAGTTTGTTGTCATCTGTCGAACTTATGACTATGCAGAAGATGAGTAAAAGTTGAAACTATTCCCTTCTACTCTTAAGGACGTAGCACTACGCTGGTTCATGGGATTACCTAGCAATAGCATCACAACTTGGGCTCAGATGTAGTATGCCTTTAACAGCAAGTATCGAGACTATTGTAGGTCAAAAGATACTAAAGAAGAAATCTTTCGAATGACCATAGGAATTGATGAGTCCCTGGAAGACTATGAAGAGAGGTTCTAGCTCAGTTACAAAAGGGTTAGGTGTACACTTGACCCTGATTCTTTGAAGTTGGTCCTACTTAGGGGAATTCAAGAAGACCACAACTTGGGCTCAGATGCAGTAGGCCTTTAACAACAAGTATCGAGACTATTGTAGGTCAAAAGATACTAAAGAAGAAATCTTTCGAATGACCATAGGAAGTGATGAGTCCTCGGAAGACTATGAAGAGAGGTTCTAGCTCAGTTACAAAAGGGCTAGGTGTACACTTGACCCTGAGTCTTTGAAGTTGGTCCTACTTAGGGGAATTCAGGGAGACATCTACCAGCTGGGGGAGACATCTACCAACTATCTTATGAGGACATAAAGACTTTTTTTTAGAAACCATTCTAGATCAGCTAGAAATAAAGGTAGGGGGAGTCAACCCATAGCCAGTATCTCTTCTTCCAATTCATCCATTAAAGGTGAAATTGGAAACATGCTGGAAGACTTCAAGAGTGAGATGATGCAGAATCTTGCCATGAAAATGGATACCTTACATATCAAAATAAAACAAGAAGAAGTAGACATGGCTTTGGCCATTTTTTGCCCTAGATGCACCAGGAGGCATCCTAAGAATGAATGCCCATTGAACTCTATAGAGGTTTGTTCAGTCTGTGAAGAAGATCATTCTATAGATAATTGCCCTTCCTTGCCCGAACTTAAAGCTGTATACCAAGGGGCAAAAGGAGTCACTGAACAAATCTATTACATAAACCAAAGGAGGCTGCATGGACCTAGACCATACCAGCAAGGGATGCAAGGGACATCTCAAGCATACTAAAACCCCAACCAAGTCACCCCATACCTTCTTGAGGCCCCCCTTCTCATCCTTCCTAGTCCACACCTCCTCCTTGGTCCTTCACATCTCAATATCATGCCCAACCAGCCACCTATTCATTTCAATCCTATGCTCAGCCACAACCTCAGTGGAATGCATCTCATCAAGGGTGGAGGCCCCAATACAACTCTCTTCCCACTCTTCTGCCTCCACCACCTACCCAACCACAACCATTACCTTTTGCTCCACCAAGGTAACCCTAAATGCCTACCCAGCCAAATCCAAACTTGAACAATGGACAGGCTCAACAAGTGTATAGTGGGGAACCATCATGCCCAACTTATGTTGTGGAGATTCAGGAAATTAACTTGCGATCCAGGAAAGTTCTCCCAGATAGCCAGCCTCCACCCAGGGAAGTTGAGGAAGACAAAGAGGAAAGTGAACCTAAAGCAAATCCACCCTTTCCTGAGAGATTATCCATGACAATCCAACCTACCCCAAAAGATACTGAACTCCTGGGAGAATTGAAACATTTGTGTGTGAAGATACCACTTCTCCAAGCCATAAAAGATGTGCCTATCTACAATATGTTGATCAAAGAGAAGTGCTTTAGGCATCCAAAAGGTGCAAGAGAGATGCCCCAACCATCAATGTCATAGGAAAACTGTCCAACCTGAAGTTGGGGCAGATAATCTGTCCAAAATATTTGGACCCTGGAAGTCCAGTAGTTGATGTCCACATCAATGGCACAATGGTCCCACATACTTTGATTGATCTGGGAGCTGCCATTAATGTGATGAAAAAGGACACAATGATCAAACTTAACTTCCAAGGATCCTTGAGGAAGACCATGACAATGTTGTAGCTAGCAAACCACTCCATGGTGACCCCTGCAGGGATTGTGGAAGATGTGATGGTTTCCATTGATTCTTGGGAGTACCCTGCTGATTTATTAGTTCTCCAGCCAAAGGCAAATCTCACTGGGTATCCTCTCATTTTTGGAAGACCCTGGTTGGCTTCATTCGATGCCTACATCAGCTGTCAAGTTGGGAACATGACCATAAAGAACGGGCACATGTCCAAGCAGTTAATCCTATATCCTCCTGCCCAACCCTTGCTAGAGCATCATCTACCTCTCTAGTTGGTGGAGGAGGATGAGGATGGAGTTTATTCTGCATCACTTTGTACATTAGAAATCACCATGGGGGGGAAACCTGTTATAGCTCCAAATCTCACTCTTATGGTTTGTGATGCTGCACTCATGGCCTAGGGCAACCCCTCCTTCCAGACCTGGTCCTAAAAATTTAAAAAACAATGTTTTATCCCTTATACGCGACATTTCCCTGAGTTAAACATGTGTACACGCGGGTCTGTGTATGCCCAACCCACGTGTATGTATTAAAATACTTAAAAAAAATAAATAATTCCTTATTTTCGGGTGGAGATCGCGGGTTTTACCTGCTGATCACCTGTTAGTGCCCGTGGCCCAAATGTTCCCAACCAACTCCTAACTAAAAAACTACTTTGGAGATGGTATAAAAAGACATCAAAGGGAAGGCCTAAGGGAGAGAGAAAAGAGAGCAAGATTATTATCCTGAGATTTTCCCCTTAGACCAGGTCTGAAGTCCTTGGTGCTTTCTGCACTTCCCCCATTTTGCATAGGAAACCCTTGTTTCCATGTGTATTGGTGATCATTCATCTTTTATATCACCATTGAGTAAGACTTGGAAGGAGCTCTTGTTGGAGGCTTGAGGCTGGAACAAATCTGGGAGGAAGCTTTGCTTGGAGCCTGCTGAAGGTGTTTCAGGTGAAATATTTCCGTTATATGTACTTTACTTGCCTTTATATAAAGAAACACGTCTTGGTTCCCGAAAAAATATTTCTTTGTGCTTATGAGGTTCTTGTCTTGAATTCTTATGCAAGTAGTTACTTAAAGATACTTATAACTAACTTTATAGCATGAAGATGGTTTGTGTATAAGTATTTGTCCATGTACTGCTGTGTTCTTTGATTTGTTTGTTTTACATGTCAAAGGAGAAGAAGGGAACTCCAAGAAGGGTTTGGACCCTAAAGGCCTTCTCTAACGTAGGACCTTAGGTACGTACCCTAAACATTAGAATTTGCTTACAGTAAATATAACAGCTGTGTGTGTGTTTCTTTGAATAAGCAATTTTCAGTCTGGTAGAGTCTCAACCCAAAGGACCCTAGGGGTACTTTCCCCTCAACCAAAACCGCAAAAGGAGGATGATATGATTGAAAATTTGATTCAGAATTCACCTCCCAGTGTATCACCATTAGAAGACATAGTAAGAGAAACCCAAAACAACCCCTCAACTAATCTTTGTGTGGCCGACACCACTTCTCTCCATGTTAAAAATATATAGTTCAGCCCAGAAAGAACATAGAAAATCAATCCATCCCTATCTACTTCCTAGGAGAAGGAGCTATGCAGCATACTGAGAAAAATTCTAGATGCCTTCGCCTGGAGTTATAAGGAGATGAAGGGAGTGCACCCTTCGGTATGTACTCATCATATATACATCAAGGAAGGTTGCAACCCAGTCAGGCAACCTCAAAAGAGGATGAATCCAGCACTTAAAAATATTGTTAAGGAAGAACTACAAAAATTGCTTGATGCAAGATTCATCTATCCCATCTCTGACAGTGAATGGGTCTCTCCTTTGGTGCTAGTGCCAAAGAAAATTGGTAAGTGAAAATTTGTGTCGAATATCGGGAATTGAACAAAGCCACTAGAAAGGACCATTTTCCTTTACCTTTCATAGATCAAGTGTTAGACGGTCTGGCGGGGAAAAAGTTTTTCTCCTTCCTAGATGGATTTAGCAGGTATAATCAAATTCAAATCAGTCTGGAAGACCAAGATAAGACCACTTTCACTTCTCCTTAGGGTACCTTTGCATACTGGGTCCTTCCTTTTGGTTTGTGCAACGCTCTAGCCACTTTCGAAAGAGCGGTATTGAGTATATTTTCTGAACTAGTTCATGATGCAGTAGAAATATACATGGATGATTTTACTCCTTATGGCTCTGACTTTCAAGAAGCTTTATCTAACCTAGGAAAAGTTCTAGATAAGTCTATTGAGATGAACTTGTCCCTCAGTCCGGAAAAATGTGAATTTTTTATGACTAAAGGGTCCATGCTAGGTCATGCAATATCTCAACAAGGACTGCAGGTGGACTCCAACAAAATTGCCATCATCCAAAGGGTCCCACCTCCTCAAAAGGTGAGAGATGTCAGAAGCTTCCTAGGCTTAGTTGGATATTACAAGAGATTGATTAAAGATTTCAGCAAGTTAGCCTCTCCTTTGTTTGGCCTCCTAGGCAAAGATGTTGAGTTCATATGGTCGAAAAACTGTCAAGAAGCCCTAGATACCTTGAAGAGCAAGCTAGTGACTGCCCCAATTCTCAAAGGCCCAAACTAGGCCCTACCATTTCAAATTCACACAAATGCCTTGAACAAAGGAATACGAGTAGCCTTAGGACAAATTTATGAAAAGTTACCTTATTCCATATACTTTATAAGCAAAAATTTGTCAAAGGCGGAGTTAAACTATACAGTGACCAAGAAGGAACTCCTAGCTGTCTTGCATTCCTTAAAAAAATTCAGACATTATATCACAGGCTATCAAACCTTTGTGACTACTGATCATGTTGCAATTAGATATTTAATTAACAAACTAGATGTAAATGCTCGCATTATTATATGGTAGCTTTTGTTGCAACAGTTTGATCTGACCATTATTGATAAGCATGGTAAAGAGAATGGTGTTGCTGAATTTTTGTCTAGAGTAAATTTTCCTGCAGGTGAAGAAGGAATGGTGGATGACGAAATGCCAGATGAACACCTATTTGCTATATCAGTACTCTCTCCATGGTTTGATGATATAGCAAACTACTTGGTTTCAACACAGTTCCCACCACACCTATCCTCAAAAGACAAGAGCAAGATAGTAAGGAAAAGTGCCCCTTTCACCTAGATTAGAGGCAATCTCTTCAAACTTGGCCCAGATTAGATCTTGAGAAGATGTGTTAGGGAGTAGGAAGCCTTTAACATCCTCCTGACCTATCATGATGGGCCTTGTGGAGGTCATTTTCTAGCAAAAAGAACCGCCTTCAAGATATTGCAAGTAGTCTACTACTGGCCCACTCTTCATCAGGATGTGAGGAGATACACAAGCCAGTGTGATCGGTGTCAAAGGATGGGGAAACCCACTCCAAAGGATAAAATTCCCATGCAACCACAAGTGACCTTTCAACCATTTGAGAAGTGGGGCATGGACTTTGTGGGGCCTATCAACCCCCTTCAAAACAGAAGTAGTACATCATTGTGTGCACCGACTACCTGACAAAGTGGGCGGAGACAAAAGTAATCAAAGTAGTGACAGAGGAAAAAGTAGCTGAGTTTTTGAGGGAAAACATATTCTACAAGTTTGGGTATCCAAGAGAATTGGTCACAGACCAAGGCAGTTAGTTCACTTCCAACTTGATTGAAGACCTGCTCACACATCATAAGATCAAGCACAGGACTTCCACCCCTTACCATCTAAAAGCCAATGGGCAAGTGAAAGTCACTAACAGAGCATTGGAAGGGATCCTAACCAAGGTAGTGAGCAGCAGTAGAAAAGATTGGGTGGAAAAAGTAGTTGAGGCCACTTGAGCCTACAACACAACATGGAAGACCACCACCAGGTTCACACCCTATGAATTGGTCTATGGGAAGAAGGATTTGTTGTCAATAGAGTTTGAATTCAATACCCTAAGGATAGCAGCTCAGCTGGACCTAGACCTCAGCCATGCACAGAAGGAGAGATTACTTCAGCTCAATGGATTGGATGAATACAGATTGCAAACCCTTCTACATACAGAGTTAGTTCAACTCCAAAGAAAGATATGGCATGACAGAAACATTAGGGAGAAGCAATTCCAATAGGAAGATTTGGCACTACTCTATGATTCAAGATACAAGTATTTCAAAGGCAAGCTGAGGACAAGATGGATGGGACCCTACACTTTGGAGAAATGCAATGACAATGGTTCAGTTCTGATCAGAACCATTGATGATGAAGTCATCCCCATGCTTGTCAATGGACATCAGTTGAAATTCTACAAGAAAATCCTCTCCAAGTGAGAGTTTATTGAAAGTTTCAATAAAATAGTGATGGTAGTGGAGCATGTCTTAGCTTCCACTTCACCCACACACTGAAGAAAAAAGAGAGAACATAAGGACTCAAGTGAAAACCTCCATGAGGCACTTGAGTCTCATCATTAGGTTGAAAACCTCTTCTGAGGTGGCCCAGTGATGTCAAAAAAAAAAGGGGGGAGAAAAGAATAAGATCCCTGGGTGAAAATCTCCCTTGGAGGCACCTAGTGCAGGAAATTAAGGTGAAAACCTCTCTGAGGTGCCCTAGTTGTTTTAAAAAAAAATGAATTTTTATTGCATTGCAAGTTTGCAGGAGGACTACAGGGAGCAGAAGAAGGTGCCAAGGGGACCCTGACATTCATACCAGCATCCATCTTATCTTCTCCACACCTTCCTCCATCATTTTTGGCATCTCTTTCAGCGCGTTGTACCTCTTCTTCCAAAACTGTGTTTTCTACATGAGGCTCTGTGTTTTCTACAGGAGGCTCCTGTAGGGATTACAGAGAGCCAAAAGTGTTTACAGGAGGTAGTTTGAGGGGTAAGAAAAGCTTCATGAGGAACCCATAATCCCTCTTACCATCTTCAAACCTCCTTGCCATCATTTCCAAGCTTGCCTCACACTCCAACATCATTATTATTTTTTCCCTTTCCAAGAAAAAACATAGAAAGACAGTTTTTCAGTTTTGAAGAAAGAAAAAACAAAAATAAGAGGAAAAGGCACCATTAACTTTACCTGAAGCTTACCTCCTATCCCTCCATCATTCATCTCCACCTCTGGCATCATTATCGAGCTCCAAGCACAAGGAAATAGCTAAAGTTTCAAGGGGAGACGCAGTTACAGGAGCTCCTGTAGGAATTCCTATAGCAGCTGGTCCCATAGAAGTCTAGCACCAGCAGCAAGGGATAGCACATCTGAAGGCTAAAAAGGCACATGCAGCTCAGCTCCCGCAAAAAAAGAACCTGCAAGAACACAAAACAACATATCAACAAGTAGAGATAGCATGCATGAAGGAAAATGAAGGCATGTAGCAAAGAAAGCCACAACACCTCACAGTCGATGGCAGTAAATACACTTGGATTACAGGTAAGTAGCTAACTCACTCCTCTATCTGAATTTGTCTAATTAGAAATCATACGAGGGTAATGAGATGGTTGAAATCGAAAGAGGAAAAGGTGGCCAGATAACTTGGCCACCTTCATTTAGTTGACTCCACTTAACCGAGATATCACCCACACGTGCGCATAGTCAACTCAAGCAAAAAATGCAAAGTACATGTAGTGGGAGGAAGAGTTAACTCCAATGCCATAATGAGGGGATGATTATGATAAGGGTAATGATGACCAAGTAGGTGGGGACCAACAATCGTAATATGGGCAACGTACACCTTTCTAGCTCAGCACTCATAACCAAAAATAGCCATAAAGGGTAATGAGCACTCCTCCCCGCGCATTATCACCACCTTTTCTTTAGTTTCTCATCTTAACTTAGCCACACAACAATCTTCTTGTGCCCCCACAGTCTCGTGTCCATCATTCTTCATTGATTTCCTCCATATTTTTACTATCAGCATTTTCTACAGGAGCGCCTACAAGAAATCTACAGGAGGGACAATGGGCTTCTATAGGAGTGGAAGTGAATCATTTTGAAGGGAGGTGTTAACACCCAGGTTGTTCCCTATGACTCCCAAGGGAATACGGCCGGGGTAACCACTAACCAATCTTTGGATCACTGTTTCTAGCCAAACTGTGATCAGAGAGGGCTCTCTCTTTATGATTTGTAACTGTTTATGATAGGGTTTTAGGCTAGCTATTATGCACTGGTTTTGTTTATGTGTTGGTTGATGAAACTCCTTTTAGATTCTAGTGATGTAGTTTTCAGAGAGGCTGAATACCATTGGGCAATGGAGTCTGCGGCTATGTGTGTTTGAAATTTTGAGATGAAAGATGGAACTTACAGGGCCATTTGAGTGTTTAATAGAACAGATTTTTGATTAAATGACTGGAAACAGGTAACACAAACAGTGAAAGCATTTAAGAATTTTCACTTATTGTCTATATATTTCCAACAGACAACTTTAAGAAGAGAAAGACGGAGGTCTCAGGGGCAAAAATTGAATCCCTGAGAATGCCTGTCACAGTAAAAGACACAGTTTTGAAATGCAGCAATTAAGAATTACAATTCTGTCACTGTATCTGAGGAAAACATGTATAATAGCTCAGTTTGAGTCCAGGGTAAACATGGTTAAATCCTGGAACTATCCTTTCACCTTGCTATCAAGTGTAAAACATTTGAACAACAAAAGAGAACAAAAGACTCGAAAACATATAACAAAGAGATTTGAGAATACTTATTGTTCTATGCAACACCCTGGAATCCTGTATCGTTCATCTTTCACCACAACACATCAAAGTACACCAAGCCTTGGAAATTCCATTCTTCTTTTGCATTACTTCTCTGAAAATATTACAGCGAGAGAGATCTCTCAAAAGAAAATTCCAACAACCCGTTCAACTGCTGTGAAGGGTGAATATATACTTGCGGTGATTTACAAAATATCTGAGTTCTGAGTTATCTCAGATTTAACATTCTTACCAACCACTTAAGATATTATGATCAAAATTTAATACAGCATTGATTACAGAGTACAGGCATTTTAATGCTCTGTCAGAAGATATTTTAGCCTTTGGAAACAGCTAAGTCGGTCGAGATATCCTGAATAAATGCTGGAAGACCTGTCTTTAAGGCTTGTACGCTGTATCCTGGACTTGTCACCTGTGATTGTGACTGCTGCTTGTGGTGAGTCAATGGTCCTGCTGAGTCGGCTCAGCTTCTGCCTCTTCCCTGTAGATATTTTTCTTCAAAATTGTGCCTGCGCATGTATGCTCATTTGCCTGGAGAATTAGCGCTACTGATTCTGGCTTGACAAAACTGTCTGTGTCAAATTCCTCCAGACATCCTGTGTGGGCAGTTGGTGTGCTAAGATTGCCCCTAGAGTTTCATCTGCTTCTGTGAATTTGAAGAAGTTAGGTGGTGTATCAAACAGATGCTCGACTTCATTCATGAGGAAAAATAGATTCTCCACCCTGTCATACATAGTCTGCCCGGTGGCTGGCCCTAGCTCTGCTGAAGTGCTGGGCGGATTTGCAATCTCTGCTACTGCATGGGCATCAATTCTCTTATTGTAATTGTCCAGGGTGAGCAGTCTTCCTACACTGCTTAAGATGCTGGGGAGGCCTCTGTTCTGTAGTGTCACGAATTTTTCCAGGAATCTGTTGATTTCAGTCTGCATATCCTGTGTCCTCCTCTCCAGTGTTCCAACTAAGTTCCTCAATGTTATGACTCTTTTGGCTACAGCAATTGTTTCTGTCCTGTTGGTGATTCCCATGACAGCTAATTGAGAGCTAGTCTTATAGTTCAGAATATTGATCATCCTAGTAGCAGCTTCTGGCATGTGTCCAAGGCTTGCCCTGGCTCTCTGTATTTCTCTGTTTGCTTTAGTGATGAGCACCATTTGCTCATCCATGGTCTCAATATATTGCCACTGGTTGGCAATGGACCGCCCAATGTTGCTCCATAGCACTGCTTTCATTTGAGCTGTCACTTTTTCTAGTGCAAGCTCTTTCTCTAGTTCAGCAATTCTCCTCTTAAGAGCTTTTACCTCTCTCTCCTTGGCTGCCTCATTCTGTTTTCTCTTGTCAAACTTTTCATTTACCTTAGCCAAGGTTTTCTTAAGTTCATCCAGCTCTTTCATTTGAGATTCCATGGCTTTGATCTCAGCTTGCAGCTTTTGCATGTCTAAACTAGTAGCCTGTCCCGATGTTGTAGTTGTTGTTGCTGTGGATGGCGCTGTAGTTGGTGCTGTAGCTTCTGTTTGCTGAGGAGGAGGAGTAGTCTTTGGAGGGACTTCCTCAAGATTTATTATCACAGGAGGAGGCTGGGAGGGTTGGCCCTCTTCTCTTTGCTTCAGTGCTTCTTGTAGTGCTGCCTTTGCAGCTTCAGTTTGTCCTAGCTGGTCTTGAGTCCTAACCAGCTCTTTGTATAGGGATACCAGCAGGTCTGTAGTATCCCTTTCTTGCCTTTGCTGGGCAACTTCATCTGTTTGTGGATGGATGGTGGCCAGGAGTTTGATTTTCTTTCTTAGGGCTGCCATGTCTGCATCCCTTATCTTCAGAAGTTCTTGGATGCCTTTGACATCTTTAGGATCATGCCCTATCTCTATAATTACCTCTTCCAAGGACTTGATCCTATTGTCCTTGGCTTGTGATGATGCTCTTTCTAACTCCAGCTGAGAAGCTGTGTTATCCAGGCTGCTCTTTAGTTTATAATTCTCCAATGTCTCATCTGCCAGGGAGGCATACACCATTTCACCAGTTTGCTTATGTAATTCAATCTTGTCCATAGGGTGTATGTCTTTGGCAAGAACCTCCATGTTGGTTCTTAGATAGTCCGAGGTGGACTGAGGATGCAAAGTTGTGGGCATGAAGTGGCTCATTATCATTTTGCCTTCGCTCACATCGAAAGCAGACATGAGTCTCTGCTGGTTGCTAGGAGCTAGTTTTAACAAGTGATCATAGAGCTGCACTTTTATGGGATCACTCCTCCTTTTGATGTCAATGAACTGCTGCTTTATACTTGACTGCTCCTCTCTATGTTGACCGGAGGAGCTGACCTCTCCTCCCATAGTCATGTCATGTCCACGCTGAGATGAGCTGGCTGAAAGTTCTCCACTGGGTGGGCCCATGCCCATGGCTTGCCTTACTGCTATGTCCTCCTCTTGGGAGTCATTCAGTCTTTGTCTCTTCTCTCCTCTGATGAAGGATGAGGTGTGGGGGGTCTCTCTCTCCCTTTTCCTGGTCAAGTCCTCCTTCTGTGGTGTTTGGAGGACTGAGGTGTCTACATTGGTGTCTGTCCTGGGAGGCACCTCTGTTTGGGGCTGCTGCTCAGTGTTACTAGGTAAATCTGTCCCCTTTTCCTGCTGCAAGGGCTGCTGTTCACTGGACTGTGCTTTTTCTTGTTGCTGCCCCAGTTCTTGCTCTTCCATTTCTTCTTGCTGCTGTAGCAAGGTGTCAACTTGTTCTTCTGTCAATATAGGTGGCTGTTCCACCTGTTTTCCTTTGTCTTTGCTTGCTGCCTGGGGTGTCTTCTCAGTAGTTTGCTGCTGTGCTGCTGAAGATTTAGCAGCTGTTCCAATTTGCTTTCTGTAGGAGAGGGGCACCTGTCCACAAGTTTCCAAGTCAGCTTCTTTTTGCACATTCCTAGCTTCTTTCTCAAGTAATTCTACCTCAGTGACTTGTTCTACTAGTGTACCCTCTTTCCAATCTAGTGCATTGGCATACTGTTCAATTTCAAGTTGTCTTTTATGTGCATAGTTGCCCAATTTGTATCTAATTCTTCTGAGGGAGATAGAATGATTGGGGTCATAGGGAATCCATTCAAAACTGGTCTGCAATCTGAGGCCTTCCAGTATGCTGTGTGCCTCTTTCCACCCTTCCTCTTTCCTGTTATATAGGAAGGAACCTAGCTGGTTTCTTACCTTCAATTGTGACTTCTTGTTTCTACTCTGAAAGTGAAGGTAATCTGAGTTCCCAAACTGCCTGAAATATTCTAAGGCAAAAAGCCTCATGGGGACATACCTTGGCAACCTAAATGGGTTCAATTCACAGCCATATATCCTAATGACTGTGTGGTTCTGGTAGAAGTACCAGTTGCCAATATTATAAGATTTGTTCAAATGTAGAACCCTCTTCATATCATCGGTTAATCTAGGAGGAGGAGTACCTTGCAGAGCTGTTAGGGCTGGATGAACAAATAAATCGATAAACTCACAGTATGTATAGGGTGATACTGAGGTAGAATGAAAAACAGAGGTCCAGAAAACAACTGACCTTGGGATTCCTTGGGCATTGAGTGGCCTCAAAGGAACTGAGAAGGTATCTGGCTGGTAGAAAAGGAATAAATGATAAATATAGGAGGAGTACCTGAACAGTCTCTCCCTTTTCAAATTCATGAACTGCTCATGGATTTTCTCTGCTATGTAAGTTGCATAATCATACTGCACAGCTAGAGGCTTACCAGGGGCAAATATAGACAGCATTGCCATTATGCTGTCATCTACATCTTCCAACCCCCTGAATCCTAGGACATAGCCAATTAGATCCACCAACATTCTGCCCAACTCATTTAGATATTGGTACCCAATAGGAGGGGTTCTGACTGTTTCAGAGCCCGGTGTGACAAACAGTTGGTTGATTTTGACAATCTGGTCACTGGACAGCTTGCTCCCTCTGTTTATCAGATTCTGCATAGATAGAGGGGTCAATTTCTTGGCTGTATTGAAGCGCAACATCTGGTTTATGCTCTCTGGGGTGATCTGGAACAGGACTAGGCCTGTGGGGCTCATGACTGCTCTTTGGCTGGGGTCATAGCATTCCTGGCAGCTATAAATGAGCTCTGGCATAGGATTGACTTGGGGAAGGTTGTATATGGGCAAATTTGACTCCCAAATCCCCAAGATATCTGCCCCACTGAGGTGCTGGGCTCTTAATTCATTCAACATTTGAATATTGTACTTGGTCCCCATAGGGAACCAATCCAGCATTTGGTAGTCCATGTCTCCCAGGGCTTTCCATGCTAATTCCTGGTGAGGAGCATTGATGGGCTTAATATTGAGTGCAATAGGGGTCTCCATAGCTCTTCAAGTTGCAATAATTGTAGGTAGACAGGTGGAATGGTAAAAACACAGTCTGGAGGCAGTTTTCTGTGGAAACAGTTGAGGTTTTGAGTATTCAAGGGGAATTCTCTCAATAGCAATTGAAATACTACTGGAGTCTAGTGACAAAACTTCTCTGTGGTCTAACTGAACTCTCCAATCGGGTGAATTATATTTATTAGGAGCTCTGCCGGGAAAACGCAGAATTACAGAGGTTTTATGAGGATTGCAGGTTTCTAAAGCTCTGCAGGTACTTCTTGGCCCTCACAATGACGATGGTGGATGAATGAAGGGAAATGAACGGTGTAAATATCGTTTTTGAGGTTCTACTATCCCTCTGAGCAATTTTAAGTTTAATGAAGGTCGTATGGAGGGCGAAACGGTCTAAATACCTGTAATTGGATGAGCAGAGGTTGAACCAAAGGTGCACAGTCGCTGCTTGAGGAGGTCGCCCGGGCTAATTGACTGATTGGCGAAAATTTGAGTTCAAACGGTCATGCAGAGCGTTCAGCAGAAATCACAGTAAAAATGGTAAAAACACGGGTAAAATTGGTAAATATGGGTTATTTTACCAATTTGGCGCTTTTTTCTGCTGACGTCAGCATGACGTCATTGGTGGGTCATGGTGAGGTGACGTCAGCTGACGTCATTGGGCGACGTGGCAGTGGGTGACTGGTCAAAGGGGTGGCGAGGTGGCAATCCAGTCAGCAGTGAGGTGGACCAATACGAGATGCAGGTACGAGCAGGCAAGGACGTGGCGGTTAAAGTGCAGCGGTCACGGTTAAGGCCTTAACCGCCGCGGTTTCTCGGGGCGGTTTAGGTACGGCGCAGAGGATGTCAGAGCGGGCTCCGAGATGGTTCAACGGTTGACGCGTGGAGGAGGCGTGACAAGGCGCAACGTCACTTTCCCGGAGGTTAACGTGCCGCCACAGGAAGCGCTCCGATATTGATGTGGGCCGTCGGATCTGATGGGCTTGATCCGACGGCTGGCGGAGGAGAAAAAGGCGCGTTTGATAGTGCGGGCGGAAAAATCGAACTTTGTGGGTTTTTTCAAATGTTTTGATTAACCAACCATGCGGTAGGATTGGGAAACGTGCCAGAGGCGGGTATTAGCCTTTGCAAAGGTTTTATATGCCAAAGGGGTTTGGAGAGGGGTTTTATCAGTGCAGAGGTGATTTGAGGGCAAATTGACTTGTAGCAAAGGGGAAATAGGGTGGAATAGGTTCACCAAAGTGGCCAGATGCCATTTTGGTCCCTTTTGAAGACCATATGGCTATAATGCCAAGGGGAGGGAGTATATATAAGCTTTGGGGCTTTGTACACCTTAGTGTTAGTATTATTAGGGGAAGGGGTAAAATAAGGGAGTTATATAGTAAAATTAGAGGTTAATATGAATGAAGGGGGCAAATGAAAGGGATTTTACTGAGTTTATCTGAAATTGACTTGGTTTTGAGAGTAGATCAAAATGAAAAGATCTTAGACAAGATATGTGGATTCTGAATGAACTAGAACCATCATAAAACCATGATCTCTCTCCATAAATCTCAGCTGAAAGAAAGGGAGTGTTAGTAATGGAATAAAGGGGAAGAGGGAAGTTAGTCATGCTCCTGCTGTAGTCTTTTACTTTGCTGTCCATCATCACCATTTCTGCAATGATAGGACTCACTTTCTGCGACCCCAACTACCTACCCAGCTGCTTACCTAGCATTTTTTGTTTCTCCTTGGAGGGGCACTTGGACTTGCAGCCCTCAATTGCCTTTTCTTTTCTTTGGCTTTTCCTTTTCTCTCTATTTACTTCTACCCTTATGTCTTCCAAGGTCCCAGATTAAACTTTTGGGAACCTTTGCTTCTCTACCTGAACTACTTGTCTGCCAAGATTAAGCTGTTTGGACAGACCTCTTTCTCTATTATACAACTAAAAATTGAAACATGGCATGATCCAGATTAGACTGTTGAATCATCCACAAAATTTGAAATAAGGTCCTCAACATTTGGAACACTTCACACACCTCTGATTTCCTAGGAAATATGGGATCTTTGGGATACCAGAGCATAGCATATTTGGCTTTTCTCTTGCCAATCATGAAATATGAAACCTATTACTATAGGTATCCAACAGTGGCTCCACATGGGGATGGTTTTTCTTTTGAAAGATCAAGAACAGCAGGTCAGATTGCCTTGTTCCTTGGCTGCCCATCTTTGTCTTTGAAATCTGCTGCATGAATATGTCAAAATAGTGTGCTTTTTTCTTGGAGAACCTGTGACTCTATCTGCCTGTTGCTGCTAGGTGCAGCATTTGGGAAAACCTCTTTTTATATTCTGAAATAGGAGATAATATGTAAGGCTGCATATATACAATGAACCTCTGAATTTCTACCATAGTGAACAGTCAAAATAGTGCTTCAACATCCTGCCATTGACAGGACCTTCATCCAGTTCAGTTACAGTCAAACTTTTAAGGAAGTAGGTGTTATTACCTTGTACTGCTTGGACAGCAAATGGTCCTTTCCATAAAGAATCAAACTTCCCATGTTTTCCTTTCTCTTCTCTTCTTGCATCCCACTTTAAAACTTTGTCCCCTACATTGAAATCTTCTGCTTTGGTTCGTCTATCAAAGGCCTTTTTCAGTTTCTCTTGTAGTATCTGCATTCTGCTGAAAACTTGTTCTCTGGTCTGCTGTAGACAAATTATCTGGTTAATCCTTCTTTGCATGTCATTGGGCTCTGCTTGGCTTTCTTGTAGAAGTTTCATAACCGGCACTCCTAGTGATGAAGGAAATCTGGCCTCTAATCCATAGACTAACTCATATGGGCTGGTCCCAATTGATCTTTTAGTGGTTAATCTGTCTGCCCATAAAGCATTTACTAGTTTCTTATGCCAGTTCTTTTTGTTCTCTTCCAGCACTTTCTTTATGATGTTTATCAGGCTTTTGTTTGATGATTCAGCAAGACCATTTCCTTGAGGATAGTAAGTTGTAGAATGGCCCAAAGTAATGTGAAATTTATGGCAGAAGTTCACCATCTTCTTGGATCTGAAGGCAGCAGCATTGTCTGTTATTATCTTGTCTGGGTAGCCAAATCTAGCCAGTATATTGTTCTCCAAAAATTGAATGATTACTGAATCATTTGCTTGTCTGCATGGGGCAGCTTCAATCCACTTGGTGAAGTAGTCTGTTGCTGTTAGAATCCATCTGTGTTGTCCTGAAGATGAGGGATGAATTTCTCCAATGAAATCCAAGCCCCATTGTTGAAAAGGTCTCTCTGTTGCAATGGGCCTCAAGGGAAGTGGCAGCAACTATCTTTTGCCTTCAAACAGTTGGCACTTGTGGCATGATGTTGTGAATTTCTTCACATCAGAGAACATAGTGGGCCAGTAATAACCAGCTCTTAATATCTTGTCTACAGTGGACTTCCAGTACAAATGTCCACCACAGCCTCCAGCATGGAATTCTTGCATGGTATTGTCAGTTTCACTCTCAAGAAGACAGTGCAGCAAAATACCTTCATGGTTTTTCCAGAGTAGATTCTCATCTATCACACAAAATTTAGATGTTTTCATTTTTAGGAACCTAGACTTAGTTCTGGACAGTCCTGGGGGAGCACACAGGTTTTGTAACACATAACAGACATCAGAGTACCAAGGAGATTGTTCAAAGGCTACATTGATCTTTGGAGTCGCCAGCTCTGTTTCACTGTCCAGTTGGTTAATATCTAAGGCTCGGAAATTTGCTTCTGTCATTAACTTGGCCAAACCTTGCCCTTTTATCAGCTTTGTAGGCTTTATTTCAATGTCAAATTCAAGTATGTTTGCAATCCATTTTCCTCTTCTACCCTCTAAGTTTTCCTGTGTGAGAATGTCTTTGACAATAGGACTTGGTACATAAGCCACAATATGGGAGTAAAGGATGTAAATCCTAAAGTCTTTGATAGCTTTGATTAAGGCATAGGCTTGTTTCTCCATTATTTGGTACTTTAGAGGAGCATCTCTAAGAGCTCTGCTGAAAAAAGCAATGGGCTTTTCATTCCCTTGGTCATCTTTCTGTAATAATACAGCAGCAATAGTATGTTGGGAGGCAAAGGAGAAAATGATGAAGTCTCTGTCAAACTGAGGATTAGTTAATACTGGGGTTTGAGTCAAGGCCAATTTTATGCTTTCGAAAGCTTGTTTTGCTTCAACAGTCCACTTAACCTTTGAATCCTTCTTTAGCATGTTGTTTAGTAATCTGATTAACTCTGCTAAATTTGGGATAAACCTTCTCAAAAAGTTGATTTTTCCTAAGAATCCTTGCAGCTCCTTGACATTCCTTGGGTGAGGCATTTGTAGGATAGCTTGTATCCTATCTGGATCAATTCTTACGCCATTTTTCGAAATAATATGCCCTAGAAGTTTCCCTTCTTCCAAGCCAAATAATGACTTCTTGGGGTTTAAGGAAATGCCATATTTCCTGCATGTTATGAAGATTTGTCTCAAATGTTTCAAGTGTTCTTGGTCAGATTTTGAAAAGGGTGTTAGATCATCTAAGTAGATGACCAAGAAGTCATGAATCTCTTTTGCAAAAGCAATGTCCATTGCTCTCTGAAATGTTGCCCCTGCGTTTTTCAATCCAAAGGGCATTTTCACATACTTGAAAGTGCCCCATGGGGTAGTAAATGCAGTTTTGTCTTGATCATCAGGGTGTACCAGGATTTGATTGAAACCTGAGAAACCATCCAACAATGATATTCTTGAGGCTCCTACTACTCTTTGAAGGATGTGGTCCATTTTGGGTAAGGGGTAGTTATCTTTGAGTGATACTTGATTCAGATTCCTTAAGTCTACACAAAGTCTAATCTCACCAGTTTTCTTTCTTGTAGGGACCAAATTTGAAATCCACTCAGAAAACCTGATTGGTGCTATGATACCAGCTTTGAACATTTTTTGTAATTCCTTTTCAATGGAAGGAAGGAGCACAGGATTGATTCTTCTCAATTTCTGTTTGAATGGTTTTTGATTAGGCTTGAGGGGAATGGTGTGCTGGATAACAGAGGTATCATAAGACTTCAAGTCCTCATAACCCCAGGCAAAGACATCTGGGAACTCTTTAAAGAGATCAATATATTTGGGTTTTTGGTCAGGGGGCAAAGCAGCAGATAGCTTTATTATTTTAGGCTTGTCAGTGGTACCAATGTTACATTCTTCAATTGTTGCATCTAATGGCTGCATCTTTGGTTTCCTGGGGACATCATTTGAGTCAAAAATATCCTCTAGAGGGGTAAGGCCTGCTGGAAGAAGATTGTCTTTGAGTTGTATGATTTCATCTTCAGCGTTGCTCAGCTCTTCACAGTCAATTTGGTGAATTTGCTGAATGTTTTCTTTGTTGAAGATGGTTGGACTGAGTAATTGTTTGGCTGTTCTAGGTGACATTGGGTGGGCAGACTGTTGAAACTGTAATTGTGATTGATTTGCTCCATCAACTTTTTGAGATTGACTTGCTGTCTCAAGGTCGATATTTAATCCTGTAAACTCTTGTTGCAAGGTTAAAAAGTTGTTTATTTGCATGTCATTCTCAAATACTTGCCACTCTTTGACATTGTTTGGAATAGAAGGCCTATATTTGACCTCTGCTGTGAAACAATTGTTGGGTTGTAGTGGGAATTTGAAGGTGCTGGCAAATGTTGCCAAGCTGTGAGCATGGAGATTGTGGCCCCTTGGAATCTTTGTGATAACGAACTCGGAGAAAGTCTCTAGTATTTCAATTACAGCAGACCTATAGGACCTCAATCTTTTGTCATTGGTAACAAAATTTCCTCTCACTTGTTGAATTATTAGATCAGAGTCCCCCATGATTGAGAGGCTATGTGCTTGTAATGATTTTGCAATCTTGAGGCCTAGTAGCAGAGCTTCATATTCTGCCATGTTGTTAGTGCATTTAAAGTTCAATCTGTAAGCTCTACCTTCTGCATAGCCTTTCTCTTTGTTATGTATCCATACTCCAGCTCCTGCCCCTAACTTGTTAACCGAGCCATCAAACTCTAGGACCCACAGACTATTTTGCTGAATAGGAGATTTAACATTCTTTTCATGGGATGGCAATGTGAGCATGAGTTGAGGTTTCTTTTCCCATTTGTCTCCTAGGATAATTTCATCATTTGTTTGACAATCTTTGACAACTAGAGGAGGGTTAATGGGTATTGTTGGGCTAATTGAGATTTGGCAGGTGCTACTTGTTTGATCAATGTTTTGTTCTTGTATGAGTGTTTCGGTCTTAATGTCATTGTTTGAGAAGCTTGGGCTGTCATTGAAGAGGATGAAGGAGTCTATGTCCGAATGGACAGCATATATTGGAAAATTTTGAGGCTTTTCTTCACTGCTGACCATATACTTCATGAGTGTTTCCCTATAAAGTCTTTTTGGTTGCCCAAATACAGAAATGGTTGCATATGACATATCTAATTGCAGGGAGCCTTGGAGTTTCGCTCCCCATGATCTTGATAAGAGCATCCCATATTTGGGTGGGATATCAGCAACAACAACATCCATTAAAATGGTTTTGTTGGGAAATTGAACCAAGGACACACATAAATCCTTAATTAGGCCCAAGCATTTGACTTGACTAGAATCAAAAGAAAACAGGTCTTTGTATGGTCTTGTGATGTCTAAGTTTAATCTTTCCATGACCGCTTTTGGCATAAGGTTGTGAGAGGCACCTGAGTCAAACATTGCATTATGCAGTATTTTATCATGAATATGCAAGCTGACATAAAAAGGTAAAACCCCTGTGACTACTGTTTTTCCATCTACCTCTGGGCCAAACAGCAATTCTGGAGTGTCATCTAGCACATTTACATCATCTTTGCTATTGGTGAGCTGAAGGGATTTTTTGATCTGTTGTTTGTATATGTCATGCTTGGCTAGCTCTGAAAGGGGGATTGCTACCTTTAACTTGCCAATCTCTGTTCCTAGGTCAAAAGGTTTATCAATTTGGATTTTGGAGTCACGGGTAGCAGTTCTTTCTCTGTTCACTAGATCTTCTTGGTGGATTTCATCCTGATTTTGGAACTTGCCCCTTATATTGATGTCTTGAGGATTAGTGTTTGGGTTAGGGTGAGAGGGCGAGGCTGCCGTGGACTGTTGTGGTGGGGGCAGTATTTCAGTGACCTCCTCAACCACTACTTCTTTTGTAGGTAAGTTTGTTCTGTCATTAGGTTCAGTGACTAAGGTTTCTTTAGATTGTTGTTTCTCTTTTATCTTTTCGGGCTGATTCACATTCACAGTCCTACTCCTTAGTTTGTATTGCTTATGGACTTCATAGACAGCAGTATCATATCCTTGTTTAAAGTCAAAGGATTCTCCTGATTGTGTTTGGAATGTTTTGTTTTCATCTTCCTCATGGTCTTCTTGTGTTAAGAAAACCTGGCTTTTACCATCCAGACCTATTAAGTTGATCTCAGGATCTTCATTGAGCTGATTAGCTGAGGAAGTTTCTGCATAATTTTCTTGAAAAGGGGGTCTGATATCTTGGTCTGCACTTGTTTTTCCTATATTGGGGTTCTGGATTCTCCTAAAATTTGGGTTTCTAGGAGGGTTGTTTTGTGGTGCCTCCCATGATGATTTCCTTTCTACTGATTCCACTCTTTCACCTAGTCTTTTCATGCTATTTAGAATTGCATCTAACTTTTGATCAAAACCCGAGGGTTCTTCTTTGAAACCAGTCTTCTTTTCCAGCTTTGCCCTGTTTCTTTTGGCAATTAGGTTGGCTTCTACAGTGACTGCAACCCTTTGGGCTTCTGCAAGGGTTGGAGGGTCTCTTTCTCTCAACTGATAGGCCATATCAGAATCAAAACCATCAGGGAAGTTATGAAGGGCCAAATCAGGAGGGGGCCTTAAGTTCTGGGGGATAGCATTGTATATGTTGTTAAACCTAGCACAATACTCCAAAACCGTTTCTTGGGGACCTCTTTTAATAGTGTTATATTCACCAAGTATATGGTGCGGATCTCTCTTTTTCTCCCATCTGTTGGTAAATTCCTGGTATAGAACTTCAGGGGTTGCAATGGAATTTGCATTTAAGGATCTAAACCAAGTTCTGACATCCCCAGTTAAGCTTTGGACAAAGATCCTCATCCTGACACTGTCATCATCTATTTCATAGGTCTCAAAGTGGTCTTGCATCTTTTTAGCATGCTGGATGGCTGTCAAAGGGCCATGGGAGTCAAAAAATGAGAGTCTGGTTTGGTAGTCTTGGGGTAGAGCTGGAGCATTGGCTGGTATCTGCAGAGGTGCATATCTGTTAGCCATATTTATGGGGTTTATGGGGTTAATAGGAACAAATGGGACAACAGGGATTACAGGTGTAACCGGGTTAACAAGCGGGAAACTGATTGAAAGAGTATGTGCAGATGGTGAAGATGGGAGAGGAGGGCTTTGAGGTGTCGATGATGAACTAGGGGAATTGGGTGTGGAACGAAAAAGAACTTTGCAAGGAGTGGGAATGAGGATGGGTTGGTCTGACCTTATATTTGAATCAGCAGGCTTGTCCTGCTTTTGCTGTCTCCTTATGTTCTTTGGTATGATATTTGGGTTATCGACAATGATGGGTTGATTAGGGTCAGGGTTTGCCCTAGTGTGCCTTGGGTTTCTTTTGGGAGCCAGCTTCTAAGTATTCTTTTAGAACTTTATACAGAAGTTTTATATGTACAAGGACTGAACAAGCATTCTGGAATGACTATATAGGTCTCAAAGCTAAGATGAAGTTTCCCTAGCTAGCTCTTCCCTAAAGCTGTTCCTGTATTAGAGAAACAGTCCTAAGGCCTCTTGGCTAGTTTCAGGCTTGATGGTAGCTTTGGAAGATAGATAGAAACTGCAAAATCTTAAATCCCCAGTGGAGTCGCCAATTATGTTAACACCCAGGTTGTTCCCTATGACTCCCAAGGGAATACGGCCGGGGTAACCACTAACCAATCTTTGGATCACTGTTTCTAGCCAAACTGTGATCAGAGAGGGCTCTCTCTTTATGATTTGTAACTGTTTATGATAGGGTTTTAGGCTAGCTATTATGCACTGGTTTTGTTTATGTGTTGGTTGATGAAACTCCTTTTAGATTCTAGTGATGTAGTTTTCAGAGAGGCTGAATACCATTGGGCAATGGAGTCTGCGGCTATGTGTGTTTGAAATTTTGAGATGAAAGATGGAACTTACAGGGCCATTTGAGTGTTTAATAGAACAGATTTTTGATTAAATGACTGGAAACAGGTAACACAAACAGTGAAAGCATTTAAGAATTTTCACTTATTGTCTATATATTTCCAACAGACAACTTTAAGAAGAGAAAGACGGAGGTCTCAGGGGCAAAAATTGAATCCCTGAGAATGCCTGTCACAGTAAAAGACACAGTTTTGAAATGCAGCAATTAAGAATTACAATTCTGTCACTGTATCTGAGGAAAACATGTATAATAGCTCAGTTTGAGTCCAGGGTAAACATGGTTAAATCCTGGAACTATCCTTTCACCTTGCTATCAAGTGTAAAACATTTGAACAACAAAAGAGAACAAAAGACTCGAAAACATATAACAAAGAGATTTGAGAATACTTATTGTTCTATGCAACACCCTGGAATCCTGTATCGTTCATCTTTCACCACAACACATCAAAGTACACCAAGCCTTGGAAATTCCATTCTTCTTTTGCATTACTTCTCTGAAAATATTACAGCGAGAGAGATCTCTCAAAAGAAAATTCCAACAACCCGTTCAACTGCTGTGAAGGGTGAATATATACTTGCGGTGATTTACAAAATATCTGAGTTCTGAGTTATCTCAGATTTAACATTCTTACCAACCACTTAAGATATTATGATCAAAATTTAATACAGCATTGATTACAGAGTACAGGCATTTTAATGCTCTGTCAGAAGATATTTTAGCCTTTGGAAACAGCTAAGTCGGTCGAGATATCCTGAATAAATGCTGGAAGACCTGTCTTTAAGGCTTGTACGCTGTATCCTGGACTTGTCACCTGTGATTGTGACTGCTGCTTGTGGTGAGTAAATGGTCCTGCTGAGTCGGCTCAGCTTCTGCCTCTTCCCTGTAGATATTTTTCTTCAAAATTGTGCCTGCGCATGTATGCTCATTTGCCTGGAGAATTAGCGCTACTGATTCTGGCTTGACAAAACTGTCTGTGTCAAATTCCTCCAGACATCCTGTGTGGGCAGTTGGTGTGCTAAGATTGCCCCTAGAGTTTCATCTGCTTCTGTGAATTTGAAGAAGTTAGGTGGTGTATCAAACAGATGCTCGACTTCATTCATGAGGAAAAATAGATTCTCCACCCTGTCATACATAGTCTGCCCGGTGGCTGGCCCTGGCTCTGCTGAAGTGCTGGGCGGATTTGCAATCTCTGCTACTGCATGGGCATCAATTCTCTTATTGTAATTGTCCAGGGTGAGCAGTCTTCCTACACTGCTTAAGATGCTGGGGAGGCCTCTGTTCTGTAGTGTCACGAATTTTTCCAGGAATCTGTTGATTTCAGTCTGCATATCCTGTGTCCTCCTCTCCAGTGTTCCAACTAAGTTCCTCAATGTTATGACTCTTTTGGCTACAGCAATTGTTTCTGTCCTGTTGGTGATTCCCATGACAGCTAATTGAGAGCTAGTCTTATAGTTCAGAATATTGATCATCCTAGTAGCAGCTTCTGGCATGTGTCCAAGGCTTGCCCTGGCTCTCTGTATTTCTCTGTTTTCTTTAGTGATGAGCACCATTTGCTCATCCATGGTCTCAATATATTGCCACTGGTTGGCAATGGACCGCCCAATGTTGCTCCATAGCACTGCTTTCATTTGAGCTGTCACTTTTTCTAGTGCAAGCTCTTTCTCTAGTTCAGCAATTCTCCTCTTAAGAGCTTTTACCTCTCTCTCCTTGGCTGCCTCATTCTGTTTGCTCTTGTCAAACTTTTCATTTACCTTAGCCAAGGTTTTCTTAAGTTCATCCAGCTCTTTCATTTGAGATTCCATGGCTTTGATCTCAGCTTGCAGCTTTTGCATGTCTAAACTAGTAGCCTGTCCCGATGTTGTAGTTGTTGTTGCTGTGGATGGCGCTGTAGTTGGTGCTGTAGCTTCTGTTTGCTGAGGAGGAGGAGTAGTCTTTGGAGGGACTTCCTTAAGATTTATTATCACAGGAGGAGGCTGGGAGGGTTGGCCCTCTTCTCTTTGCTTCAGTGCTTCTTGTAGTGCTGCCTTTGCAGCTTCAGTTTGTCCTAGCTGGTCTTGAGTCCTAACCAGCTCTTTGTATAGGGATACCAGCATGTCTGTAGTATCCCTTTCTTGCCTTTGCTGGGCAACTTCATCTGTTTGTGGATGGATGGTGGCCGGGAGTTTGATTTTCTTTCTTAGGGCTGCCATGTCTGCATCCCTTATCTTCAGAAGTTCTTGGATGCCTTTGACATCTTTAGGATCATGCCCTATCTCTATAATTACCTCTTCCAAGGACTTGATCCTATTGTCCTTGGCTTGTGATGATGCTCTTTCTAACTCCAGCTGAGAAGCTGTGTTATCCAGGCTGCTCTTTAGTTTATAATTCTCCAATGTCTCATCTGCCAGGGAGGCATACACCATTTCACCAGTTTGCTTATGTAATTCAATCTTGTCCATAGGGTGTATGTCTTTGGCAAGAACCTCCATGTTGGTTCTTAGATAGTCCGAGGTGGACTGAGGATGCAAAGTTGTGGGCATGAAGTGGCTCATTATCATTTTGCCTTCGCTCACATCGAAAGCAGACATGAGTCTCTGCTGGTTGCTAGGAGCTAGTTTTAACAAGTGATCATAGAGCTGCACTTTTATGGGATCACTCCTCCTTTTGATGTCAATGAACTGCTGCTTTATACTTGACTGCTCCTCTCTATGTTGACCGGAGGAGCTGACCTCTCCTCCCATAGTCATGTCATGTCCACGCTGAGATGAGCTAGCCGAAAGTTCTCCACTGGGTGGGCCCATGCCCATGGCTTGCCTTACTGCTATGTCCTCCTCTTGGGAGTCATTCAGTCTTTGTCTCTTCTCTCCTCTGATGAAGGATGAGGTGTGGGGGGTCTCTCTCTCCCTTTTCCTGGTCAAGTCCTCCTTCTGTGGTTTTTGGAGGACTGAGGTGTCTACATTGGTGTCTGTCCTGGGAGGCACCTCTGTTTGGGGCTGCTGCTCAGTGTTACTAGGTAAATCTGTCCCCTTTTCCTGCTGCAAGGGCTGCTGTTCACTGGACTGTGCTTTTTCTTGTTGCTGCCCCAGTTCTTGCTCTTCCATTTCTTCTTGCTGCTGTAGCAAGGTGTCAACTTGTTCTTCTGTCAATATAGGTGGCTGTTCCACCTGTTTTCCTTTGTCTTTGCTTGCTGCCTGGGGTGTCTTCTCAGTAGTTTGCTGCTGTGCTGCTGAAGATTTAGCAGCTGTTCCAATTTGCTTTCTGTAGGAGAGGGGCACCTGTCCACAAGTTTCCAAGTCAGCTTCTTTTTGCACATTCCTAGCTTCTTTCTCAAGTAATTCTACCTCAGTGACTTGTTCTACTAGTGTACCCTCTTTCCAATCTAGTGCATTGGCATACTGTTCAATTTCAGGTTGTCTTTTATGTGCATAGTTGCCCAATTTGTATCTAATTCTTCTGAGGGAGATAGAATGATTGGGGTCATAGGGAATCCATTCAAAACTGGTCTGCAATCTGAGGCCTTCCAGTATGCTGTGTGCCTCTTTCCACCCTTCCTCTTTCCTGTTATATAGGAAGGAACCTAGCTGGTTTCTTACCTTCAATTGTGACTTCTTGTTTCTACTCTGAAAGTGAAGGTAATCTGAGTTCCCAAACTGCCTGAAATATTCTAAGGCAAAAAGCCTCATGGGGACATACCTTGGCAACCTAAATGGGTTCAATTCACAGCCATATATCCTAATGACTGTGTGGTTCTGGTAGAAGTACCAGTTGCCAATATTATAAGATTTGTTCAAATGTAGAACCCTCTTCATATCATCGGTTAATCTAGGAGGAGGAGTACCTTGCAGAGCTGTTAGGGCTGGATGAACAAATAAATCGATAAACTCACAGTATGTATAGGGTGATACTGAGGTAGAATGAAAAACAGAGGTCCAGAAAACAACTGACCTTGGGATTCCTTGGGCATTGAGTGGCCTCAAAGGAACTGAGAAGGTATCTGGCTGGTAGAAAAGGAATAAATGATAAATATAGGAGGAGTACCTGAACAGTCTCTCCCTTTTCAAATTCATGAACTGCTCATGGATTTTCTCTGCTATGTAAGTTGCATAATCATACTGCACAGCTGGAGGCTTACCAGGGGCAAATATAGACAGCATTGCCATTATGCTGTCATCTACATCTTCCAACCCCCTGAATCCTAGGACATAGCCAATTAGATCCACCAACATTCTGCCCAACTCATTTAGATATTGGTACCCAATAGGAGGGGTTCTGACTGTTTCAGAGCCCGGTGTGACAAACAGTTGGTTGATTTTGACAATCTGGTCACTGGACAGCTTGCTCCCTCTGTTTATCAGATTCTGCATAGATAGAGGGGTCAATTTCTTGGCTGTATTGAAGCGCAGCATCTGGTTTATGCTCTCTGGGGTGATCTGGAACAGGACTAGGCCTGTGGGGCTCATGACTGCTCTTTGGCTGGGGTCATAGCATTCCTGGCAGCTATAAATGAGCTCTGGCATAGGATTGACTTGGGGAAGGTTGTATATGGGCAAATTTGACTCCCAAATCCCCAAGATATCTGCCCCACTGAGGTGCTGGGCTCTTAATTCATTCAACATTTGAATATTGTACTTGGTCCCCATAGGGAACCAATCCAGCATTTGGTAGTCCATGTCTCCCAGGGCTTTCCATGCTAATTCCTGGTGAGGAGCATTGATGGGCTTAATATTGAGTGCAATAGGGGTCTCCATAGCTCTTCAAGTTGCAATAATTGTAGGTAGACAGGTGGAATGGTAAAAACACAGTCTGGAGGCAGTTTTCTGTGGAAACAGTTGAGGTTTTGAGTATTCAAGGGGAATTCTCTCAATAGCAATTGAAATACTACTGGAGTCTAGTGACAGAACTTCTCTGTGGTCTAACTGAACTCTCCAATCGGGTGAATTATATTTATTAGGAGCTCTGTCGGGAAAACGCAGAATTACAGAGGTTTTATGAGGATTGCAGGTTTCTAAAGCTCTGCAGGTACTTCTTGGCCCTCACAATGACAATGGTGGATGAATGAAGGGAAATGAACGGTGTAAATATCGTTTTTGAGGTTCTACTATCCCTCTGAGCAATTTTAAGTTTAATGAAGGTCGTATGGAGGGCGAAACGGTCTAAATACCTGTAATTGGATGAGCAGAGGTTGAACCAAAGGTGCACAGTCGCTGCTTGAGGAGGTCGCCCGGGCTAATTGACTGATTGGCGAAAATTTGAGTTCAAACGGTCATGCAGAGCGTTCAGCAGAAATCACAGTAAAAATGGTAAAAACACGGGTAAAATTGGTAAATATGGGTTATTTTACCAATTTGGCGCTTTTTTTAGCTGACGTCAGCATGACGTCATTGGTGGGTCATGGTGAGGTGACGTCAGCTGACGTCATCGGGCGACGTGGCAGTGGGTGACTGGTCAAAGGGGTGGCGAGGTGGCAATCCAGTCAGCAGTGAGGTGGACCCATACGAGAGGCAGGTACGAGCAGGCAATGACGTGGCGGCGAGTCAGCTGCGGGTAGGTGGTGCTTAAAGTGCAGCGGTCACGGTTAAGGCCTTAACCGCCGCGGTTTCTCGGGGCGGTTTAGGTACGGCGCAGAGGATGTCAGAGCGGGCTCCGAGATGGTTCAACGGTTGACGCGTGGAGGAGGTGTGACAAGGCGCAACGTCACTTTCCCGGAGGTTAACGTGCCGCCACAGGAAGCGCTCCGATATTGATGTGGGCCGTCGGATCTGATGGGCTTGATCCGACGGCTGGCGGAGGAGAAAAAGGCGCGTTTGATAGTGCGGGCGGAAAAATCAAACTTTGTGGGTTTTTTCAAATGTTTTGATTAACCAACCATGCGGTAGGATTGGGAAACGTGCCAGAGGCGGGTATTAGCCTTTGCAAAGGTTTTATATGCCAAAGGGGTTTGGAGAGGGGTTTTATCAGTGCAGAGGTGATTTGAGGGCAAATTGACTTGCAGCAAAGGGGAAATAGGGTGGAATAGGTTCACCAAAGTGGCCAGATGCCATTTTGGTCCCTTTTGAAGACCATATGGCTATAATGCCAAGGGGAGGGAGTATATATAAGCTTTGGGGCTTTGTACACCTTAGTGTTAGTATTATTAGGGGAAGGGGTAAAATAAGGGAGTTATATAGTAAAATTAGAGGTTAATATGAATGAAGGGGGCAAATGAAAGGGATTTTACTGAGTTTATCTGAAATTGACTTGGTTTTGAGAGTAGATCAAAATGAAAAGATCTTAGACAAGATATGTGGATTCTGAATGAACTAGAACCATCATAAAACCATGATCTCTCTCCATAAATCTCAGCTGAAAGAAAGGGAGTGTTAGTAATGGAATAAAGGGGAAGAGGGAAGTTAGTCATGCTCCTGCTGTAGTCTTTTACTTTGCTGTCCATCATCACCATTTCTGCAATGATAGGACTCACTTTCTGCGACCCCAACTACCTACCCAGCTGCTTACCTAGCATTTTTTGTTTCTCCTTGGAGGGGCACTTGGACTTGCAGCCCTCAATTGCCTTTTCTTTTCTTTGGCTTTTCCTTTTCTCTCTATTTACTTCTACCCTTATGTCTTCCAAGGTCCCAGATTAAACTTTTGGGAACCTTTGCTTCTCTACCTGAACTACTTGTCTGCCAAGATTAAGCTGTTTGGACAGACCTCTTTCTCTATTATACAACTAAAAATTGAAACATGGCATGATCCAGATTAGACTGTTGAATCATCCACAAAATTTGAAATAAGGTCCTCAACATTTGGAACACTTCACACACCTCTGATTTCCTAGGAAATATGGGATCTTTGGGATACCAGAGCAGAGCATATTTGGCTTTTCTCTTGCCAATCATGAAATATGAAACCTATTACTATAGGTATCCAACAGGAGGAAACGTGATTTTTGGCACAAATTTCAGTTTGAAGAGGTAGGGTTCATAAATTCCCTCTGTTTAATATTAAAATGTGAAATCATTGGTCCCAAATTGAAGATAAAATGAGTCTTTAAAAGGGTAGAAATACGTAAAATAAAATAAATAAAAATAAAAATAAAAAAATGTTTAAAAAAAAAACACAGTCCCCTCCATTTTTCTATTTCACTCAAAATTCTTTGTCTCCACCTCCATATCTAGTTTTTCAAAAGAAGTATAGGCAGTATGATATGGGGGTTTATGAGAAAATATCCCACTAACTCCACTAAACACCATGCACATCCTCAAGTGGTGGACAAATTTACAAGGGCAAACTAGTTGAATTTCTTTGAGATATTTAGAGGTTTTGATGATGAAATTGCCCATGAATTTTTTATCTCTATGGTACCTCACATAAGAAATCATGCTACTATAACCATTAGAGGCCTCTCCATTAAAATAACCCCTGAATTCATCAGTAGGATCACTACCCTTCCTCTTGGACTGCCTTGTAGTAAAGATGAGAAACCAATTGGCCAGGCTGCCAAGAAGAAATTTTTCCAAGATAATGAAAACCCTGTTGAAGACAAAAATGGAATTAGGAGGGATAGTGTACCATATTCCTGGGATGAGGTTAGATACCAAGTGATCAAATATATTTCTTGTGAGGGGAGGCACAACATTGTTTATGGATATCATTTCAGAATCCTCCAAAAATTTAGATATGGCATGGATACCCCAACACATCAAAAGCTCAGTATCCCTTACTTTCTCCTTCAGTCCCTCATTGACTCCAGCACCAAGGTACAAAAAGGAAATTCGCAACAGCTAGCTCACCATGGCCTAATCAAGATCCTAGTAGAGGAAGCCCTCCATACCTTTACAATCCCTATAGCATGGGAAGTTTTCAGAAATATGACAGCTAAGGATGACATCAAGGCATTAACCTATGATGTAAGTCTTGTTGTCAGTGAGGAGGGAGAATAGCAAGGAGGAGAAGATGAAGCCAGTGGTGACATAGCAGAGCAAGAGAGGAAGGAGGTAGAAAAAGAGACAGAGCAGGAGGAGGAAAAAGAGACATAAGAGAGAGAAAAGGAGGCAGAGAGCCCAGAGCAAAGAGAAGAGTCCCCTGAAACTTTGGAAAGAGAAGCAACAGCTACCTTCACTACCCTGAGTGAAACAAGCAAGCAAAAGTAGAAGAGGAAAAGAAAAACCTCCATGTATTTCAGGGAAAGGAAGAGTACCAGAATTAAAACAAGCAAACCTCAGCCCTCATCAAAGACTCCCATTATCATTGAAGATTCACCATCTGCCAAGGTGAAAGAATCTCCCTCCAAGACACCCATAACCTATGCAAGGAGGTCTACAAGATCTTCTACATGGAAGGGAAAGGCAATTCTATAGGACCCCAAACCAGACCTACAGGGGGCTAAAGCAGTCCTACGGGAGACACTGTCCAAACAACAGGAGACACAAAAACTTGAGGAAAAGATAAGAGGATAGCTAGAGGTAAAATAGGAAGCACAAGAGCTACAAGCACCTGACCACCAACATAGTATTGACTCCTATTA
This sequence comes from Pinus tabuliformis, assembly GCA_031772625.1. Lineage (NCBI taxonomy): Eukaryota > Viridiplantae > Streptophyta > Pinopsida > Pinales > Pinaceae > Pinus > Pinus tabuliformis. The sequence continues at coordinate 221,903,628 of CM062814.1, read as the reverse complement.
CAGACTACTTGAGGGAGGAAAGATAATCCCACAGAAATTTAGAATTCCATTAGTTTTTGAATTGGAAAAAGAGAGAGTGAGAATGCATAGGTGGATACAGATAGCCAAGTCCAAAGGAGTTGAGGATATTGGCCACATGGAAGAAAAACTCAGGGAAATGGTAGGGAATTGAGTGCTCTCACAAACAAAGAAGCCATCACAAGAAGCCACCTTGAGAATGAGAATGAAATAATAAGGAGGCAACTGTAGGAGAAAGAGACTCATTTGGCATACATGGTCAGCTTATCCATAGAAGAATTACAATGAAGAACACCAGCCAAATCTTATGGCCTCCATTTGAAGGTTCAATGGCTTCAATTCCAAATAAAAACTTTAGCACAAAGAGGCATAATTCATTTCGAAGACTACAGGCAGTTCATGGATTTTTGTGACCAAAGCACCTCCGAGGACAAAGAAAATATGGCAGAGTTCTATCTACACAATATGGCCCTCACACACCTGAATGTGTGGGACCCCAATTCCAAGCTAGGGGATCTGCAATTAATGGCCATGGCATCATGGATGAACCATCAAGAATTGAGGGCAACAAAAATGAAAAGGTTGTTAATAAAAGATCAGAATGAACCATTGATGATAATAGCTAAGCCATAAAATCCTATGGCACTCATCAGCACACACAACCTTCTTGCCAATGACCCTTAGATTGCCCCTAAATATTTAGTCAATCAGGCACAAGCCATTGCACATTTTGAAGATATGCTTAGGATACCTAGGGATGACTGTGTGCATAAATGCAAGAGAAGATGGAACACCCTACCCCACAGCTTGCAAATCAGAGAGTACCATTCCCCCATGAGGCTGAAGGAGGCATTGAAAAGAGTGCCAATGTACAAGTGCTCCATGCAAAGGTTGAAGGTCAACTAGATTGGCCTCAAACTGAGTCCTCCACTCATATTAGGCATACTAGAAGGTAGAAAAGAATAAGAATAAAAGAAGTGGAAGGACATAGACAGAAAGGTAGGATTTTATGGAGAAAATGAGCAGACCACATCAAAAGCATGGAATGCTAGGGAGGCCACCAAGGCCATGAAAAATGAAGAGCTTGACTAGGTTGCTCAGAGGATGAGAAACACCTTCAGTAGGGGGATGATGATGAGCCTCATAAATGGCTAATTATATGGGCTCATTTTACCTCCTAACCTAGTCAAATCAACCATTCTCTTAGCTTATTGTATGATTTTCTGATTATATTTATTCTTATGGGGTGAGTTGAGTTAGTTATTATGCCATGTAGTCTAACATGTATTTAATGCAAATTATTGATGGATTTCGAGGTCAAAGTCAAGGATCTAGTGGTCAAACTGCATCAATAACTCAAAGTGACTAAAGGAGAGGAATTCTAGGAGGGATTCCCCCTCATTTATTACTCCTCACTTTGAATTCCCCTTCATTCAGCTCGGAGTACAAGCAGCTGAATCATGCACTAGAAGGTAGCCGAGCAAGTGGAAGATGATTGATAATTATCTTGAATTTTGGGAGCCAAGCCTCCCTTATTATAAGGAAGTTGTTGGTAGCTTTAGATGTATAAGTAGAGAGGCCTAGGACCTCACTAGGGTCAACTTTTTTCTTGTGTAAACTCTGCTCAAATTTCGAGCTTACTATTTTATCATAGTTTTATGTAATCTTGCTATTTTTTTATAATGAAGATGGAATCTTTTTGAGCTAGCACTGAGCTATCTTAGAGGGTTGAAGCTCTTGGGTTAGGGCCCAATCCAAGTATCCAAGCTCTTATTTACTTGTATTTGTATGCTTTACTTCAGTTTGTAGATTAGTTTGTTATTAGATGTATTTCTCTTATGGTTAATAATAGGTTGCTTTTGATGATTTAGTAGCTTGCTTCTATTTGTGCTTTCTGTAGCAGGTTAAGCAGTGATTAGAGAAGATTCAAGAGGCTAGCAATAGTATCTTGGCCTCTCTTCCTCCCTTTGGGACCATGATTTGAGTCAAAGACTCTCTTGTTGCCCCAAAAACGCAGATTTTCTCATTCCTAGGATTTCTAGTGTTTGCAACTCTCTAGTAGGTTGATAGTCCAATTTTGCTTTACTTTAGATCTTCTTTATCATGTTCATTTCCTGATTTGAAATAGTCCTTTTTCATGCTTTCCTTTCTTACATCATTTCCCAGCATTTCCTTCTATACATCATAGTTTAGGCCATTTTAATGCAAAACTTTGTTTTTCTAGGACGCACTCATTTCATTGGTTTCTCGATTTTCTTGGTTGACTGTCACTTTCTATGTAGCAGATATCTTTGTAGGTTTTAACCCGGTACAGAAATTACCTGCATACGAAGTCTAAAACACATAAAATAAACAAGATGAGAGCATAACACATAAAACACATAAAGATTTTCCCGTGGATCCCAAAATTGGGATTACCAGCTTGATTTTTCATTATGTTCCTTTAAATGTGATAATACATATTTATGCATGCCAAAGCATCCAATACCATGGACTGAAAACCATCGCGTCCAAAAACATGTGTGAAAATCATGCACAAAACCATAGGTGGGTTCGCCCAACCTAACATAGGGTCCAAAATCAAAATTTTCCGGGGCACTACCCTGGACCCCATAAAGTGGGGTTATGGGTAAGCCTCAAACACCATGTGACACCCCCCCTCTACATAATCGACGCAACGAAGGGGGGCTCCGCCCCCGCTCTAACCCCCCAGTTAACTACGTGAGCTAGTCGTGAAAAGAATATCACACAAACCAAAATTATTCCAATAGTAGGCCAGCTTACCAGTAATCACACCCTCCATCTAATCCATGCCCTATAGGTCTCCCAAACCTCACCTCAATTCTGCCCTAGCTTCCTTCATTTTTCATAGAACTTCTTCCTCTCTCCTTGAGAAAACCCAATCATCTTTCTCTCTCCTGGTGATTCATGATAGACCTTAGGTGCCCTAACACCTCGTTCCAACCTTCATCCACTTTTTCCACCCACTTTCACACCCTCAAAATAGCAAAAATTGCTCTTGGCCACCTCCTGTAGGCCTCCTGTAGTTTCCCTGTTTTCCTCCTATAATTTTCCTGTGTCCTCCTGTAGCTTTTCCTGTAAGCTTTATTTTGAATTCCGAGAGTGAGAAAGGCCTCTAGAAGGCCACCTAAGACCTCCTAGAACCCATCCACACCATCCCACATCCTCCTAAGCTCCAGAACCGCCCTCTAACACCACCTGTTTGTTACCACACTCACACAAAATAAATTAGATGCATGTTAAATTCACATAAAAACACATAAAAATCCAAAAATATGTTTTTTTGCTTATTTACTTCCATAAATAGCATGGTTAGATGTTGTTTACTTCCTTGAGTAGGTAATGACATTTATTTCATGGTTTTCATAGTGTTTTTGGCAAAAGTAGAATTAGCTTGTTAAGTAGGGTTTACTAGGTTTTGCCTTACATTCTAGTCTTTCTCCTTTCTGCAGATAGAATATCATTTGTAGAGTAATCTTTCTTTCTTTTCATCATTCATAGAGCTTCTTCTAAAATCTATAGAAGTTGGCTTGAGCTCCTAGTTATCTCATGTCGGTTGACCAAGTGACAACCTGCAGTGATAACTAGTACTTGTGCATATAGCATCGATTCTTCCAAGTTTGTAACGAACTACCAAGTTGATAAAAGTAAAGTTGCAGCCCAGGAGTTGTAGCATTCTTGCTGCAATACTGGCACTCACCAGCACTCATTGACATTAATGGTGAGTTTGCCTCGCATTGGTTAACGACATTCATCAATGGTCGGTAATCAAATTACCTCTCTTCATGCTCCATATTGACACATTTATTCGCATGACTAGAGTTGTACCATCGGTTTTATAGCGATTGAAGACTATATCATTTCAGCATTTTACAACAGATACAACAGATTTAGCAACAGAAATAAAGAATCCACTTCACCACCTCATCCACCATTTATGCAACCAAGAAGTAGATGAATTCTACATTTTATTCCATGATCCAAAAGTAGCCACACTCTTCAATTTCCATAACTCATGCACATTGAAGGTAAGTGAAGGTATGCAGTTTTCTCATTTTTAGTCATGCAATTCCTTAAAATACTAAAATTATAACTTTGGGAAATTTACCACTTCCTCTTTCACGTTGTCATATCTTTACTTGGGGGGAAGGGACATCATTTCATATTCATATATCATACACCATCACACATTTTCATTTCATCCTAACATACTTGTCCCAATTAATTATGATTGCATTATGGTTCAAAAAGGTATATGATTTGAAAATAATGTCTAAATTAAGAGCACACTGTATGGCTGATTTTAAAGATGCATTCTTAAATATGTTCAATGAATCTTGCTGCAACAAAAAGAAACAAGGCATTGAAACACAAAAACCAATACCAATTAGAAATTGGTTGAAACACAAGAACCAACCAAACATGTTGCAATTCAATGTATGACAAGGAATGCTTTGCAAAAATAAATAAAATTTTCAAATGCAAAGTTAAGGACATATGATATAAGTCAAGCTCATTCAAAGGCAAAGATATTGTGAGCAAATCAAAGGAATTAATGCAATATTTGCATGAGGACATGCAATTACTCTAGTTGGGGGATATGTTCGGCCTCCACAATGTCTTAAAATGGCATCCACTTTCACCTCTATCGCCACCATTTCACTCACTTGTCGCAACTCCATAACCATATAATCTTTCATTAGCCACCATTTTCATAAATATATGGGTTATGATCCTTATTTACCAAAGTTATTTATTTTATGTGTTTAAATTGAATTTATGATTAAAAACTAGGAAATTAACATGGTTTCATGTATCTATATATGTGGCTTGAGTTTCGTGACATGTGTAGGTTATTTGGAAACTTCCAAAGCACCCTTATGTGGCCTCCAATGCTCAAATTCGAATTCCCTTCAAATGAGATTTCGATAAAGGTCAAAGAAGGATATGTGTCCTATTTGAATTGTAACTCTATGAGGTGTCTCATATTTTCTTATTTGGATTAGAACTCTATGAGAAACCTAGGGGATATGTGTCTCATTATGAGCTATTTGGTTGTAACTATATGAGATTTTAGTGTACCCTCATTAAATAGGGTATCTTCTTATGTTTTTGTATAAATAGGAGAGCCTTTTCCTTTGAAGGCATGTGTAAAGTTGGAGAAATGCTCATGTTTTTAATAGAGAATTTGGAGCTTATACTTGGATATTTGAAGATTTAGTTTTTCTTGCATATGGAGCTTCTTTACTTGCCATCCTCATAACCATTGGAATGGCCATCTAATGACTATGAGATTTAATTTCTTTTATAGATTAAAGTTTATTTTCTTTCTTAGTATTAATTTTAGAATGACTTTGTAATCTTTGCTTTTCTAAAAACATTTCAATAGGGAAGATTTATGTATTTTCTAATTGGATTAAGTTTGAGGCAAGGGCTCATAGTTATTTAGTTTCCTTTCATGTTTTTTTTATTTACCTTCTTAGATCAAACTATTAATTCATTGTATAATTGAATAAAGGATCAAGCCAAGAAGGTGACTTCAAATTGGGTGATTGAATGTTCAACCTATGCAATCATTGAGCTTTACGTTTTCATGCTTTTATATTTGCTTTTAAGATCCTCATTTAATTGCATTAACTAATATTCCTAAAGATAATTTTAATAAATTGATTTAATCATATTTCAAGATTGAATGATTGAATATTTAATACATGCAATTATTGAGTTATTTTCTGCACACTTTACTTGATTTTCTAGGACGTTAGAAGTTAAAGTATAAATAGTTGCTTACACATCATCTCAAGAAGGTAAAACTTCATAATTGAATGCTAGAGTAACTAAGAACACATTAGTTGTTTTGAATTTCATAGGTTATTTGAATTTCATTTTCATTATTTGATTTCATAGATTAGATGAACTAGTTTTCATTATTTTGTAGTTAGATTGATCTAAACTGAAAGACAATTTCTAGCACATACAGTGCACGCATGCTTCAGAAGTTTATGAAACCCCTCGGTTGACAAATTAAATGATAGAAAATCACTTTGCCCCAACAGTGATCCTCCTCCTCCTACAATGTGTGATTTTGTTTCAATAATATTATGAATAAGGGAGCCACAAGAGTTTTTTTACAATAAAATATGTATAGGTAAGAGAAGATGCACTGAATGCGATGATTTGGCATTGTTCCATAGGAACTTTCCTATTGGTCCCAACAAGTCTGGGATGTCATTTGTCACCATGACATGTAAATGATATGATTATGTGTTGGATTGACGGGGTCTAGACCCAGGTTCAGAGTTAGTTGCACCAACCAACAAAACCCTACACTTCCGACCCTTTTGGAAACAACCCATGTAGCGCAGGCTGTAGTCTCACCCGAGGCAGTATTGGGGGATGACAGAACCAGGTTTGTACATCCAGAGGTTTGTATGATGGGTTCCTATTACTTATAGGGATTTATTCTGACCTTCATGAACTCTAACCCTTGAATTGTGGATATTATGATAACTTACAGATAACAACTTCTAACTCCATGTCGATTTATTTAACCATTCATAACATCAAGTAAACTAATAGATCTACTACTTTCGCGCATAAATTAAGTGTTTCTTATGATGAATTCAAAAAACAGAGTGAATATGCAGAAAATGAAAAAGTAAAAATAAAGGCATAGGTACACATATATTGCTTCCAAATTAGTCTTTATTATGTTCAATCCATCTAATACAGAATCTTTCTTCCCTGCACAGACAAGTCCAAGGGCCCGCACACTTAGTTACGGACTTACCAAGGTCTTCGTGCACACATATGTAGGAGCCTTCCCCTTCACCTAAGTACGTAAAATAGACTCTTCTGACTTAGATCATGTACCCATACATAGACCTTCATTGATTGATTGCTACCTCCTATGACTCTTTACAACTCCTTTTTGTAGCTTCTTTCATTGCAATACTATGGTTTACGAAGCATGGGAGGGTCACAAAAACATATTACTTATAACATACTAAGGGGCTTTGACCTTGCTAAATCCCCTTTGACTTCTAATGACCTCCGTGCTTTGCTCCTAAAAATGTGGAGACTTTACATAATAACAAAAACTATTACAAAATTGACCCGAGGGGACCCTGTCCCAACTTTCCCCCAACACAAATTTGTGACTCATCCTCGAGTCACTCTACTGGTAGTGCCTTGATCTTCACCTACAGCTCATTGAACTCTATCTTCAAAACTTGAAAGTCGTTTTTCCCTTGTGTGGCAGCCTGCCAGAGTTACTCAAGCAATTTTTCTATTATTGGGCCTTCGACTTCAAGGGCCACAGTTCTGTGTCTGTTGCATTGCTTTTAGCTTGCTCTGCACTAACAATGTCAACTGACTTGCCTCATATGCCTAGGGTTGTGTCCTTGAATATATGATTTCTTCATTGCGGTGCAGCTCATCGATCTCCCTCTAGATGATATTACCCTCCTTCAATCTTGTGAACCTTTGCACTGGTGCTTGATGAGGCCTCTTCTGCTTCTTATCTCCCATCATGAAGCAGATGGCTTAGGCCTTGGTGACCTAAGAACTGTAGTAGGAAATCCTATAGGTATAGGTTGGGCCAGCTCCGTCTTAGGTCTTGTTGCAGGCATTCTCTCAATGAATATCTTGCACTGCCAATTTTTTAAATTTGTGAATCCCAGCTGTGGAATCTACTCCTTAATTCTCTCCCAATCCTTTTTAAACATACAACACTTCTCTAGACACAAATGAAAGCGCAACAACTCAAGGAAAATTCTCAAGAAGAAAAGTGTTCAAATGTGGAGCGGGATGCCATATCTATAGCTCAGTTTGAATTAAAATATGTCTGTTCCCTCCAAATCTCTATCATTAATGTGTCTTTGACCGTAGATTTCCAAAGATATGATCCATAAATTATCTACCACTGCTCCATTTAATGGAAAAATCACCATCCATTCAACTACAGTGCTTCCAATGATCACTTTTGTCTAAGCTAAGTGGGACCTACCATCCTAATGTAGCACCTTCATCACAACTCTCCTCTGTGCCTTCCCTTTCGTTGGGTAGCTGAATCGCTTCGCCCAGCCTTTCTTTTGGAAAAGTAGTTTATAGTCTCATTCTCCCTTGCAACTGCCTGGAGCACTAAGACTATCCTGCATTCATATAGTCATTGTGCATGGGAGGGATCACCCCTGGACAAATTTAATCGGCTTCCTTTTACCTTTCCGGAAAAAAACTCCCCATTCAGCATTGCAACTGCACCTCCATCCGTAATCTCCTTAATAATATATGGCCCCATCCAATGCATTTGAAAATTCCCCAGAAACTTCGTGAACTTACTGTCATATAGTAATGCCAAATCTTCATTCTTGAAGGTGTGCTGTTTGATATGATGGTCATGCCATGCCTTTTCACGATCCTTATGCACTTGTTGATGAAACCTCGCCAAGAAGCAGTCTTCCTCCATCTCAATGAGCTACGCGAGCCATTCTTCCATTGTAACTCAATCATCCATGTCTATAACTGCAACAATCTACAGACTTGGCATGATGTACTCCATCAACATTACCGCTTCATGTCCATAAACTAGTCTGAATGGCATTTTCCCATCAACTTCTTGCAGGTAGTTCTATACACCCATAGAATAGCGGGTATGTGCACATCCCAGTCATTTCACTTTGCATTGCAAATATTTTTTAAGGCATTTTCCAGAATTTTGTTAGATTCTTCCACTGTGTTGTTCACTTGAGGATGATACTGCGTACTCTTCCGGTGATACATCGAGAACTCTTCGAACAAAGCAACAATTGTTTCATTTAAGAAGTGTGAACCTTTATCGCTCAGCAAGATCTTTAGGCCCACCTTGTTAAATATTCAGTCACTGTAATGATATATCTGGCACTTGTCTTCTTTCCCAGTGGCTGAATTGGCCCTACGAAGTCTATTGCCCATTTATCAAATGCGTGTAATGACACATGTGGGTTCAAGGGAAATTCATCCCTTCACGATGGTCTCCCTATTCTTTGATAGACATCAGATGCCCTACAATAATCTTTGGAATCCTTATGCACAGTAGGCCACCATAGTCATGCTCGCAAAATCTTTTATGCAGTTTCTCTTCTCGCATAATGTCCTCCTTCAAGTCCTCCATGTGCTTCAGTGAGGATATTTTATCATTCATACTCTAGGACATACTTATGCAATATTTCATTGGATCCCATTTTATATAAATGTCCGGCGATAATAGAGAAATTTGCAGCCCGTACCAACAACTCCTTGTGTTGTGTTGAATACCCTTTAGGGGAGTTACCCATGGATAAGAACTCGATTATATCATCAAAATGGTCATCCGCAATGCACACAACAAAGAGTTTTGCATCAGGTAATCCATCGTCTAGATTTGTAGGTTTTTACACCATTCTTAATCCATGAGAGATGATCTGGTCCAGCATTCAGTTTCCTTGGCTTGAAAATTACCTCAAAGTCATATTATTGAAAGAGAAGCAACCATCTACATATTCCCCCCCCCCCCCCAACATAGGCTTGCTGACCAGGTACTTCAAAGCATAATGGTATGTGTACATCTTAAAGTGCGTACCCAACAAGTAGTGTTTGAATTTCTACAATTTATACACCATTGCTAGTCCTTCGTGCTCTATGGTGGAATAATTATTTTCTCTCTTTGACAACTTTCTACTCGCAAATGTTATCGGATGGTCGATAGCACCTTCACCCGGTTGGGTCATCACAACTCCTAGTGCTATGTAGCACGCATCTACATGTACAAGGAACTCCTTCTTCCAGTCGGGGAACAATAGGATAGGCATAGTGACATATTTTTCTTCAAGACATCCAAGATTTTTTGGTAGTCCTCATCCCAACAAAATGTTGTATCGTTCTTCAACAATTTTTCCATGGGCAAAGTGATTTGTGCGTACACTTTGATGAATTTCCTAGAATACCCGATGTGGCCCAATGTTGTGCACAATTGTTTGACATTCTTGGGAGGCTCCAAATTAATAATCACTGCAATTTTGGCAAGGTCTACCATCAACCTGTGCTTACAGATTACATGGCCCAACAGTATATCCCATATGGTTAATAGAATATGCATTTCTTCAAATTAAGGGATATCTGATACTTCTGACAAGTATCCAACATGAGACGAAGAATGGAAACATGTCTCTTAACTAACCCAAATACAGTCCAATCATCGAAATAAACTTCCAATAACTTGTGAATAAATTCTTTGAAAGTTGCGACTACCAACCCAGAGAAGATTGCAGGGTCATTCTTAAGTCCGAAAGGCATAACTATATACTAGAAGAAACTCCATTTAATAGTGAAGGTAGTCTTAATCCTATCCTCCAACATGATCTTGATTTGATGGTACCTTGAGAACCCATCTGTAAACGAATAAGCTTCCTAACCTCCAGCATTCTCTAGCACTTCATCTATAAATGGTGTACGAAATGGATTGTGTACACAACAATCATTCAACTTCCTCAAGTCTACACATGTCTTAATTTCACCCTACGTTTTCTTTTCTTGAACACCATGGGACTAACCCAGTCAGGTTCTTCGACAAGTTCAATAATCCTAGTTGCAAGCATCTTATTTAATTCTTCACGCACTTTTTCTTTATACTTAAGATTCAATCGATAAGGGCATTGCTTTCTCGGCTTCACATTTGGCTTCATAGTGATCTTCATAATGCCCAGATCCCCTACTATCCCTTTCAAATCATAGAAATTGGTGGGAAACAAGTCCTGATACTCCCATAGTAACCTTATGCTTTGTCCATTGTATCTTCATCCCAATAGTCACCGATATTTGTGAACTTCGGCTATGCTTCCGAGCCAATATTCACCTCCTTGGTCTTCAAGGGTTGTGAAATATCAGGGACTTCCACATTAGGCCTTGTGACTTTGCATTGTCCTTTTGACTCAGGGATGTTGATGTTCCTAGGACCTTCTTCGCCTTCCTCAGTGGTCACATTGTAGCATTCAAGCACATGGCGCAGCTGCGTGCTTCAATCTAGTTGTACCCATGTAATAGGTTCTTCAGGCATTCTAAATAGTGCATCTTTGATCTCCTGTAACGCTTCATCAATACATTATGACTCGTATTCAAAGCTAAAAGTGAGAAAAAAACTCTCCTTCAAGACATCCCATTCTATGGTTCCGTGTCACAACTCCATTTCTAGATACCAGCTCATCGGGGTCATATCCAAAGTATGGAAAAATATATGAACCCATTCTAGTTGTGGTTCTTCTCCCCGTGATTTCATCCATCCAGCCAGATGCTCGTGCATATCGTCCTTCCCTGTATATTTCTCCATAATGCGGGTATTGGCATACCTAAACCGTAGCTTCATTATCCACCAATATTCCTTCCAACCTGCAAATATACTCTTATGTCTACCCCACCATCTGGCAGGTGTAGCTCTCAATGTGGTGTCTAATGCCTGGAACCAATGTTCCTCTGGTACATCCCTTTCAAATTTATCAAGAAATAAATTGGCATATTCTAAACCATCATAATGTGGTAAGTTGTGTGCCTCAGTGGATATACATTAGAGTGACTTTATAAGCCTGTTACATCGCAGTGACGATACCTCATGCAACCTATTTTGCCAATGTTCCAGCTCCTCATCCGAATCTGAATTGTAGGAGTTATCCTTCTCCCACGTAATTCAGCCATCCACCATAGGGTTGATCCAATCTTCATCTCGCACAAGGATCTTATAGATTTTCTCAATATCGTCCTCTTCATCATTATCACGAATTGGTTCAGTATATCACACACCCTTGGCTTGATCCAATGGCATAATAACCCTTATTTCTTTATTTTCAAGTGTTACATTATGCTTCTTAAGGTTGATGATTTCTTTCATATCAAATGCCCAATAAATTCCAGGAAATTCTGTGTATGGATTATTGTTTTCCATTATCTCAATCACTTCAAAGTCGACCATAGCACGTGCCCCTTCAATATCCATGGTCACTCCATGTAGGTGCCCCATAGGAATAATATTTTGTTGATTCGCCATTCTCAACTAGATTGGGGACCACTATAGCGCTAGTCTTCCCATTCTTTCCCAAGTTTTCTTCAGCAGAGCACTTGCATTAGACCCCAAATCAAGAATTACCTAGTCCATTTCGAATTCTCCTATCTGTGTATCCAATCCCATTTCTCAACTAGTCCGTTTCTTACTTTTTCCCACCTTATGTACCATGCATTGTTTCGGCAGTGGATTATTCTTGTCATTGCAGTTATCTATCAATTCTTATAGTCCTTCTACTACCTTCTTATCCCTTAGGAGCTTCACGCAGGTTTGTAAAAAGGATACTAATAATGAGGGGTCTGTCTCCTGTGTAGTACTAACATCTTCAGGCTTCCTCATGAACGTATTTTGATTCCTTGATGTAGAAGCTCTTGCATTTGTGAAGCTGCTTTTTGAAATGTTTCCCTTATTTTATTTGCATTGAATCCAAACTCATTGTTAGCAGCCTTGTGAACCCATACGTTTTCCTCTGGTTTCTTCCCTTTATCCTACCCAGTAGCTATGCCACTTTGTGTGACGATATTAACACTAAGACCATCTTCGCGCGGTTTTGATCTCATCATCTGGATGTTCTTAGTAGGTTCAGAATCCGAGTCTTCTTTTTTTTCATCTTCACAATCTTCTATGACATGATCAAACTATTGACAATATTGGCATAATGGTGCATTGGATTCTAACAATCTCGCGGAAAGTGACCTGGTTCTCAACAATTATAACAAATGATCTGGCCACAACCTCTTCCATCCCCTCCCCCTTGTCCTCTTCCTCCTCCCTAAAACCCTTTGTGCATTGTATTTGTGCCTTGATATTGAGGACGAGCCTCCATTTGTACTCTATATGTTGGTTTTTTTTCCATCATATATTTATAACTTCGGCAATTGTGCTCATCATGACCCACAAACTTACAGAAAGTAGATAATAGTTGTTGGGGAGTCTACACAAACTTCTGTAGTAAATAACAATTGTTTGTCATATGTTTTCTTGTAATCTAACAAATAGCACACCATGGTACCACTCTTGTACTTGGGCCAGTGGTGTTTTTTGGCTTCAGGGGGACAAGTACTCCCCAAACAAGTTAATTCTGATACACCAAGCAATGGTCCTTGTCATGACCATGGCCCCTACATTTCAAACACCATACTTCCAAGTGGACCTCATTATGGACTTCCTTTCCCTTCTTGAGGCTCTGCAACTCCATATGTAGGCTAGCCAATTGTGACTGAATCTTCTATACTCCCATATTCATATCCTGAATAGGTGTGGCTTCCAATTTCATATAAATCTCTAATGCCTCAACCTGCATTCCAATCTTTTGTTGTGACAATGGTAATTTAAAATGGGGTAGTAGCGATGCAATATACCAGTCCTTGTATTGGTCATTCATGATCCACATATTAGCCTGCTACATCAAACACTTCAACCTCTGATCAAATTCCCATGCAAACTCATTCACCTTCTCTTGTATCTCTTTGACCTTTGTTACTAAATGGGATTACAACTTAGGCTTCTTGAATTCATCATTGAGCGCTTTCTTCATTTCTTCCAGTGTTTCATTTGGATGAATTGAACAATACTTAATATACCAGCTTAGTGCTCTGTCTTGTAGTGTTTTAATCAGCCGCACTTTCTTCAACTCATCATCTGTAATATGATGTGACTTCCACAAAACATCTTATACAAGCCAAAATTGTTCAGGACCTTCTGTACCCAGACCCTTAAATACAAACATCTTCGTAGTGTTCACTATATTGAATAGTGGAGGTGGAGGTGATGGCGAAGGTGGAGTGAATGGATGTGGTATTCCTCTGATACCCTAATTTACCATCTACAGCGCACCTAAAGGTGTTTTCATAATACTTCTTTCTTCACCGGTATCACATGCTCCCAACAAAGGACTGTACTCAGCACCCAAATCTAGATCTCTTCTGAATGTCTTTCAACTTCGCGTAGTTCCCATACAATCTCTTTTAAACATTAATTCAATGGCATAACCAGTTTCTCGCACAATAGCATTTTAATCCAAGTTTTCAGGGACTTCAGATACTTACCCCCTGGTCCTTTGAAAAACCAGCATCCAACTTTACTATAACTAACAAATGTATCGATCGTGAACTTAGTAATGAAACTGCCCAAAATGCTATCGATCCAATAATCGACGGCCCTCACCATCTTGTTTTTTGAAGCTTACAGGTGCCTTACCAACTCTGGAGTCCACACAATAGGGTTGTCCACAAATTTAGACAATCAATGATCTAATTCGCATGGAAAAGAGCAAAAGAAAATTTCGTATTCATCTGTATATAGGTATCTATTAAACCATTCTTCCTTCAACAGGCACAGATTCTTATTTTCCTAGGCTGAAATTTGTGCATCTTTCGATCTATCCACTTCTCGATCTCTTTCTTAGTTGGGAACCATTTATTTGACATCACGTATTCCTCAGACAGATCCCGGTCCAAGCAATGGAAAAATTTGTTGGCTTGAGGGGGTCTGGACCTAAGTTTCAATGTTAGCTACGCCAACTAACAAAACCCTACACTGCCGGCCGTTTTGGGAACAACCCGCATAGCACAGGGTGCAATCTCACCTGAGGAGGTATTGGGGGATGATAGAACTAGGTTTCTACATCCAGAGGTCTATGTGATGGGTTCCCGTTACTTCTAGGTATTTATTCAGACCTTCGAGAACCCTAACCCTTGAATTGCGAAGATTATGATAACTTACATATAACAACTTCTAACTCCACGCTGATTGCTTTAACCATTCATAACATCAAGTAAACTAACATATCTACAACTTTTGTGCATCAATTAATTGTTTCCTATGATGAATGCAGAAAATAGAGCGAATATGCAAAAAATGTAGAAGTAAACATAAAGGTACAGATATAAGGATATTGCTTCCAAAATAGTCTTTATTATGTTCAATCTTTCTGCTACAAACTCTTTCTTCTCTGTGCACACAATTGTAGGTGCTTGCGCACTTAGTTGTGGACTTACCAAGGTCTCCGCTGACACAGTTGGAGGAGCCTTCCCCTTCGCCTAAGTACAGAAAATAGAATCTTCTGACTTAGATCACGTACCCATACATAGATCTTCAATGATTGATTACTACCTCCTATGACTCTCTACGACTCCTTTTTATAGCTTCTTTCATTACAATACCATGGTTCGTGAACCATGGGAGGGTCACAAAAACATCTTCTAACATACTAAGGGGATTTGACCTTCCTAAATCCCCTTTGACTTCCAATGACCTTCGCACTCCACTCCTAAAAATGCAAAGACTTAACATAATAACAAAAACTATTACAAAATTGGCTCCAAGGGACACTGTCCTAACAGTATGCCGTGGGAAATCAACCATCTTCTACAACACTGGATCCTAGGAGGATAAACTATATTTAGGATGAGATTCCTATTTCACAATTCATGGGGATGTTTCAGAAAAAATATCTATAAATGTATCAAACACTCACACAAGTCCAAGTGGGAAGCTTCTAAAATTAATCATTCTCACAAAGTATTCCAGCTAGGCACAATCTTATCAGTGGTAGAATTTTTTGAGAATTACATGTTTTCTCCTCAAACAAAGATCCAGAGTGAGTACTATCACTCATAGTAAGTCTCCATATTCGTACATGTTCTATATAGACATGCATAATTGAATGTTGATGGTAGAGATAGCAGTGACGAGTCACGTGATGTGATTAAGGAGTATCACTTTTATGTCAGCGATGATCGTGATCATGACACATTGTTTGTGAAAATTGCTTTGACTTGATTTATGAATCATTCAAAAAAATGAAACATCATTTAGAAAGTGGATAAGGTCAAATGGTTGTGCAAGACAGCTCAAGTGAGCACACAATTTTTATTGGTTTAGTCGTCTACAAAAGAATATAAAAATTCAACATACGTGGAGTTATTTTGGAACATGACATGGAAAGGGTGAGCATGATGGTGTAGGTGTTTGTGTGAAGCAAGCACTTAGGAGGTACCAAATGATTCATGATGTTGATTGACTCAAATCATCACTAGAGGTGGTCAACTACTGTAGATCCCATTTAAGACATGAAGGTCACATATCTATAAGGCCTATGCATAGGTTTTTCTGGAATTTTGAACTTGGCAATGTGAATAGATCTATTCCTTAGTATAGTAATAATATAGAAGGAACAAGGGAATTACACATAATGGGGAGAAAATACATGGGGGAAATATTTTCCATTGAGACAAGAAAAATCACATGCTTTTGTGAGTTTGCATTAGTGTTGATGGATGTAGACTTGGTAACTGTGAAAAACACGAGCACGTGAAAGGATGGAAATATTTATCTCTTAATCTAGGGGGACCTCATCCAATTTCGACGTGGCAAGAGATGCATGATGAAGAGGCCATAATTTCACTTGATCACTATCAAGTATGTTATCTTGTAAGGGAAGGTATGTAGTCCATCTATCATTAAATGTCTCATCTATAAATTTACATCTTGAACATATTTAATTAATACGTATTTTGTATTTTGGTTGAAGGCATTGTTTTTGTTATCACTTCCACCTTAGGAAATGAAGAGAGTGTGTCCTACTATCTGATGTGATGCACACAAGTGAAAAGCAGGTTGGTGCGACCATATGAAGATGGATCATTCACATACCAAATTGGTGACATGGTTGTGATGACCCATTTTTTAAAAAACAAGTTTATCACATCATTTATAGATATTTTATGCTTGAATATATATCCTTCCATTACATTCATCTAGTCATAGCTACTCGAATCAATCTCATAAAATCAAAACAAAGAAAGGTGAACCAAGAAGATAGAATATGACATAATCAAACCATGAACGTATTATGGAGACTTTCATTCCTATGATCCATTGGCCAAATGAGTAGTGATGCAAATGGAAATCCCTAAATCTGAGTCTATAACAGTTAGGTGTAATCTAATCTAGTATATAAGAGATCAACATATGAATTTTTTAATTTAGAAATGTGACAGTTGAATACTCTTGTAATTTTGTAATTTTGAATAAAGAAATGTTTCCCTCTGGTCTAGGATGGAATCATAATGTGTATACATATTATATAAGCTTTAGTTTCCTTGAGATACTTAAGTTTCTAAATTTTTCCAAATTTCAAGGAGGTTTTATTTTTAAGGATATGCTCCTTATATGAACCCCTTAGATCTAAACTTTAATTAAAATTTAGAATCAAGAGGGATTGAGATTTATATTGAATAAATTTTTCGATATTAATTTTTTTTTAAATGTCATGTATAGTATTCATATTGAGTATGGAAGAAATATTCTAGATATACATCATAATCAGTTCTAGAAAATCCATTTCAATATCTAACAATTAGGTTGATATAACATTATTTTGCTTAAAATGAAAATTCAACTATCTAGGTTATGAACGACATTGAAATATTTTTATGTTATTAATAAATATCATGTATTAGTTTGATATAAAGCATGGAAATAGCTACGCACATGCTGCATATTGTATTGTAAAAATTGCAACACACACACACATATACCATCTTCAATATTAAATTAACATACATTAATTGCATTAAAAGACAATTTCTACAAGTTCAATATTAAATTGATGTAAATGATATGTTTTAGTGAATTTTAAGTATCAAAGTGACTTTAGTAAGATTGTACTTATTTTCTTAGTCTATAAAACTACAAATCAAAATTGTTATTTTGTAAAATTTTACTTCTTGAATGTTCTTAATTGAAGGTCTTAAGAAAAGGAATTGATTGAAATACATGAATAGCCAATTAAATTTAGGAAAGTTCATAAAATTATATACAAATTATAGAAACATATCATTAATTTTTTAAATTAGCATACATTGATTGCACTAAAAGACACTTTCTACAAGTTCAATATTAAATTGTTGTACATCATATATTTTAGTTCATTTTAAGTATCAAAGTGACTTGCATCATAGTAAGATTGTACTTATTTTCTTAGTTTATGAAACTAGAAATCAAAATTGTTATTTTGTAAAAGTTTACTTGAATTTTCTTGATTGAAGGTCTTATGATATGTAATTGATTAAAATACTTGGATAGCCAAGTAAATTAGGAAAGTTCATAAAATTATATATAAATTATAAAAACATATCATTAATTGTTTAAATTAACATACATTGATTGCACTAAAAGACCCTTTGTACAAGTTCAATATTAAATTGATGTACATGATATATTTTAGTCCATTTTAAGTATCAAAATGACTTGCATCATAATAATATTGTACTTATTTTCTTATTCTATTGAAACCAAAAATCGAAATTTCTATTTTGTAAAATTTTACTTCTTGAATGTTCTTAATTGAAGGTCTTAAGATAAGGAATTGATTGAAATATTTGGATAGTCAAGTAAATTTATGAAAGTTCATAATATTATACTAAAGTATCTAGAAACATATCAAGAATTGTTTTGGTATATTAAATTCCATTACATATAACTTATATTATATTATGGCTAAGTTCACGTAGACGACCTCAAAAGAAATAAAGTTGAATAAACTTATTTTTTGTTTACTAGTTGAAGACATCTTTTAAAATTGAATTTAAAACTTATTTCAATCATATTTATGTTTTTAAGTTGAACCATGATATATTTAAGTTCATTTTAACTATCAAAGTGACTTGCGTCATAGTTTAAGATTGTACTTATTTTCTTAGCCTATGAAACTAGAAATCATTTTTTTTTTTTTTAATAAAGTTATAATATAGATTTTTTTTTTTAAACTAATGAAATAATTAACATATCCATACACTAAAATTTAATGAGCATCCATAAAAAAGATTTCACAAACATCCATAAACTAAAATAATGAATGTATGAATAAATTTTCCATATGAAAATATATACATATTAGATTACATGAAAATCCATAAATTGAAATAATAAGCATCTATAAACTAAAATAATGTTCATACATCCATACACTATCCATGTATGAAAATATTCAAAGTATAGATCACATGTGAATATGCCCTATGAAATGGGCCTCTAAATATACAAACTATCTATTATTCACTCTATGAAGTATCACTTCTAGAACCCTTGTGTGAATTCCACTGTGCAAAGTAATCATCCATATTCTGGTACTGCACTATAACACATTCAATTTCAAATTAATTAGAACATTATTTGTATAAAATAAACAATTTGGTAATAAATAATTTTGAATTGTGCATTTAATTAATCCCTTGCTTGTGGCTTAATTGAGTGCAAATAGAAGTCATGCGGGATGGGGGTCTGATCAATCTCATTTTGGTGCTCTCATGCATGTGGCTAAATCGAGTGCAAATGTAAGTCAGGTGGGATGGGAGGCTAATAAAGCTGGGTTTGGATCTCCCCTTCCTATGGCTCAAAGATTAGAGCATGTGTTGATGGACTCGCATCGTCAATGCCTCCAAACCTAGCATCCCTCTCACACATCCACATAATTGCGACATTGACACCACTATGCAATTGGGCCTATGTACACAATGGAGAAGGCAAATTATAATGATTATATGAATTAATTAGCATGCATACATGTAACTAAAAAAAAGAAAATGTTGAAATTTTAGGACTAAATAATTTTACCTCAATTGTTGGTCCATGTTGTTGTACATAGTGAGACTCCTCCACATGAGTATTATGAGGTGGAGGTGGAGGCAAAGGTGGAGGATATTGAGCCATGGAAACATGCACTAGAGGATGTTTCTCTAGTTGATCAACTGCCCACTCGGATGACCTCAAAATTTTATCCATGTAGTTGGTTTATGCATTCATGTTATCATGAACTTATTAATATAAATTAATGTATAATTTTATGATAAGAGTCAAACGTTTTGTATATATGTACCTGGTCTATGTCATGTAGGTCATTCAACCTCCAAGTGTTATGAATGGAATCATGATGCATACGTGCATATGACAAAACTTTGTCACGCCTTAGACTCTCAAGATATGAATCATAATATAATGGAATTCGTTGGTCACGAGGCAACTGAGGTGGTTTTCTGATCTCTCCACACAATGCGACATGTGCATTGGCCAATTTATTCTACATGTCATTTGCAATGGTATGCCTGGTCTCAGTGTCGAGATACAATGGTTGCTCTAGCTCCATCGGCAATACCATGCTCCAATATGGTCATAGAAACAATCTTAGAGGTGTTGTTACATGCACATGGTCCCTACGATCCCTGGCATGATTGTTGGGTAATTTAATTGTGAGTTAAATTACTCGCATTAAATGTCAATCTAGGTTGGTATACTTGTGAAGTACACTTTCACAATATATGCTAGGGAATTAACTCTTAGTAAAAAAGTAAATTAGCCTATGGAAATAATTTTAAGACTCAAATAAAATATATTAATGAAAAGATCTAAATAAGCACACACACACACACACATGTTCTTTCTCAAATTCTATATCTATCAAAGCATCAAATTCAAAACTTGAAAGAAACAAGTTATTCTAATTCTATACTAAGAAAGATTTTTGAAATTCTATTCTATCAAACATAAAGGTAAATATTATCCTATTGGGCTCATAAATGAATATGATCTATTGAGCTTGAAAGAAAATCTAATATATTGATCTTGAAAACAATTCTATTGTATTGAACTTGAAAGAAATTCTAATCTATTGAACCTGAAAGAAATTCTAATCTATTGAAAGAAAATTACTTGGATCAAAATTCTTGAAGCCTATCGAGATTACTGATGTGTGCATACTAAATAGAGCCAATCAAAACTATCAAATTATCAATGAATTTGAAACTGAGAAACTTAAATGAAATGAGCATAAAAGAATATAAAGAAAGTGCATAGAAAATGGAGTATCTAATCAAAAGACTTGAAATAATTTTATAAAAAATGAACATAAAAGAAACTAATCTATCTTCCATAAATGAAATACTAAAATACACACATACTCATCAAGTCACCATCATGAACTGCATGAGAGGTGGAAACTTCAAAAAGTTATTGATCAAAAACCAAATATCATCATGAAAGCACAACTATATCAAAGGATTGTATTAAAACCGATAGTATTCTTAACATCAAGCATAATGTAACAGCGCTAGTGAAAAATTCATGTAATAAAAGTTAATAAGGGAAAAATAAGACCATAGTTAAGGGACACATATTCCAAGTTGAATGTTGGGAAAATATATCCTAGTAGGCATCATTGGATTTGTTTATGGCTAAGGAAATTGGAAATGGCGAAGGAAAAGGCATTAAAAGGAAAAAAGGCATTTTTGGAAAATTTATTTATGAAAATAAAGGAAAATAGGAGAAAAGTAAGGTGAAAGGTTACAGGTTGCATGTGAGAAGGAAATTGAAGGAAAATAATGGAAAATGAAGAAATTAGAGGCCTCATTAATAAAAAGGCTTCTAAGGATTAGTGAGTAACCTTTTTCCATTTCAACATTTGGGAGCTCCCTCATTATTCTCTCTCTCTCTCTCACTCTTAGTCACTTAGAGTTTTCTTGGAGCACTCTAGATTTGGAGCAAGGAAGGAAAAGCAAGAAAAGGGAAAGGAAGGAAAGAAAGGATCAAGGAAGGAAGAGTAGGATCAATAAGCTTCAGCAGGAATACTTACAAGTAACATATTGCATGTGTGATTTCCCAACCGGTTTTGACATGCATGGCTTTTCATGATGGTGCATGGTTCTCTTGTTGTCGATGGCATGGTTTTGTCAAATCTTGATAGTGGTTTTCAACCTAGCCTTTCCTTTTCTGGATTCCATGGTGTTTTGGGATGTTTATCTCAGATTTGAGCTTTTGAATTTCTGGATGGATTTCGGAATTTGAGGCAGAGGTGGTCTCAAGGTTCATTCCCAAAGGCCTAGGAATCCCTTGACCAATTTTGGCAGGATATACGGTAAAGCCTAAGGGAGGATTCTTGGTTTAGGGCTTAGTGATCTGGGTTTGGATTTTGGTAAAGCCTGAGAGACTGGTATCAGTTTAGGGCTTAGTGATCTGGGATTGGATTGCGATAAAGCGTGAGAGACAAGGAGATGGAAAATTACTCAAGGATGGTTATGGATTCTAGATGGCATTCCAAATTCAGTTTATTTTTGTGATCAGAGCACCTTTTTTGGTGTGATCACAGTTTGGGGAGGGTGGAGGTGGTTTAACATCTAGATTCCCTTGGTTATTTTTGGATTTTTTGATCCATGAGATCCCACATTCATGCTTGGAATATGGCACAAGGGTGACTGGCTAAAAGAAAGATTTAGTTCAACCATGTCTACAATCGGGTGGTACATGGAAGTATTGAACCTAGTCAGTTTTTCTTATGATTAATGAAATATAGGCTCTGTTTACTTTGTACTTGTTTATATGTGGATTTAATGGTTGCTATATCTCTATTATTTCCACGGTTTTATGTTAGTTATAAGCATGGTTAATTGATTGGTTCATGTGATGGTTATTTACAGTATTTACTTGTAATTGTTAACATGATGGATGCAATACCTAATTGATGTCATAACAGTTCAAGGGAGAAGGTGGTGATCCTTCTTGTCATGCTTCAAAAGAGTTTTTAGTCATTCATTCTTTGTATTGTATCCTAGACCTATATTTTTCATTGATGCTAAGTGTTTGAGAGAATTTTAGTCCCGGTTGGGATGGCCAGGGCTCATCCTGAAGTTGGATTTTGGTTTAATAGTCCTACCATAATGTGTTTGATGGATTATGGAAGGTACAACAATTTATGGGCAGTGGCCGGAATTATGGACTAGAAAATTGCCTTAAATTTCGCGGACGTTGGCACAGGTCTGTTGGGAAAAGTCCTTGGAAAAATGCATCAAGGCCTATGAGAGTGTCCAGAGGTACCTGGATACTAGCATGCCTATATCATGAGAGCACCTAGAGATCAAGAGGTCTAAAAGGTCAGTGGGACCAAGAGGCAGGATGTTTGATTGGTTGGGATGTCTCCTGCCGTTATTTTACTGATGTAGAAGGTATAGTTGATGTGTTTTTGTCGATTCCATTTCATTAAGGTCACCAAGGAGGTTGAATCATATCATAATAGCCTCTCATCGCATGTTTACCTTGATTAGTCAGTCACTTAGGTAGATGTGGGAGGAGGGTGGTTACAGATTGGTATCAAAGAGGGTTGTGCTCTCTCTAGGTCATATTTGATACCACAAATTCGTATCAAAGCATGGTTGCACTCTCCTTGGGTGAATTTGTTTGTCATGTATTCATGATGGTTGGACATGTGTCAGTTGTCCTTGAATACTTGTTGCATATGCATGGTGTTGGTCATGGTCGTAGTGATGTCGCCATGGGAATAATAATGTCATTGTGTGAAGTGTGTTGTCATGGGTGTATGAATGGGTACATGTTGTTTATGTTTGCTTACAATCAGTATACAATGATATGGTTTTGTTTTCATGCATGATGTCATGGTATATGTAGTTGATATGTTCATGCGTTGACAAAATAACTCTAGCTAGACTGATGGTTACATAGTTATATGCTTATGTATCATATGTCTATAAGATGTTATGATTATGGTATACATGTATCATGCTGATTTTATGATCTTACAGATGTGACATCCTCCCCGAACTATACTAAGGTATGTTTATTTATTGTGATTTGGTTTAGTTGACATAGTATGCCTTGCAGGAAAGAGATCAAAAGGGCTACCAATATGGTAGAATACAAATACTCTCCCTATGGATCATTGAGCAGCATGGTGTTGGGATTTGTTCTGATTTTGTAGATACATTGAGAATCTTGAAGGAAGAAGTAAGGAGTTTTAAGGTGGACAATGACAAAATCATGCAGGCACAAGAGAAACAGGTAGAGGTTATTGCAATACTACTTCAGAGTTTGTCAGAATTACAGAGATGGGAACCACTTCGAATTAGCCATGAGAAAGAGGACTGAACTCATGGGATATATGGTAATAGGTCTTATCATGGTCACAGGTCAGACAAAGACGACACAATTAGAGATGAAAGGTTGTATATTTTCCTGTATATTCACAAGCTCATGCAATGTACTAAAGCAAGAGACAAGAATCTACTTCTACTCTTTTTAGCGGAATCACATAAAGATTGAGCAAAATAATAATTGATAAGTGAAAGAGAATCAAATACACATAACACGATAAATATCTGGGGAAAACCAAAGCTCAAAACCCCACTATCTGTATTGCATATATTGGAAAATTAATATGAGATTACAATGCTTGTTCTCACAAGAACAATCCCAGCACTCAGTAAAATCAACCTCCAACTCACAAGCAAGCTCTTGGTCAAAACTTAGCTAATTCACCAGCTCTCCAAGTCCATATTTCCTTATGCAATTCCTATGGTTGAGTAGCCCATCTTAAAGGGAAATCAGTGCATCTGAAACTACTCAATCCCTAGTAGGCTCAATTCCTGATTGCATGCACACTCAGTACAACTCAGAAAAATCTAGAACAAATAGTACAATGTCCCTATGCTTTAGTCCCAACTGGGTCTTTCTGAAAATCAACATGCATGATTTTCTGATGTGGGAATCTTTAGTTAACTGGAGTAGCACTAGTTAATGCATTAGTGCACCAACTGACTGTTAACTCACTATTAGTTCCTCAAATAGTTTGGAACTAATTTAACTGGACTTAACTCAGTAAATTGAGTTAACTAATTACAACTCATACTTAACTCATCATGGACCCCTATAATATAGTGAGAACATATACATGACTTCAGAAAGACTTCCATCTTGAAATTCCTAAGATAATCAAGTTAATTAAACTTAATTAACTATTTACAAGTTGCTATGAGAATAGAATTCGATTTCAATTCACATCTTAATTCAAGAAAAAATTAAACTGGAATTTCTTGTAGCCATTTCTCAACACTTCCTCTCAACAAGAAATGGATTATCAGCTACCCCGATCCTATCTCTGTCAAACTCAAATTTACATCTTGACAATGTCTTTATCAAGTTGTTAGCATCTTTCTCCTCCGTGGGAATGTAATATAACAACATGATCTGCCTCCATACACAATCTCTGAGATGATGATATTGGATATCAATATGCTTGGACCGATCATGAAAAACTAGATTTTCAAAGAGTTTGATACAACTCTGATTATTAGAGTAAACCATAGTAGGATCCATCTGCTGACCAAACAAACCAACTAGGATATTCCTCATCTAAATAGCCTCACATATTTCCTGACTTGCAACCATGTACTATGC
Organism: Pinus tabuliformis; assembly: GCA_031772625.1. Classification (NCBI taxonomy): domain Eukaryota; kingdom Viridiplantae; phylum Streptophyta; class Pinopsida; order Pinales; family Pinaceae; genus Pinus; species Pinus tabuliformis. The sequence continues at coordinate 221,878,280 of CM062814.1, read as the reverse complement.
CTATGCTGAACTGAGTGCAACTGATCTCTATTTCATGTTGTACCAAGAAACTGTCGTTGACCCAATATTCAAAATCCCTCCTGATGTGCTCTTCCTGTCAGATGGACTCCCTACCCAATTTGCATTGGTGAAGCCTTGAAGATTCACCCCCTCTATCCATCTGTACCATAACCCAAACCGAGTAGTGCCCCTGAGGTGTCTCAACACATGCTTTTCCGCCTTCCAATACAACTTGGTATGCCTAACCATCGCTTGGCTAGTCCGGTTAACTACATAGCACATATACAGTCGTGTGTTCACCAAGTACATGAGTGAACCCACAAGCTTCCTATAAATAGTAGCTTCCACTACTTCCCTTGAAGTAGCATCCTCCTTCCTCCAGTTACCAGTTAGAGGAGTCTCCATGGGTTTTTTTCTCTCCATGTGGAATCTCCTAAGTATCTCGTTGGAATACTTTCCTTGAGATACAAAAAAATCCCCATCTCCTTTCCATACCTCCATGCCAAGAAATTAATGCATGAGCCCCATGTCCTTCATCTCAAAATATATTTCAAGGTCCTCCTTGCAATATTTGATTAGCTTCTCATCACCTGTCAGTATGAGATCATCACCTTCCACCACAATGTGGTACAGGTTTGCATCTAATTCACTCTTTGTGAATCCCAACCCAGTGAAGTACCAAGCATGAGGTGCTTGCTTTATTCCATACAATGCTCTCTTGAGTCGGCACACATGTGACTCATGGTCAAACGTTTCAAAACCTTTGGGTTAATTTATGTACACCTCTTCTTAAATCATGCCATTGAGGAAGGTTGTCTTCACATCCAACTGATGGATCTTCCAACCCATCTATGCTGGTAGTGCTAATATAGATTTGATTGATGAGTAGCTTGCAATAGGAGCAAAGGTTTCATCATAGTCAATCCCCTATACCTGTGAAAAGCCACAAGCCACAAATCTGGCCTTGTTCTTCTCCACACTACCATCTACAGCTTGATTTACCTTGTAAAGTCAATGGGAGCTCACTACTCACTTTTCCTCTAGTCTTAGGACCACATCCCAAACATTGTTTCGAACTACCCATCAGATCAACCCAAACTGGCTACTGCACTGATTCCTGAAAGGAAGATGGCTCTGTCACAACACGTGCACCCATAAGAGCTATGTATCCAGTGTACCTCTTAGGTTACCTCCTCTACCTACATTGAGAAGTGGGTGCTACCACATTCTCTTGTGCATCATCCAACAATCTGTCAGCCTCTCTAGTGTGCTTTCTTCCCTCCCTGGAAGACTCTACGTGATTGGATGTCTCCACTCCTATAACCTCTTCATGTGGTTGCTCCACATCAATCTGAGGCTTCTCAAAGTTAGGAGCTAAAATATCCTCATCTGCATGTAGCTCAAGCTCCCTCTCAAGGGAAACTCGCATGGTCTTATCCTCATCGAATCTAATATCCCGTGAACCACTTTCATCCGACTGGTTGGCATGTACACCCGAGAGTTATGAGGTGTATTAGTGTACCCCAAAAATATCCACATATCCATTGTCGGTTCAAGCTTATTCCGTGCATATTTGGTCACATGGCAGTGTATCGATGACCCAAAAATCTTGAAGTGACCAACATTTGGCCTCTTACCGGAATAAGCCTCCTTTGGTGTCTTCATCTCAAGTATCCGATGTGGGCTACGGTTCTGAACATAAACCGCTATGTTGCATTCCTTAGCCCACAAGTGTAGTGGCAGGCCCTGATCATGCAACATTTCCCTCACTACCCCTACTATTCTTATGTTCTTCCTCTCAGCCACCCCATTCTGTTGAGGGTTATGGGGTGCCTTCAGCTCTAGTTTAATAGCTTCTGTTGCACAGAAGTTCTTAAACTGATTTGAGACATACTCACCACCATTATCACTCTGTAGAGCTTTAACCTTCTTTCCTGACTCTTTATCCACCAATTCTTTGAACTCACAAAACTTTGTGAAAGTTTGATCCTTTTTCTGCATGAAAAACATCCAACATTTAGGAGAATAGTCATCAAAAAATATAACATAATACCTATGTTTGGTTTTGGATGCTGTCGAGAATGATCCACACACATCTGAATGGGCTCTCTCTAGAATAGACTCTGCTCGGCTGTCTCTATCTCCAAAGGAATACTTGGTGTATTTTCCCAATGTACACCCCTTGCATGTATCAACTTGCTCAAGCGTAGCTTTGGGAAGACCGATAGACATTTGCTGCAATATCTTCAAAGCCCCATGATGCAAGTGGCCCAATCTTCTGTGCCACAACTCACCAATGCCTCGACTCTGCATTTTTTCTTCTTTTGAACTAAAATCAACACACTCCTCTACCTCCATCTTATAAAGATTCTTCACACGAATCCCTATCTTCTTTACTTGACCAGTGGCTATGTGTCAAAGGAACGCCTTTCCTTTTGAGAAGATAACATGATAGCCTCTATCCTCTAGCATGGGAATGGATACCAAGTTCTTCTTCAACCCAGGTACATACATAACATTCTTCAAGGTTAGTGGAGCCTCATTCTCCCTTTGAAAAGCAATCATGCCCAATCCAGAAACACTATACTCCTCAACATCATCTATCTCGATATGCATCGAGAGATCTTTCTCCTCTAGGTCACTGAATAACTCTTGGTCGCTAGTCATGTGGAATGAAGCTCCACTGTCTAAGTACCATACACTTCCCAACATAGATGACACCATGCATGCAGTGAGGGAAAAGTCCAATTTGAATTGAGAGGCCAAAGCCTCACCCGCCGCTCCTCCCGAGGACTTCTCCTTGGACTTCTTGAGTCGACAATTTGTAGCAAAATGTCCCATCTTATGATAATGAAAGCTTTTAACTTTCGTCATATCTTTCTTCTTACCTCCATGATAAGAATATGATTTGTAATGGAAATCTTTCTCTTTCCCCTTCCTTGCCTTAATTTCTAAGGCATAGTTCTCTTCATTGTCAGTCTTTGATGAAAATCCATCCCTAGTGTTCCTCATGATCTCCTCCTGCATCAAATTCGAACAGAGTCGTTTCCAAACTGGAAATTTCTCTCGACTATTGACAGAGTTCTAATAACTACACCAACTCTTTAGGATTCCTAGAAGAAAAAGACTCACCTTATCCTCCTCAGTAACTATGATTCCAACACTTCCAAGTTCATCATGACATTGAGTGAACTTGATTAAGTATTTGGAAATAGTCTTGCCTTTCTCCATTTTGATTTTTTGAAGTTTGTCCTTTAGTGCCAATTTCCTTTGGTTCCTATTGCTCTGATACAAATCCGTCAATTTTTTCCTCAGAGCATGCGGATTTTCATTGGCATGGAGACTCGAGACAATGTGGTCTTAAACTCCCTCAAGGATTATCTGCCTTGCCTTTCCCACACACTTCTTCCACTCGGCCATGTTCTCAACATCTGTAGCTACTGGCTTGGGGACTTCTTGATCAATGAATCCCTTCAAGCTATTATCTTTTATCACAACCTCCATCTTGTCCCTCCAAGCTATAAAATTTGAGTTTCTTTCCAATGCATGCTTGATCCGCAAATCGTAGAACTCCATCTACCGAGCCTGAAGTATGAAATGCAAATTCAAATTTCACCTGTAACCCTAAACTAAAAAAATTTGAAATATCCTCTAGTATAATGTTCTCAGCTCTAATACCATGTATATTTTCCTGTAGATTCAAAATCTCATGTAATGTACTAAAACAAGAGACAAGAATCTACTTCTACTCTTTACAGTGACAACACATAAAGATTGAGAAAAATAATAATCGACAAGAGGAAGAGAATCAAATACACATAACGTGATAAATATTTAGGGAAAGCCACAACTCAAAACCCGACTACCTGTATTTCATATACGGAAAATCAGGATGAGATTACAATGCATGTTCTCACAATAACAATCCAAGCACTTGGTAAAATCAATGTCCAACTCACAAGCAAGCTCTTGGCCAACACTTAGCCAATTCACCATCTCTCCAAGTCCCTATTTCCTTGCACAATTCCTATGGCTAATTAGCCCATCTTAAAGGGAAATCCATGCATCCAAAATTGCACAATCCCTTCTAGGCTCGGTTCTCGATTGCATGCATACTCAGTACAAATTAGAAAAATCTAGAACAAATAGTACATTGTCCTTGCACTCTAGTCTCAACGGGTCTTTATCAAAATCGACATGCATGAGTTTCTGATGAGGGAATCTTCAGTTAATTGGAGTAGCACTAGTTAATGCATTAGTGAACCAACTGACTGTTAACTCATTATTAGTTACTCAAATAGTTTGGAACTAGTTTCACTGGACTTAACTCAGTAAACTAAGTTAACTAATTACAATTCATACTTAACTCATCATCAACCCCTATAATATAGGGAGAACATATACATGACTTCAAAAGTACTTCCAACTCGAAATTCCTAAGATAATTAAGTTAATTAAACTTAATTAACTATTTACAAGATGCTATGAGAATAGGATTTGATTTTAATTCACAGTTTAATTCAAGGAAAAATTAAATTGGAATTTCTTGTTGTGATTTCTCAAACAGGTTGTTGGACACTCCAGATAGGAGAGGTGATGGACACAGGTACTATTATATTTCTTGTTCAGACAGGAATCATGATTGTCATCGTTATGATCATTACAGGAGGAGGGACATGGAATACTTGTCGGATGAGTTTAAGAAAGAAAATCCACCTACATTTGATTGAGAGATGAATACATCACAGGATGTAGAGGCATGGTTACCTGGTATGAGGAATTTCTTCAGATTGCATGACTATTCAGAAAACATGAAAGCAAAGATAGCCACCTTCATTCTCAAAGGTGAAGAAGATATTTGGTGGTAAGATGCAAATAATTTTAAAGGCATACATGATATATACTTTAATGATAGAGCCAAGGATTTTTGTGAGTTGTGTATGGGTTCCATGATAGATGATGAGTATACTAGTAGGTTCTTGGAGATTTTCAGATATGTGCCTTACCTCAAGGAGGAGAAGGTCAAGGTTCAAAGATTCATCAGTGGAATACTAGTAGCATACAGAGACCAAATTGAGTTCAATGAGACTAGATCATTGGAGGATGCCATCCGAAATTTGAAACATTGTTATGAGAAGTTGAAGTGAAAGGTTGAACCTAAGCATGCTTTAAAGGAAATGAGAAAGATAAAGTAAATTGGCCTCCATAGAGAGGAAGACCTCAAGATGCAAGTGAGAAAGAAATGTAGTCCCTTAAAATAATTTCAATACAACTGAGAAGGGACATTGAGAGCAGCAGACTAGAGGTGGTGGTAGAGAACCATTGCAATGTTGGATATGTGGTAAGGATCATCTTAAAAGGGATTGTTTTCAATATCAGGAGGCACATACAGTTGGTGATGTTGGTCATATCTTTGCTCAGATTTATGGATTTGTGGACAGAAGGCAGGCAAATCATCAAGCATCTATCCTTGAGATGGACAATAAGATTTGTGATCAAGTTATTTCCATTTGGTTGATCCTGGATCTGATTATAGTTATATTAATCCTAACTTGGTGGATAAATGTGGTTTTAGAAAATAAGTGTGTGCAAAATATTGTTGTGTACAGTTGGATATAGGTACAAAGAAGAGAGTTCACCATTGGGTAAGAGCTTTTACATTTGAGTTAAATGGTATGCCTACACCAACACATTTGAATTTACTACCATTGGGATCGTATAGCATGATTTTGGGTATGGATTGGTTGTACCTTCACAGAACCAAAGTGGATTGCTTCAACAAGGCCATTGACTGTGTGGATCAAGGAAAATTTTAAGGATGGAAAATTTTCTTGAAGTTTAAAACATTGGCGAATCTCACTAATCCCTAATATGCAAATTATAAATGTTTATTGATATATTTGTAAAATTAGTCAAATTTATAATTATTTTATATATATTCTCTATATAATGTTGGCGATTTTTAAGGTAAAATAATTTTATATTCTAAAATTTGGGCGAATCGTCTTTTATAAAATTGGAAATTGGCGAATCTTTTTTGTGGATAAATCATGGAAAATTAGCCCACTGGGCGAACATTAGCCCCTAAAATTTTCCATGGTGTGGATGATAGTGGGGAAAAGATAACTTTGCAGGGAAAGAAGAAACCTACATCAGTGAGGATGGTTACTGCTCTACAGGCTAAGCATAGTTGCAAAAAAGGTTGTGTGATGTTTTCAGTGCATATATCTAGTGACAAGGGAAAAAATATTGAGGATGCATAAATATTCAAGAGGTACCTTGTATTGCAGCAGTATCAGGATGTGTTTCAAGCAAAGATTATAAAGTTACCTCCTCACAGGGAAGTGGACTTCTCTATTGGGTTGGTGCCAAGGGTAGCACTAGCATCGAAGGCACGTTACTAGATGAGGACTCTGGAGCTAGTAGAGTTACAATTGCAATTAAAGGAGATGTTTGATAAGGGATACATTAGGCCAAGTGTATCACCTTGGGGTGCACCAATGTTGTTGGTAAAGAAGAAAGGTGGTACTCTCAGATTTTGCATTAATTACACGTAGCTGAACAAGGAAACTATTAATAACAAGTACCCATTCCAGAGGATTAACGATTTTCTTAATGAGCTAAATGGAGTAGTAGTGTTCCCTAAGATCGACTTGATATCAGGATACCATCAGGTACGCATCAAGGAAGAGGATATCTTCAAGACTTTATTTAGGACTAGGTATGGGCATTATGATTCTTTTGTAGTTCCATTCGATTTGATTAATACTCCAACTACATTGTGTTTGATGAATAATGTGTTGGATCCTTATCTGGACAAGTTTGTTATTGTATTCATTGAAGACATATTGGTATATTATAAAAATGAGGAAGAACATGTTGAGCATTTAGCAACAATGTTGAGATTGCTAAGAGAGCATCAGTTGTATGCTAAGCTTAGACAATGCAATTGCTTTCATACATAAGTTCATTACTTGGGACATGTCATTTCCAAGGAAGGCATAAAAGTAGATCGAGAAAAGATAAGGGCCATCATGGAATGGGTAGCTCCTAAGAATGTGGATGAGGTGAGATCATTTATGGGATTGGAAGGTTACTACAGCAGGTTCATTAGGAACTTCTCATGCATCGTATATCCTATCACATCATTGCAGAGGAAAGGTAAGAAGTTTAAATGGATGGAAGAATGTGTAGCTAGTTTTTAGTAGCTCAAGAATTTTTTGATACATGCACCAGTGCTAAAGATTGCATATCCAGATAAGGAATTTGTAGTGTGCAAAGATGCTTATAAGAGAGGACTTGGTAGAGTTCTCATGGAAGAAGGGCAGGTAGTGTTCTATGAGTCACGTAAATTGAATGAGTGTGAGCAGAAATATCCCATGCATGATCTTGAGCTAGCAGTGATCATACATGCATTGAATATGTGGAGACATTATATTCTTCCAAGGAGGTTTGTATTAATGAACGATCATAATGGGTTGAAGTATTTGTTTGACCAACCGAATCTACATGCCATGAAATCTAGATGGTTGGCCACCCTTAGTGAGTTCAACTTCAAGATCGGATACATCAAAGGAAAGGAGAATTGAGTTGTAGATTCTCTTAGCATGAAGGTACAGGTAAGTCATATAGCAGCTCTGAGTTCTTATGGGACAGAGTTATAAGATAGGATCTTGCGGGCAGGACAATGGGATGAAAAGTACATGGAGATCATACATAGGTTACATCAGGGTATAGGCACAGGTGATCAGGATGCATACTATCGTCTCACGATAGATGGTTTGGTGAGATTCAAGGACAGGATCTATGTGCCAAATTGCAATGAGCTCAAGAATCTTACCTTGAGGGAGTTTCACGTCAAGCCATACTCAGGTCACCCAGGATATTAGAAGACATTGATGGTAGTGAAGAAGTTCTACTATTGGTTTAATTTGAAGAAGGAAGTGGCAGAGTTCATGGCTAGATATTAAGATTTCCAGCATGTAAAGGCAAGATGTAAGAATCCATGTGGTATACTATAGCCTATTGTGATTCTGGAATGGAAATGGGAGCTCATTTCCATGGATTTCATTACAAGTCTTCCTGGGATGGTGAGACAGCATGATTCTATTATGGTCTTGGTCAACAGGTCGAGCAAGGAGGCTCAATTCATTCCAGTGAAGACTACATATCCAACTAGTGAGGTGGCACGAGTTTTCAATAGAAAGATAATGAGGTTACATGGTTTTCTAAAGAAAATTGTGTCGGACAGGGATGCAAAGTTCACTTCCTAGTTTTGGAAGGAGCTATTTGTAGGTTTGGGTACAGGGTTGACCTTTAGTATATCTTATCATCTGCAGACAGGAAAAACAGAGAGGGTCAACAGGATATTGGAGGATATTCTAAGGATGTATGTGATGCACCAGCAAAAGATATGGGAGGAGTATCTTCCAATGGTTGAGTTCATATACAACAATAGTTATCAGGAGTTATTGAGGATGAGTCCTTTAGGAGCATTGTATGGGCAGAGTTGTAATACTCCCATTAGCTGGAGAAATCTAGTGAACAAGGTACTTATTGGACCGGATATGTTGGCAAACATGGAAAAGGAAATGCAGGTTATAAAGAAGAATATAAAGGCAGCATAGGTTAGATAGAAGAGTTATGCAAACTAGAATAGGGTATTCAAGGAGTTTCGGGTTGGGGAGCATGTGTATTTGTGCATCAAGCCCAAGAAGCGCTCTTGAGGACTGGATCACGTGCCATGTTGGCACCACAATATTGAGGGCCTTTTAAGATCTGTGAGAGGATTGGACCAGTGGCCTATCAACTTGCACTGCCTCCAACAATGAAACTCCATGATGTTTTCCATATTTCATTGCTTAAGAGGTATATAAAGGATGTTGATCATGTTATTGAATATTTGGTATTGCAAGTGGAGCAAGAAGGAGAGTTCCAGCCGGAGCCTCAATGCATATTGTAGTGAAAGAATCTCATGCTCAGGAACAGAGCCATAGAGAAAGTCAAAGTGTAGTGGAAGCACTTTGGGCCTGAAGACACTACATGGGAGATGGTAGATCAGATGCGAGCCATGTATCTTTCATTGTTTTTCGGCTGAGGCAAAGACGTTTTGGTTTGATGTTTCATATAAGTTTGGCATATGTTTTGTTGATGTTTTGGTATATTTATATATGTATATGGATGTAAATATCGCCATGAGCTAAGTTCTAAAGCTACAATAGGTGGTATATTTGATATCTTGTCATGTTGTCATGATGTGTTTCTTTTGAGCAAGTCTTTCATTGTAAATACTACAATGAGCTAAGTTATAAATCTCCATGGGTAGTATGTTTTCCTTTCAATGGTTTTTTTGAGTTCTAAGTGTGGTTTAGTATTGAGTATGGTGTTCCCCAAGGGGGAGGGTTCTATAACAGCCCTGGTGAAAATTTCATGTAATAAAAGTTAATAAAGACAAAATAAGACCACAGTTAAGGGATATCTATTCCAAGTTGAATGTTGGGCAAAGATATCCTAGTGGGCATCACTGGATGTGTTTATGGCTAACGAAATTGGAAAAGGCTAGGGTAAACGCATTAAAAGGCAAAAAGGCATTTTTAGCACATTTATTTATGAAAATAAATGAAAATAGGAGAAAAGTAAGGTGAAAGGTCACAGGTTGCATGTGAGGATGAAATTGAAGGAAAATAATGGAAAATGAAGAAATTAGAGGCCTCATTAATAAAAATGCTTATGAGGATCAGTGGGTAACCTTTTGTTAGTTCACGTTTTGGGAGCTCTCTCATTATTCTCTCTCTCTCACTCTTTGTCACTTAGAGTTTTCTTGAAGCACTCTAGCTTTGGAGTAAGGAAGGAAAAGCAAGCAAATGGAAAGGAAGGAAAGAAAGGATCAAGGAAGAAGAGTAGGATCAAGGATCTTCAGCAGGAATACTTTCAAGTAAGATATTGCATCTGTAATTTCCTAGATGGTTTTTTCATGCATGGCTTTGCATGTTGGTGTATGGTTCTATTGCTATCTGTGGAATGGTTTTGTCAGGTTATGAGAGTGGTTTTCAGCCTAGCCTTGACTTTTCTGGATGCCATGGTTTGTTGCGGTGTTTATCTCGATTTTGAGCTTTAGAATTGCCAGATGTATTTTAGAATCTAGGGCAGAGGTGGTCTCAAGGTTCATTCCTAAAGGCCTAGGAATCCCTTGACCAGTTTTGGCAAGATACACGACAAAGCCTAAGAGAGAAGTCTTGGTTTAGAGCCTAGTGATCTCGGTTTGGATTGTGGTAAAGCCTGAGAGACTGGTCTCATTTTAGGGTCTAGTGATCATGGATTGGATTGCGATAAAGCTTGAGAGACAAGGAGATGAAAAATTCCTCATGGATACTAATGGATTCCAAATGGAATTCTAAGTTCAATTTATTTTTATGATCAGAACACCTTTTTTGGTGTGATCACAATTTGGGGAGGGTGGAGGTGGTTTAACCTTTGGATTCCCAAGGTGGTTTTTGGATTGGTTGATCAATGAGATCCCACACTCATGCTTGGAATATGGCACAGGGGTGATTGGCTGAAAGAAAGATTTGGTTCAACTATGTCTACGATTGGGTGCTACATGGAAGTCCCAAACCTGGTAGAATTTGCCTAGGATTAATGAAATCTAGGTTCTCTTTATATTTTACTTGTTTATATGTGGATTTAATGTTTTTATATCTCTATTCTTTCCATGGTTTTATGTTGATTATAATCATGGTTAATTGACTGGTTCATGTGACGGTTATTTACAGTATTTACTTATAATTGTTAACATGATGGATGCAAGACCTAATTGATGTCATAAGAGTTCAAGGGAGAAGGCGGTCATCCTTCTTGTCATGTTTCAAAAGATTTTTTAGTCATTTTTTCTTTGTATTGTATCCTGGACCTATAGGTTTCATTGATGCCAAGTGTTTGAAAAAATGTTAGTCCCAGTTGGGGATAGCCAAGCCTAGTCTTGAAGTTGATTTTTGGTTTATTAGTCTTGTCATCATGTGTTTGATGGACACTGTAAGTTACAACAAGTTCTGGGCTAGAAAATTGCCTTAAATTTTGAGACGTTGACACAGGTCTGCTAGGAAAAGTCCCTAGACATAGGCATGCAGGCCTATGAGAGCATCCAGAGGTCCCTAAACGTTGGCATGCCCAAAGCATGAGATATTCTAGAGGTCAAGAGGTCTAAAATTTCAGTGGAACCTAGGGGAAGGATGTATGAGTGGTTGGGATGTCTATTGGGGGTGTTTTTTCTGATGTAGAAGGTATGGTTGATGTGTTTATGTCGATTCCATTTCCTCAAGGTCATCAAGGAGGTTGAATCATATCATAGTAGCCTCTTGTCACATGTTTACCCTGGTTGGTAGGTTACTTGGGTAGATGTGGGAGGAGGGCTTTTACACATAATCATAACCAATCCTTAGCATTCCAAAACAAAACACTGAATCATAAGCATAGATCCAAAACCTAACACACCTTCCGAAAGGAGAAGACACTCTTATTTATACAAAAATTAAGATCCACATTTCTCTCCTAGATCCACAAATGTCTAATGTAGTTACAAGCATGTGTTAACATTTAGCAAGTAACATCTCTACATATCCTCTCAAACAAATCTCTCATAGCTTTAAATGGAGACACTTATGAAATTTTCCATGATTTTTCCCCATGCAATGTGCTTGATCAATGATCTCAAATATTCATGAGTTTGAATAGGAAATTTGAATTTAAGACTTAGAGGTCAAATATGACTTTGTTGGTGTTGATAGTACTGGACCCGCCAACATGGCAGAGGATCTCGCCAGTAAGAAGTCCCAACTATACCTCAGACTGTTTGGAGTAGGTGTTCTAGCAGTGGATAGTACGGTATCGCTTTAACTACGATTGCGCACAGAGGTAAGTAAGATGTCCTTATTGGAAGCAAGGTTGTGACCTTGCAACAAGTCAGGGACGATGCATGGAAATTCTTTAACACACGGAAGGGGAGAGGAGTGTGCCCCTTAGAAACCTGTAATAATACACAACTTGAAAGGAAACACACGAGCAAAAAGATATCACAAGATGGAAAGTAGAATAGTCGATAATACAAAGTGATGAGTTAAAACTACAACACACTTCGATAAGATTCATACAAACACATAAGGAATAGTCCATACATACATGCATAAGTTACAACTATATACATTGTTAGAGTAACCAAAATAGTTGAACTACAATAACAATACATGCATGAAATGTGCTATCTATGCTATATTAAAAGAGTGAAATATCCAGTCATACATACAACCATGAAAACTACTAGCCCCAACAGTGGAATGTTACAATCACTGCCACCTGCTCCTCCAAAGAGATGTACTCGCTCTTCACTGTGGAGAAGCCAAGGCTCATTACAGTACACTCAAAGATTTCTCTAAGCTATACCTATCAAAAGCTTGGCTCCCAAAAGCCTGTACAATGAGTTATGAGGTCCTATATATAGCAAAGGTTGGGGTGACCCTTGACATTCCCCTTTGTGATTCTTGGACTACCCTCATGACTCTTCAACTTACACATGACTGTTTAAATTCTACAATTGGGACTTGGTCTTTCCCTTTACAACATGTTTACAATAAATTTTACACATGTACCCATCTAATACAAAATGAGCTTGAGTAAGTCAGACAAGACGTCACTAAGACTCAAACAGCTGTGGGAGGACTAAATCATCGACATCCTTTTGACAATCGTTGATGGTGAACTAATGCCAAGAATGGTAGTCTACAATGGTGTCTGCATACGTTGTGATGAAATCCTTCTTAAAGTGAACTCTTGGCTCGGTTACATCTAGGTACACTGATTTAGCACCTCTATCCAACTCACCATGTAGCATGCACAACATGGTCTTCAGTGCAGTCAGACCAACGGCATACTTATGCATGGTGTTTGCACTCATTTACAAATATGTGGTGGTGGTTATGCACATCAACTGCTCAAAGTATATGTCTAGATCCAGTCGGGAATGACTCTATGCTTTCACCTTGGTGAGTGTGCCAGTGGATGGGATCTCATGCATGAGCACAATGACATCCATGCTCCTAAACACACGTGCATGTGAAACCTAAAAATTGGTGATGAGTTGTGGGAGTTCCTCATAGTTTCGAATCTGACTCTAGAAGTGTGCTTTCAACTCTACTACCCTTGGCTTCATCATCTTCGAAAAGTACAATGAGGCTCCCTTGTACCTCATTGTCAATATCTACATGTGGTCGATAGCAATGTGTATTTCTGTCAAGATTCGTGCTCTTTTAGCACAACGCTCTTACCAACCATTAAGATGGACCACTGACTTATGCACAGGGAAAAACCTGAAGTACAACCTTTGCATGAATTTCTTAAGTGATGATACTTCATCAAGTATCGCTTTCTTTCACTCTACTCTGGCAGATGCTATAGCTTGTTCTTCTCTTTTTGTGGTCGCTTGCAATTCCTTAGCCATGCACTCATTCTCATCTATCAAGAATCTCACACTTCAGGTGGTGGCCTTTGCATATGCCCTTGTACCATCGGCCAATGCAGCTAGATGTTTGCGAACATCAGACACAATCACCGTTATTGAAAATGTGCAAAAGATGCATGGACATCCGAAGTAGGTAATCTACGCGATTTCACAACTCTATGTTATGACTCGTCAAAGGATATGTTATGCACATATGCTTTTAGATTTTCTTCAAGGATGATAGTGTCTCCTTGATCACTTGGGAGTATTTCTCTTCTTCTGGATGTGGTGAATCCAGTGGAATGACCTCTTTTTCCTTGGGCATGAGGTATGTGTCTTGATATTTTTCTGGCTGAACCATATTCTTGTCCATCTTCTCCCACATTTGTTCAATCTCTTAAGAAAATTCCTACTCATGCCACTGCTCACCCTATCTGTTATATGCCACCTATTCTTCTTCTTTAACTTGTATATGTGCAGTTTCATCAATATGTGCATACTACTCTTCCTGTTGTTCATGTTCCTGTTGCAATTCCTTCTCCCTTCTGCTCAACTCTTGTTCTTCCCTTAGTTGTTTCTCTACCTCCTGCATCTCCTTATCTGCTTCCTCCTGTCTCTACTTCTCCTTTTGTCTTTGCACAATCATTTTGTTGTGTTGTCGCCTCTTTGCTTCAATCTCCAAAACTGCTCTTTTTACAAGTGGATCTTCCTTGAACTTGTAACTTTTCTCCACCTCTGCATGTTCGGAAATCTTCCTTTTGCCTTTGCCTAGTGCAGGTTTGATGCTCTCTGCTGCTACTGATGTTGCTACTTTGTTAAGTGTTGTTGCCTTGTGCACTGCTAACCATTCTACAACCACTCTGACTAGTTCGTTGAGCCTTGAGGAGTTGTAGCAATATCTCCATGGGTCTTCCTCAAGCCAATGACTTACCCCGTGGATCCAAGGATGATACACTCTCATACAATGGTCCTTCACTACACAGTGTAGGTTGTATGGATTGAAAATTTTGGTACTGAAGGTAAATCTCTTGAATTTCATCATCTCAACCTCAGCATGCTTGAGACTCTAGATCTCATTCAACCTGATCCATAAAAGTAGAGTGGGCCAAGGTTCCTTCTTCTTCCTATGCATTCTCATTGACAACCAAGTCAAGATGTGTTATGCAACCTCTTGCATGACCAGCTTTTCCATGGAAACCTTCAATAACACATGTGAAGCCTTCTACGCATTGTACATCCAGATGAAGGTGCCAAGGGCTAAGGCATACCAATATGCTATGTTAATCAATGCTTCCATCGTTGCCTATGACATGCAAGGAGAATCTTGCTCAAATATCATCCTATACAATGGGGTGATGAAGTGGTCTGATAGTTGTACTATAACTCTAGGGAAACTACACTCAGAGAACAACTTGCAATAGATGTGCACAGAGTATTCTGAAGGTGTCCATCCCCAACCCAAGCCAGGGAACTATTAGCAAGCACATATTACATCAAGAAAGTAGGCAGACATGAAAAGTTTTGCTTGCTAATGCTTGGGAAGATGTCAGGAATTTGTTACTTTCTCCTTTAGCTAGAGAGCCAACAAGTCAGACCAGTTGAAAGGTATTCCTTCATTCACCAGTTGATCCAACACAATCACCAAACTCTGTAGAAAGGTCTCTATACTCTCTTGGCCATATAAGCAGCATGTGAAGATCACTAAGAAATGATAAGCCTTTTGCAGTGCCTTTGTCTAGTATACTAGGTTGGGTGTCATTCTGAACTTAGACAACTCTATTATCCAACTCTTCAAGATGTCCCTTGAGTTCGCATTACCGTTGGGATTGGTGAAGAGTGCATCAATTATGTTCATCGACTGTGGCAATTGATACATCTCCTGAAATTTCTCTGCCCTGAAGGTAGCAAATTATGTTCCACTAACACTACTCAATATTACATGTCAATTTTTCTCCATGACACTTGATCAATTTATGGGTATTTTTACCATCCATGAACATGTTTGAACCAACTCACTCATAAGTCAAACAACCTAAAATATATTCAAGTAGATGAGAAATTTGAGAAAACTAGTTGTCACACCTTGTTAAGTTCCACCTGCACCAATTTCTTTAGAGTTTCCCGTGCATGCACTAAAATTAAATTTGATAACAGTGTAGATTTGTGCTCTTTCTGCCACTATAAACCTGTGTAGGTGAATTCTAGAAAGTAAAAAATAAAAAGCACATTCTAGAAACATAGTTGGTCGAATATTTCCCAACTGAAAGCTTCCAAGTGATGACATTTCAAAATATAACCCTCAGATAATGCATCTCCATCCCTTTCCTCATGGTAACCTAATCCTTCAATGAAGGAGTCTCATCCTCCTCTTTTGGATCTGAAACTTCCTCCTCTTGGCCTATAAAATGACTAGAGGGTAGAGGGATTGAGGAGGTTAGAACACAGAGAAGACAAACTTATGATGTTGGTTTGAGATTGGAAAGTGTTTCATCTAAGGAGGAGATTGAAGGAATTTGGGAGGGACCTCATGACATTAAGGCGAAGGCTGTAAGGCTCCTCTCAATCTTTGATTAATAGAAATGAACACTTTCTCCCATTGACTTGTATTATTGTAGTGATGAATGGTTTATAATTGTATAATGTTTATTAAGGAAAATTCAATCCTTAATTTCCTTGATCATTAGGCTAAGTTTTTTTATTATTAAATCATGTCCTTTTGATCCTTTATGGTTGATGTTTGCATGTCTTATCAAGCATTGAAGAGTTGCATCAAATAAAAACAAGGGATCTTCATCAAGCAATTCGTGAAAGAGGTAAGAGGCTCATCATTAGCTTTAATTCTTATAATTCAAACAAGTTCAACTTAGGGAAAGACTTAGTTCAATTGTCTTGCTTGTTTCTAGTTTCCATCAAGGATCTAGGGAGATTGCTCTTGTGCACAAGAGGGAATGTCTGGTGTAACAAATTGGTGACTCCACTGGGGAATGTCTTTGTCTTTATTCTCATCTTGTTCCTTAGTTTTTCTTTCTAATTTTTCTAATTTTTCCAGACCTAAGTCTTTATAAATTAATGGACTTTTAGATCTGAGTGGTGATTTTTCGATTTTTTTATTTTTTCTTAAGATTTTTCCCCTGCGCCATTTTTGTTTTCTAACAGAGTGCAATTCTGCACCCTTTTTTTCGTAGCAATAGAGTGCATGCTCTCTGTTTTCTACTATAAACATGCGCAGGCCTTGAGAATTTTTGAAAATATAGCTTTTGCTTCAAGCCAGACTTTAGTTTATTTTTCTAAAAGTGTCATTATCTTTGTTTGGATTGTATTGTGTCTCTTATGAAACCAGTTGATTGCTTTGCTAATGATTTTTTAAAATTAGGTATTTTTGAAAGAATACTTAAGGTTTTTCCTGCTTGCTTTGCTGATTGATCAAAACAAGATAGATTATCCACTTGCTTATGGTGTTCTTATTTTGTTCTATCAAATACATCAGCTAGGCCTTAGTTGTTACTTATTTCTAGTCAAATTCATGTTGAATTGAAAATTGGGGTTTCTGAAGACCTTGTGCTTTTGTGAAGGAATGGTAGTCATTTGTGCTTGATAGGAAAATTGTTGCTTTCACCTTGGATTTTTTTTCACAATTTCAATATTATTATCATTAAATCAAAGCATTCATAAGAAAAAAATATGTTTTTTCCAACTCTCTTGATTGATTTCTGTGTGCTTGAAAGTTTTGAGTGATTAGAGATACAGGGTATTTTGGTTTATTTAATGTTTAGGGAAATCTGGAATTTGGTTTTCTCACTACATTTTCATTTCATTATAGTGAAATTGGTTGCTTTGGAAAATTGGAAAAGTTTTGAGGTTTTTGCATTTCATTTCTCAAAAAATCAAAGAAACTCTTCCTTTTTTCTAAATAGGATCCCATCGAATTTGAAAGTTGCTATTGCATTTTAGAGTGCATTAATATTTCGAGTCATGTCATAACATCATAAGTTTCACCTTCATCACCCATTAAGTAAAGAACAACTTAATAATACAACATTAATTAAAATTCATCTAGAATTTTACATTTTTTAGGGCTCTTGTCACATACAGTAGCTTAAGTGTAGGTCTTTGAAATAGGGAAGGAAGTAAACTTTCCAAAGCTATAAACGAATAATAGAATCTTGATTTAGGGAGAGAAAATCCAATTATTTCCATTTTCTATGGGAAGCTCTTCTTTTACATGAGTTAAGCACGAGATCATGTCGAATACAGTGAAGTGATTGTACCCACTTCATTGGCCTAGATATAGTAATTTGCATGTATTACAATGGTACCAAAAGGTACTTGGGGTCACTTGAAAGTAAACCTCCAATAGATCATGCGGAGGAGCCTTTAAGGGGATTGAGCTTGTTACTCTGCCCTTGCGTGTACATCTGATCTGTGACTGTCCCCCCACGTAAAATTTTTGTATTTGGTAAACTTAGTGACTATAATCCTAGGGCTCTACCTAATATTACGGTAAATGGAAGGTCCTGATGTACCTAGAACAGAAGTTGACTAGACTCACTTGGAATTTTTGGAGGATAATATTTGCTCAAGATGGTTTATAGCGGAGTTATTTGCACCAGATTGTTTCATTAAGCAGGTTGTTAGGGTAACTGGTTCCAAATGCTCATTTATATAAAGCTTTTCACCTTGATCATTGTAATGTTGTATTTTATCACCAACTAGTAATTATTGATATCTGTGAAGAGTCAGTTTATATGGTTTGAACTCTAACATTTTTAGCGCATGCTACTTTTTGTGTTGTTTTTACTTTTTAGAGAATTTAGGTGTAATTTAGATATTGTGTAATTGATCAATTGAAAATTTTTCATTATGGCATAATTAACAAGACAATCACGTAGGATATTTGGGGATCCCCCTAAGTATACATCAAGCCAGTTAGAAAATATTAAAGCTAAAAAATCTAGATCATCAGGATCCAAAATTACAGAAAAAACTGAAACTTCTACCATTATAGACTCTGATGTAAGAGGAATTGAAGTTAATCAACCAATAACATCTACTATTTTATACCTTGAAGTAACAGAAACTGAATTTGATCAAACTCATAGATTAACATCACACTCAGCAGGAACTGATTTACAAATTACTGAACTCTTTCAAACTAAATCAGATACTGGAGACTTTTCACATACAAATCCCATTTTTGAACCAGATATTGATGAACCTGAGTTTGATATTTTTGAGCCTGAGATTCATACATCTTCTACATTGTGTATTCCAAATCCTCCACTTTCACCACGTGTGAAACTTATTATTGCCATTGAAGAACTTGTTTCAGACGAAGAGGAAGAACCCATAGTTTCTACCAGTGAACCTACATATATCTCAGAGCTTTTATTTAGATCTCTTCACCTTTACCCTTTGTATTTTACACCCTTGAAATTTTTAGGACAATGGATTCTGTGATACATGACTCCTTATTCTACCGTACCAGTTTTTGACTGGTCTATGATGGCTTCTATAAGTACCTCATTGATGAGCCTCATCATTGGGTAACTATAGGCACCTTAATTCACCTCCTAGCTTAGTCAAATCAACTCTTCTCACAATTTATCACATTTTTTGATTATATTTTGTTTAATGAGATGAATCAAAGTGAGATATTATGCCTAGCGGACTAATGTGCATTGAATGCGGGTTTATAAGAGAAAATTAGGGAATTTTGGCAAGATTAAAGGTTAAAACTCGAATGGGACAAGGAAGAGAGATTTTAGGATGTAAATATTCCTCATTTACTCCTCCCTCATTCAAATATTCCTCCATCAATCACACTAGCTTGGAGTACAAGTAGCCAAGTCACGAAGATCAAAAGGCAACCGAGCAAGTGACATTCAAAGAGTTAGTTTATCTCGATCTTGGGAGTCGAGCCTCCCTAGATTTAAAGAAGGAATTCAAGACTTCAATGGTATAAATAAAAAGGCCTAGAGCCTCATTAGGACTGAATTTTTTCTATAAAAACACTAGTTATTTTCGAGCTCAAGACTTGTGGAAGACATTGCTATGTAATTTTCTGTTTTGATAATGAGAATGAGCTTTTTCTTGATCTAGCACTGATTTAACTCAGAGGGATGAATCTCTTGGGTTACGGCCCAACCCTAGCAAAAAAGGCTCCTCTTCTTGTATCTGTACGTTTATATTGATTTGATAGCTTCATGGTTAAATTGTCCTTAGAAGTATTTCATTGCAAGTAGTGTAGATTTGATTAGTTTGTTTATTAGTTTGCTTCCATTTGTGCTTTACTTCAGTAGTAGTTTAGAAGAGATAAAGGAACATAAAAAAGATGTCAATAGGTGTTTTGGCCTCACTTCTTCCTTCAAGGATCATGATTTGAGGAAAGGACACCTATGCACCCATAAAAAGATAGAATTCTACTATCTCATAGAATTTAGAGTTTTCTGTACTTAAGCCAGCATTTGATCAGTTTGCAAGAGTAGGATATAGTTATAATTTCTTCCATATTTAGTCTTACATTAGATATCATCAATGATTCCATCTTGTTCTGCAAGTTTTCCTCATGCATGAAGTAGACAACTAGCTCATTAAACTATGTTTTCCTAGCTTATTGAAATTCTTCTTGTTTACATGATTTTTTGGTGAATATCAATGCTTGATGCAGTGCAGGTGTTTCAGAAGTATAGAGAGATCTTATAGTCAGCAACATCCTTCCAGCATCATCCACCCATGATCATTCCTAGTTTTCACTAAGACCCTCTCCAACTTCATCATTTTACAACGAAACTTCTCCAAGCATGTTGAGAAAATCCAACCATCTCCCAACCTTGGTTTTGAGTTCTGGGTGATCCTAGGCATTTCCTTGCTTCATTCCATCCACCAACCACCTTTCCCAAGCTTTCCATCACCTTCAGCGCCCATCATTTTTCTTTGGGTTGTATCCTGTAGAAATACAGGGAATCCTGTAGGTTTTTAAGACATCCTGTAGGTTTTCCTGTAGTGGCCTGTTTTGAGGTTGAATTGAGGGAAAACCTCTAGGTAGTCAGAAAAGGTCACCTAAGGGCCTGCCAAAGCTTCCAACCATCCGCCAACATCCCTAAGCCACTTGCCACATCACCAAAAGAGATTAGCTTTCACACTTTTCCACTAAAAAGAAAAGACAAAAAGCAAAACAGATTTATTTTACTCATTCACATGCACAGTAGTAGAATGTTTAATGTATTGAAGTTACATGCTTAGGACAGTAGAATTTCATACATGTTAACTTAGAATTATTTTTTAATCATAGTCTCTCCATAGTTAGTTAGAAAATGGTGTGTTTGTAGCGTTTGATTTCGGTCTTTTTCCTTATTGTAGTAAACAAGCTTTCTCTTGGAATAGATTTCTCTTTCCCCCATCATTAATTAAGCTTCTTCTGAATCCATAGAAGTCTAGCTTGAAGAACCCTAGTAGTCTATCACCAGCAGAATAGTGACAAAGGGCAGAACCATCACTTTTACTTGTGTATACAACATTGTCACCTCCAAGTTTGTATGAACCCCGGGTTGATAAAGTAAAGTTGGTAACCTCAGGAGTTGCAACATTCTTGCTGCAATACTGGTGCTCATCACTTTTTGGCATTGTTTCCAGGGAGGTGTCTGAGTAATATGTGATTACTTCTTTCTTTATTCCATTTCTTGTTTCTGATATTCTGCTATTAGTTCATTTCTGCAAGATTAATTTAGTTTTCTTCCTTTTCCATTTTGCATTCTTTGGTTTCCTTTCCATTCTTGTTGTGGGGGAAAGTATCCAACTCGGAATGACCCTAACCCACTCTAAGGGTGACAGTTCCTTAGCAACAGCTGAAAGCAAAGCTATCTAAAGTTTCTTCTTTATGACATGCAAGAGATAAAAGGGAGAGATCCACTTACCGATGTCTTGCGCAAATGGTCGATCCAATCTCCTTTGTTTGCCGCTTGCTCCCAGCTCCAAGTATTTTCACGGGCCCAACTACACGAGATCCTACAAATAAGACAAGAAAAGGAAACTACAAGAAGCATGCATTCATAATCGATTCAAGGATTAGCATAAATCAAAGACGCAAGTAAGACAATATACCATTGAAACACATGCGAATAGAAGAACCTCAAATGCTTTATTAATATATGGAAGTAAGGTTCAGGCGGTGATACAACCATGCAAGGTCCAATCCAGCATCACCTTCCCGACGGAGAGAAATCTCTTCTTCACCTCCCTCAAGCAATCACCCAATACTCACAACTGTAAACCAACAGCGATTCTTTGCACTAAATTCCGGCCTCCAGATCCCATGGGATGAGATCCTTATATAGAGTTTTGGAGTGAAGATAAGTCAGCTTGATGTGTGACTTGTTGTCCTCTTCAACTCTAGTTGTTCTTCAGTTCTTCACTCGGAGTTTCTGCCTTCCACTTGGAGTTTTAGAAGCTCTTAACCCATCATTAGGCGAATCTTATGATCAAGTGTCTTTTTGGAAGCTTCCTGGGCACTGGCACATTGAGAAAAACATTCCTCCACATGTAAAAGTACGCCCAGCGCAGGTAGCCTTTGTTGCACTTGCAATGCAGCGCAGGTACACCATGGAGCTCTTGACATTCAGCGCAGATCCCTAGTGGAGCAGCTAATTTGATCCAAAACTAACCTGTTTTTGAGTGTTTTTCAGTGGAGAACTGATTTGCAGTGCTGTGGTTTGCTGACCTTGTTCCTCTAAGGGTAAGAACAACATGTTTAGGGACTTTGGATCCCTTAGATTATTGAAATTTCATGCTCTATGCTGTCAGGCACAAAAATGTCTATAACAGTTGCCCCCTAAAGTATGAGGTCGTTTATCGGGTGAAATGCTTTATTAGGAGGATCCGAAGTTCATTCAATCGTCGGGAGGTGACCTGTAACAAAATACAATACAATACATTATCTTTTCATACTTTCTTTTCATGAACTAGCTGATGCGGGCATTTCCCATGCTCAGCTTTATAAATACATTTGTTGTACATAAACAGACGATCGTCTGATAATAGACTGATAATTCTCTGCTTTTAATTATCATCCTCTTTTAGTAGGATGATCATCTGCTGCACATGTCTATTTTTTTATCTCCTGAATATATATCGCAGCCTGGATGGATGAAACTAGATCTGGGGTCTTCAAACTTGTCCGATCTTCACTCTGGTACAAGTCGATCCATGTGAGAATTTCTTGAAGGCGAACATGGAAAGACATCGGTTGATTACCATTCAATAATGTAAACTGTTAACAAGCGCGAGAGGAATCACCGATAATGATGATGACCCTCAAGGTACTGCAGCACAATTCACGTGGTGTGAATATAGGATCTGACGTCGAACACCACGCAAAGTCTCCTGGTCGAAGGTCATTAATGTATACCTATCGCCGGGAGTGAGAAACTTGCCATTGAGGCATGCAAGCTTCAAAGTACTGAGGGGGTGTTCCTAGATCAACTTCTTGGATAATGAGCTGATGTCGACAAGAAGTGATCCGTCAAAGGAGGGCCTTAATGAATCCCACATCAGTGACACGGAACGGAGCTAGTGATGATGGTGAAAACGATCTGTGAAATATGATTCAGGGTGGCGGTCATGGAAGGATGAAAGATGATGTACGGTAGTGGATGGGACCCGGTTGACACTTTCTGAATGACATCTCTTGAACATATAACGACACTGATGTGATGGATCGGTAGCATTACCCCATGTATGGATGGTATGGCGAGACCATGGTGAAGGGACCAGTGAATGATAATAACCCAACCTGATATTTACGGAGGCAAAAAGTGTCATGTTCAAGAGCGACTTGCTACCATTAAGCTTTGAGGTTCTTCCCAATTTTTCCCCAGTCATTTCTGACCAGTACCTCTTTATTTTTGGCAAGCTTGAGGAGGATAACATATGCTTGATCTATAACCTGCCCTTCGGGCAAGCCCATCGCTATGTTTTAACGAGCCTAGCGATAGGGAAACTCGTTCTCGTCTAAAGACAAGTTTGTCGCTATCTAATATTTTTAACGAGCCCAGCGACAAAGACAACTCGGTCCTTTTCAATTTTAGAGAGTCTGAAAAGGGTACATAAAGTGGACTCCAGGGGTCCTTTTTCGTCATCTAATCCCTTAAGTCCGAAAAAGTATAAAACAATACAGAAGGGATGAATGTTCGATATCTTTATCGAGCCGAACTAGACAAGCGCTCGATCTTTTTGTGCAATAATCCCTCAGGTCCAAGAAGATTAAAATATAGAGGAGGGATAGCTCTTCCGGTCCTTTTAACGAGCTGGAAGGCCAAAACTCGGCAAACTTTTCATTTTTTACGAGTCAGTGAAAAGAGCTCAAAGAAGACTCGTATTTTGAGGAACGAGTGATAAACTGGGATAGCAGCAGATTCCAGGTACAGGTTGGAATTTTCCAATCATGGCAGTATTACAAGGACGGCTAGGTGGGATCACTCTTCGCAGCTGTTCCTCAAAATAGGTAAACAATCAAGTGGATGTGAATGATCGGCCAAATGAAAAGTGGAGGTGACGGTGCACAAACACGACCAAGGCTTTTATGGCTGATGAATTTACGGTCTCAAATGGTTATTTACCGGTTCATTTTTTCTGAATGAGCTTGAACACTGGGGGAAGCCTACTCACAAGCTCATGTTTATTTTTTAACGAGCATGAATTTCCGCATTAAAACTGCTCGAATCTTGCGTTTATTTTTTAACGAGCATGAACTTTGCCAAAACTGCTCGTTTTTACCAGTCATAAAGTAGTAAGGTCTCATGGAAGATCGCTATTTTTTAAAGAGCTTCATCTCCCTACGTATTGCTCCATATCCTCTCTTTATGAAAGCTGTGTATCGGCCTATCCTACGGGTTAGAGGGGTTAGTCCTACCTAAAACTAAAAAGCCGCCCGCGCTTGCATTCCAAGAGGTTTGCATGCCCCCAGGTGTAAGTCTAATTTCAAGGCTGCCCCTACTTTTCCGTCAAAAACCTTTGTTTTCAACAGGTGAGGCTTACCTCCTTCAGGTTACCCAAATATTGTTCTGCTAATTCTTTCAAACAGAAACTTTCTTCGGCGATGTCTATCATTAAGTTACACAAAGATGGTTACAATTTGTTGCAGCAATTGAATCCCTTTCTTTGGAGGCTGCCCCTACTTATCCTCTAAAACATTTGTTTTAATGGGTGAGGCTTGCCTTTAATCCAAAGATGGTTACTACTTGCTGCCGCAAACGGATCCCCTTCTTTAGCAGAGCCTACTTATTTAGACAAAGGTGAATGACGACGCTCCGCCACACACTTAACTTTAACAAAAGAATCTTTTTCCAGAACAACCCCATTCCTAACAGCCCCTTCTTCCGCATGAGAGCTCTTCCCGGCTCTTCTGTTTTACGAAGAAGAAGGAGGGGACGAGGTATGGACTAGTCATATTCTCCCGCGGAAATTCTACTTTACACCCAAGGTTTCTTCTACCTCCAGAGCAGACCAGGATGCATGCCCCCTGGGTTCCGGCCCTACTTTCCTGAATCACTCGCACTCATCAGGAAGAAGAACCGGAGGTAGAGACCTTTCTTGATCAAATAGACCATTCAGGATAGGTATGTGACTATTCGCGATGCGTGATCCCGGAAATGAAAGTTGGTCTACGAGCTTGACCATTCTTCCTTCGTATGGAAAACACATTATTCGAAAGAGTGAGGAGACTATTGCTTCCATGCAATATATGTAGTCTCGTCCAAGGAGTAGGTTATAATCTAAGGGTCCTTGGACGACCATCAAATTCATCTTGACAGCCTTCCCTTTCAATGTAATAGGCACATTAGGTAGAATCCCTAATGGTCGACTGGTTCCTTTGTCAAAACCCGAGAGATGCCTTGTCTCGGGCAAAAGCGCCGGGCAACCCAGTGCTTTCCAAGCAATAGAGGACAGGATACTCACAGATGCCCCTTCATCAATGATAGTTCCAACCATCACCATTTTGTATATTTGGACTATAATCCTAAATGGTATACTGGCTGGTAACCGGGGTCTGCCTAGTTGGTTCCAATCAAAGGACACAACCAGGTTGCTTGGTGGTGGGACCGAATATACGGCCGGGTATGATCCTGATGACGCTCCTTCCTGCGATAAAGGAGTGGGCACATTGCCCTGATGTTCATCAGAATCGGCGTTGATGAAAAGAATCTGGACGGTGTCATCCTTACTCTCTTCGGTAGGGGTGTTAACTGAGGATGAATCCTCAATGACTGCGGTATTTGAAGATGAAACTTCTAAAGGGAGAACCGGGTCAACTGCCATTTCGACCTTTGGACTTTCATCCGGTCCGGATTCAGTAGGTTCACTTTCAGTGACTGACACTTCAGCTGGCCCTATGAGCGGGGCAGCTGTATTTTCGACCAACGAAGGACTTGGCGCGAGTTTTTGGTATCCAAGAGGAAGTAGCAACGGTGCAGCCGGTTGATCTTCCAAAAATCTCTTTGCTTCATCTAAAAAGGGACAACGGCAAAGGGTGTGATTTCCTTCACACATTTCGAAGGGGAATTTCATTCCCCTTCGTCGTCTGGGACCTTCACTTTCGCTGGTCGACGGTAAGCATTCAACCTGGTTGTCAGAGGTTGACGCTTCCGAACTGTGCAAACGAGGGGACCAGTCCCTTAGTATCCGGGGAATACTGGGACAATCACGGTGGAGGTGGTCTCCTCTACATATGACACATGGTGATTTGGGCCCGGTCCGTGCTGGGTGTGGGTTTTTGTTAGATACCTTTTGCTTGCCCCCAGGCGCCTTTGGCTCCTTCTGCTTCTTTTCTTTCTTCTTCTTTTCCTTCTTCTTTTCTATGGGAGCCGCGCTTTTGGCGGCTTGACCTTTCGAAGAAGAAGGATCGGAGGAAGGCGTATAAGAAGTGGAAGGCTGGAGGGTAGCTCTAGACGGGTCTAACTATTGACTAGACTGTTCAAGAACCGTGGTGGTCTGAACTACAGCGGTTGAGAATAGCCAAACTAGCAAGCCAATTGTCAGTCCTGGAAGCGACAATGTGGCCATGTGGGGCGCACCAACTTCTCCCCAAGAGGAGAAAGGGCTAGGGGTCCCATCATGTGGAATCCCTTTGTTGGTGTGTTCCATGTTCTCAACCTTAAGATCAACGTAGGAATCAGGGGTAATTATGTTCCGTTTAAGATGAATTTTATATGACGACGCTTTAGACACAACTTGTTTTTTCACTTTTTAAGAGTCGAGAAAAAGCTAAAGATGACTCTAGTCTCCTTCGATGTATTAACGAGCCCGAGGTGACAAATGCTCGGATGGACTTTTTTCAGTTATAGAGTTTGAAAAAGGCCAAAAGAAACTACTCTGGAGTTCTAGGCAAGGGTGTGCCAAACCTTTCGCGAAACCACAGAATACGTTTTACGGTACGAGTGGTCGATCTTCGTGAATGTTGTGTTCACTGCATCGCGATTAGTAGGGCGGCCGACACGGCTTCCTATGGATAAAGGCTTTGTTCCTATAGGGGTCCCCCAATATACGCGGGGGCACAAGTCCGTATTAGTGCTATCGTCCCTCAGGAGGAATCACCCACCTTCGTAGAGATCGACAGTCACTATGTTTAATGACGCCGGTTCACGTCTCTACCTAGACCTCTACTGTGTTTCGTTATGTTTCAAAGCATTGTTAGATAAATTCAGTTCTTTTTAGGTTGATCTTGCTTAGCAGTTTGCCTTTATGGATCACCACGTGATGTATGATACAACTCCTAAATGCAGTCTAAGAATGATAAGCAAGCTTTTTCAATTCTTTCAACTTATGAAAACCTTAACTACTGAAGGAAAAGAAAGACATCATCTTTTCAAACAGATCATAGAGCACACACTCATGCACTTTTCCTAAATCGACATGCAAACTGTCAAAATGCACATGCACAATGCAAGTATTTCTTTTCTTCTTCCTTAATGTTGGTGTATTACAAAAAGAAAGCTGTTGTATAATTCCGAATTCAATTTCAAGCGAAAGCAAACAAGTGTTTGTCCAATAATCAAATGAACACCTTAAGATTCACTCGTTTCAACACAAGAAATACTGAAATTCGAACCATATAACGAAAGCAAATGCTCAAGCAGCTATGAACAGCAATAAACTAGCTCTTAGAATCACAACGATACTTTCTCATAGGTCTAGATCTAAGAGGTCATAGCAAGACTAGTTCACTTTCGCTATGGGAAACTGTGAATGACGGCAAGAAATACAATAAGAACAATCACGGTTTCTTCATACAACTGAGGCGGAATGAAGGCAAAGAGAAGTGGTTTCAGCTGGGTATACAGGTTGACAACAGGCTGCAAAAACAATACTGAAAACTGGGCAACAGACAGTGGGGAATCCCAGCTGCACAAGGCAAGACTGGATCAGCGTAGGTGCTGCACTGTCAATATGAGATGCAGCACAGGTATCCCCTTCGGGACCTGCGTTGCAGTGCAGGTAGCCTTTGCTTCAGCTGCACTGATGAGACAACTCTCGTCTCTCTCAGATTCCGGGCCACAGTTTGCTCAAAAATCAATGGTTTTTGGCCAAATCAGAGGCTATCAGTCAAGTATACACTAGAGGATGATTAAAGGAAGATGAAAACTATCACAAAGAGCTAAAAAGAGTCCTTGTGGATCAGCTCTTCAGATCATAAACATGCCCAGCACTGGGCTAGAGTAGCTTCCCTCTACTTTGCATTCGAAGGACTCGAATGTAGTTCGATTCGGTACTCCTTTGTTTAAGAAATGAATAGCAAGAAACACAAGCTACCAACAAGACACGATCCCCAGCGGAGTCGCCAGTCTGTTGTGGGGGAAAGTATCCAACTCGGAATGACCCTAACCCACTCTAAGGGTGACAGTTCCTTAGAAACAGCTGAAAGCAAAGCTATCTAAAGTTTCTTCTTTATGACATGCAAGAGATAAAAGGGAGAGATCCACTTACCAATGTCTTGCGCAAATGGTCGATCCAATCTCCTTTGTTTGTCGCTTGCTCCCAGCTCCAAGTCTTTTCACGGGCCCAGCTACACGAGATCCTGCAAATAAGACAAGAAAAGGAAACTACAAGAAGCATGCATTCATAATCGATTCAAGGATTAGCATAAATCAAAGATGCAAGTAAGACAATACACCATTGAAACACATGCGAATAGAAGAACCTCAATTGCTTTATTAATATATGGAAGTAAGGTTCAGGCGGTGATACAACCATGCAAGGTCCAATCCAGCATCACCTTCCCGACGGAGAGAAATCTCTTCTTCACCTCCCTCAAGCAATCACCCAATACTCACAACTGTAAACCAACAGCGATTCTTTGCACTAAATTCCGGCCTCCAGATCCCATGGGATGAGATCCTTATATAGAGTTTTGGAGTGAAGATAAGTCAGCTTGATGTGTGACTTGTTGTCCTCTTCAACTCCAGTTGTTCTTCAGTTCTTCACTCGGAGTTTCTGCCTTCCACTTGGAGTTTTAGAATCTCTTAACCCATCATTAGGCGAATCTTATGGTCAAGTGTCTTTTTGGAAGCTTCCTGGGCACTGGCACATTGAGAAAAACATTCCTCCACATGTCAAAGTACGCCCAGTGCAGGTAGCCTTTGTTGCACTTGCAATGCAGCGCAGGTACACCATGGAGCTCTTGACATTCAGCGCAGATCCCTAGTGGAGCAGCTGCTTTGATCCAAAACTGACCTGTTTTTGAGTGTTTTTCAATGGAGAACTGATTTGCAGTGTTGTGGTTTGCTGGCCTTGTTCCTCTAAGGTTAAGAACAACATGTTTAGGGACTTTGGATCCCTTAGATTATTGACATTTCATGCTCTATGCTGTAAGGCACAAAAATGTCTATAACAATTCTACAAGTAAGATTTCATTCAAGTAGTTAATTTTCATTCAGTCAGGTAGTTTTCATTCAATATGCAATTTCAATTCTGCAATCATTTTCAAAGTTTGAAAAAAAAACACAAAACAAAACAAAAACATTTTTTTCATGCCTCGTAGGAATAGGGATAACTTAGGGAAATTTTTTCCAAATATCCACTACTTCAAATAGCCAACCTTACCTCTTCTTCGATGGCTATGAATTGGAGGAACCCTTAGTTGAGAAACCAAAAATATTTGAAGAGCCTACAGGGGAAGAAGAAGAAGAAGAACCCATTCCTACTGACCCAATGGCTGAAAGCAAAAATGATAGAGGAAATAGAGAAAGAGTTGAGGGTGCCTTCCCCATCAAGGAAACCAATGGGGATACCAAGATGAAGAATATAAGCCCCTCATCCCTTCCTCATTTCCATGGCCTGACCTCAGAATATCCAGACACTTTCTTGCTTGAGTTTGTTGTCATATGTAGAACCTATGACTTTACTGATAATGAGCACAAGTTGAAACTATTCCCATCCACTCTCAAGGATGCAACGTTGCGCTGGTTCATGCATTTACCTTTGGATAGTATCACAACTTTGGCTCAGATGCAGCAAGCCTTCAACAACAAGTATCGAGACTACTATAGGTCTAACGACACTAAAGAGGAAATTTTTAGGATGACCTTAGGGCATGATGAATCCCTAGAAGATTACGAAGAAAGATTCTAGCTTAGCTACAAAAGGTCTAGGTGCACACTTAACCTTGAGTCACTGAAGCTAGTCCTGCTTAGACGGGTAAGGGAAGATCTTTAGGATACCCTAAACTTGTTAGCAGGAGGGGACATCTACCAGTTACCCTATGAGGATATCAAGACTGTATTTAGAAACCATTCTAGGGTAGCTAGGAAAAAGGGTAGGGGTAGTCAACCTATGGTCAGTTCATCCTCTTCCAATACATCCATTAAGGGTGAAATTGGAAACATGCTGGAGGATTTCAAGAGTGAGATGCTACAAACCCTTGCCCTATAAATGGACACTATGCACATTAAGAGAAAATAGGAGGAAGCAGAGAGAGTTTTAGCCATTTTTTTCCCTAGATGCACTAGGAGGCACCCTAGGAATGAATGTCCATTGATTGGAACTCAATCTTTGAAGAAAACCACTCCACAAACAATTTCCCTTCTCTTCCTGGGCTAAAGTTGTATATCAAGGAGATGAAGGGGTGATTGAAAAACTCTGCTACATAAATAAAAGGAGACCTCATGGGCCTAGGCCATACCAACAGGGCATGCAAGGGTCATCCAATGCATATTACAACCCCAACCATACCATATCCATTCCCTCTTGGGGGACCCATACTCATCCTTCCTAGTTTAAACCTCCTCCTTGGTCCTTTGAACCTCAGTATCATTCCCAGCCAACCAGCCAATCATTTCAACCATATGCTCCACCACAACCTCAATTGAATGCACCATGACAGGGGTGGAGGCCCCCATACAACAATTCTCCAGCTTTATTACCTTCACCACCTACTCAACCACATATTTTACACTCTGCTCCACCTAGAAAGCCCCAGATGCCTGCCCAACCAAATCAGAACTTGAGCAACAGACAGACACAACCAGTATACAGTGGAGATACATCCTATCCAGCTTATGCTATGAAATTTCAAAAAATCACCCTGAGATCTCGGAGAGTACTCCCGGACAACAAACCTCTACCTCCACCTAGGGAGGTTGAGGATGAAAGAGAGGAAAGCATGCCTAAAGTAAATCCACCACCCTTTCCTAAGAGATTAAGCCGTCCACTCCACCCTACCCCAAAGAGATTGAACTTCTGGGAGAATTGAAAAATATATGTGTAAAAATTCCACTTCTCCAATCTATAAAATATGTACCTATTTACAACAAGTTGATCAAGGAGAAGTGCTTCAAGCATCCATGGAGGAAAAGAATAGATGCCCCTACCATTAATGTCATTGGATAGCTGTCCGACTTAATGTTGGGGTAGGTAATCTGTCCAAAGTGTTTGGACCCTGGAATCCCTGTGGTAGATGTGCACATCAATGGCACCATTGTCCCACACACTTCGATTGATCTTAGGGTTGCCATTAATGTGATGACCAAGGACACCATGCTCAAGCTCAAGCTCCAGGGTTCACTGAGAAAGACCACAACAGTCTTGCAACTTGTAGACCACTCCATAGTGACCCCCAGGGGATTGTGGAGGATGTGATGGTCTCCATTGACTCTTCGGAATACCCTGCAGATTTCCCAGCTCTCCAGCCTAAGGCTAAGCTTACTGGTTAGCCATTGTTGATGTCTACATTAGCTACAGGGCTAGAAATATGACTATAAAAAATGGGCATATGCCCAAGTAGTTAGACCAATACCTTTAAAATCAACCATATCTATAACATGACTTACCTTTATGGCTGGAAGAGGAGGAATAATATGAATTTTATTCCACCCAACTTCCTACCTTAGAAACAACCACAGGATGGGGACAACCAGATGAAGATGATTTGATTGAACACATACTCCAAAGTCCAACTCCCAGTACATTATCCTTAGAAGAAATAGTAAAGGAAACCCAAAACAACCATCAGATTGATCTATGCTTAGCTGATTCCAACCCTATCCATGTCAAAACCAAAGAATTCGGCCCTGAGAGAACTTTGAAAATCAACCCATCTCTTTTTGTTCACCAGGAAGAAAAGATGTGCAACATGCTAAAGGAACATTTCGATGTCTTTGCTTGGAGTTACAAAGAAATGAAGGGAATGCACCCCTCAGTGTGTACTCACCACATTTATATCAAAGAAGGGTGCAAAGCAATTCGACAACGCCAAAGGAGGATGAATCCAACTCTTAAGGATACAGTCAAAGAATAATTGCAAAATTTGTTAGATGTAGGATTCATTTACCCTATCTCATATAGTGAGTGGGTCTCTCCTTTGGTGTTGGTTCCAAATAAAAATGGTAAGTGGAGGATTTGTGTCGATTACAAAGAGTTAAACAAAGCCAAAAAGAAGGTCCATTTCCCTCTACCTTTCATCGACCAAGTGCTAGATGGCCTGAAATGGAAAAAAAATTCCTCTTTCCTAGATGGATTCAACAGGTACAATCAAATCTAGACCAGCCCAGAAGACTAGGATAAAAGCACCTTCACTTTCCCTTGGGGTAATTTCACCTATAGGGTCCTTCCCTTTGGCCTATGCAATGCCCCTACCAATTTCCAGACAGCAATCCTGAGTATCTTTGTCGAGCTCATCCATGATGCAGTAGAGATTTATATGGATGATTTTACACCTTATGGGTGTGATTTCTAGGAGGTTGTCCAACTTAGGTAAAGTGTTGAACAAATGCATTGAAATGAACCTATCTCTTAGTCTTGGAAAATGTGAGTTCTTGATTACTGCAGGGATTGTGCTACGTCATTCAATATCCCAACAAGGACTGCAACTGGACCCAAACAAAATAGCTATCATCCAAAGGGTCCCACCTCCGAAAAAACATAGAGATGTCAGAAGTTTCCTAGAGTTAGCTGGATACTATCAAAGGTTTATAAACAACTTCAAAAAGATAGCTTCTCCTTTATTTGGGTTGTTGGCCAAAGACTCTGAGTTTGCATGGTCAAAAAGCTCTCAAGAGGCCTAGACACCCTGAAGGACAAGTTGACCACTCCACTGATTCTCCGAGGCCCAAATTGGACCCTACCTTTTCATATACATGTTGATAACTCACACAAAGCCATACGAGCAACTCTAGGCCAAATAGATGAAAAATTGTTTTATGCCATTTACTTTATTAGTAAGAAAATGTCAAAGGCCAAACTGAACTACAATGACCGAAAAGGAGCTCCTAGTTGTTGTGCATTCATTGAACAAATTTAGGCGTTACATTATAGGTTATCAAACATTTGTACATACTAACCATGCTACAATCAAATATTTAATGAATAAACTTGATGTGAATGCCCAGATTATTAGATGGTTACTTTTATTACAACAGTTTGATCTAACTATTGTTGATAAGCCTGGCAAGGAAAATTTTGTTGCAGATTTTTTGTCCAAATTAACTTTGCCTATAGGCGAGGAAGGGATGGTTGATCATCAGCTACCAGATGAACACTTATTCTCCATTTCAGTTCTCTCTCCATGGTTTGTTGACATAGAAAACTATTTGGTATCTGCACAGTTCCCACCAAATTTGTCCTCCAAATAGAAAAGCAAGATTGTGAGGAAGAGCACCCCATTCACTTGGATTGGGGGAAACCTCTTCAAACTAGGCCCAGATCAAATTCTGAGAAGATGTGTCAGGGAGGAGGAAGTATTTGACATCCTTCTGACCTGTCATGATGGGCCTTGTGGAGGTCACTTCGCAGCAAAGAGGACAACATTCAAAGTGTTACAAGTTGGTTATTATTGGCCCACTCTTCATCAGGATGTGAGAAGATATACTAGTCAGTGTGATCGGTGCCAAAGGATGGGAAAGCCTACTCCAAAGGATGAAATGCCTCTACAACCTCAAGTGACTTTTGAGCCATTTGACAAGTGGGGCATCAATTTCATTGGACATATTGACCCTCCTTCTAAGAAAAAGCAGTATATCATTGTGTGCACTAACTATCTGACTAAGTGGGCTGAAACCAAGGCAATTAAGGCAGAAACAGAGGAGAAGGTGGCTTAGTTCTTAAGGGAAAATGTATTTTACAATTTTGGGTACCCTAGAGAACTAGTCATTGATCATGACAACTAGTTTACATCCAACATGATTGACGACTTGTTAAGCCAACACAAGATCAATCATAGAACCTCCACTCACTATCACCCAAAATATAATGAGCAAGTGGAGGTGACCAATAGAGCGCTGGAGGGGATTCTGATCAAAGTGGTTAATACCAGCAGAAAATATTGGGTAGATAGACTAGTTGAGGCCACCTAAGCCTACAATACCACCTGGAATACCATCACTAAATTCACACCCTATGAGTTGGTCTATGGGAAAAAGGCCCTGTATTCCATTTAATTTGAGTACAATACATTGAGGATGGCAGTCCAACTAGATCTAGATCTCAACAGTGCACAAATATAAAGATTGCTCCAGTTGAATTGGTTAGATGAGTTCAAAATGCAGGCCATCCTACACACAGAGCTAACTCAAATTCGGAGGAAGATCTAGCATGACAAGAACATCAAGGATAAGCAATTTCAAGAAGGTGATTGGGATTTTTTATATGATGCCAAATATAAATAATTTAAGGGAAAGTTAAGGACTAGATGGCTAGGGCCTTATGTCATAGAGAAATGTCATGATAATGGTTCAGTGTAGATCATAACCATAGATGCAGAGGCCATTCCTTTACTTGTTAATGGGCACAAATTGAAAGTTTATAGAAATTGTCAAAGAAAGAGTTCATTGATGGTATCAACAAAACAATGATTGTGGTGGAGTAAGTCTTAGCTCCTACCTCATCAAGTCACTGAGAAAAAAGAAAAATAAGGAGACTCGGAAGAAAACCTCCATGAGGTGCCTGGGTCCCACTGTTGGGTTGAAAATCTCTTGAGGCAGCCCAATGGTGTCAAAATGAAAAAGAGAAATAAAAATATCTCTAGGTGAAAACCTCTCTTGAGATGCCGAGGGAAAGCAACTAGGATGAAAACCTCTTAGAGGTGGACTACTTGTTTTCAAAAAAAAAAAAAAAAGAGAAAAGAAAAATTATGAAAATATTGTTTGCAGGTCAGCAGGAGGACGATCAGAGCAACAATGGAGAATCAAAGGGGACCGATTCAACTCATATTTTTATTTCTTCATTCATTATCCTTCATCATTCCACCATCCCTTTTATTTGTTTCACTCATTTGCCTAAGTTTGCAAAGGTTATGTGTTTTCTACAGGATTCCCTATAAACCTACAGGATCCCCTGAAAACCTACAGGATGATCCTGTAGGAATTACAGTGGCTTGGGAATCCTAAATGAAGTAACCCTAGAGCAAGGAAAGAAATTTCCCATGGCAAAGAAATAAATTCCTATATCACCATCTCATTACCATAGCTCTCTCGACCATGATCACCGTTGCATGCATAAAAAAAAGCAGTTTCCAAAAAATTACATTTTCAAAAAAAAAAAAAAAAACACAAAGAAAAAAAGATTAAGACATAGATCAAGGGGACAACACCTGAGGTTTATTTTTCATCATTCACAAACCCCTAGACCTCCTCTCTGCCCATGTTGATCATCCTCGGGTCCCAACAATCGAATATGATTAAAAATTTTGAGGGAGAAGCAGCTATAGGACATCCTGTAGGAAATCCCATAGAAGCCTATCCCATAAAACAAAAATCATAGGTTGTAGCAAGTTTCAAAAATGGAGATCCAAAGGTAGAAGAAGCTCCTCCAGAGCCTAGTAGCAGTAGCAGCAACATCAACACCAGCTACCTTCACATCAAAGAAAATTGTCAAAGGACCATAAAAAATGGAGAAAAGCACATGCAGCCAATACACAACAAAGACTTCATTTCTTCAAACAAACTATATCAAGGCATCATTACCACAGGTAAGTATCTCACTTCCACTATCTCATTAGCATACTGTGATCAAAAAATGTAAAATTTGTGAATGATTTGGTTTATAAACGAAAGGTGGTTAGTTAACTTGGCCACTTTCATTCAGTCAATGAGGACAAAATAGTTAGTCCTCACACACGTGGTAGCAATAAAGTCAAAGAAAATGAGGATGAGGTCGAAATAAGTTAAGCTACGAATGCCAAAAGTGGGAGTTGATTCTAAGGAGAGGAGAATGATGATGTGGTAGTGGGACCATTGGTCCAAAAATATATATGCGTATCTCAACTGTCAGCACACTAGCTCACTCAAATCAACCATAAGAGGAAATAAACGTTGATCTCCATGCATAGATGCATTCGCATTCTTGAGGCTCACACTAGCAAAGTCTCTCTTAGCCCTCAAGCAACCTACGAGAGAGGAAAATTTCATTTTTTTTTTGGTGCATGACCACCTATAGGATCCTACAGCAAATCCTACAGGATCCCACAAGAATCCTTCATGATAGAGTAAGGCAGTCTACAGGATTGGCAGTGAGCAATTTCATAAGGAGAAAAATAGGGGTTGGCTACATCAAGCATTGTAAGGAGGTAGGCTCTACATTTCCTCCCATTTTTCCAAGTGAAAGGAACAAAAAAATCTTCTAATTTGTTGAAATTGATTGCAATATAAGGGAATTGTATCCACAGAAATTTCAGTTAAATTTCCTCCTTCATTGAAATTTTGTATCAATCATATATACTCCTCCATCCATCAAACAAAATGATAGGGGGGTTTAATAGAAGGGAGCCCATCAACACCACAAGGATTCATCAACACCCTCCTGTGCTAGAAATATTCACAAGGCATAATTGGATGGGTTTGTTTGAGAAATTGAGGGGGTATGATGATGAAGTAGCCAGAGATTTTGCTCTCTCCCTCATTCCACTGACTAGGACCCATGCCATTGTTGTGGTGAGAGGCCTCTCCATAGAGCTCACCCCTAAACTCATAGGCATAATTACCACACTTCCCTCAGGAGTGCCTTGGAGAAAGGAAGACAAGGGAAATAGCCAAATTGCAATGAATAATTTCTTTCTAGAGGGAGAGGAGGCCATGGAAGACAAAAATGGAGTGAGAAGAGCAAGCCTACCATAACCCTGGAATGAAATAGCTACCACATCATAAAATTTATATCATGTGAAGGTAGGTACAGTGTGGTATATGGATACCACTTTAGGCTTCTTGAAGAATTGAGGTTTGGAGCAGCTACACCTCCTCACCAAAGACTCAGCATACCCTACTTTATTCTTCAATCACTGATACATATGAGCATGAAGGTACGGGAAGGAAACTACCAATAGCTAGCCCATCATGGGTTAATTAGACTCATCATAGAATATTCCCTCCAAAACCTTAGAATTCCTATCACATGGGCAATTTTCAGAGACATGTAGATGGAGGAGGGTATAAAAGCCCTTGAATATGACAAGAGCCCTACTGCCAGTGAAAGGGATAAATAAGAAAATGAAATAGATGAAGAACAAGCTAAGAGGGATGAAGAGGAAATATATGAGGAAGAAGAGGAAGAGAAAGAGAAGGAAAGTGGTGAAGAAACAGAAGAAGATGACAAGGAGGAAATTGATGAACAAGGTGAGGAACCAGAGGGAGAAGAAGAGGAGAAAGAAAAAGATGAAAAGGGTAATGGAAAAGAGGAGGAAAAAGACAAGGAGGAGTCACCTAGGGTGTGTCTAGAACCCACTAAGAAAGAAGCAGCAACTTCCCTCCCTGCCCTTAGCACCCCTATCAAACAAAAACGCAAAAGACAGAGACAAACCCCTTTGTATTTTAGAACAAGAAAAAGTGCTAGAATAAGGCAGGGAAAACCTCAAACTCCCACTAAGGTTCCTATTGTTATTGAAGACTCACCTAAACAGCAGGAGAATATGGCTCCTCTTATAAAAACTCAAGGAGAAGGATCCTCAGGACAAACCTCCCCTAAGTCTCTTATCACTTATGTGAGAAGGCCTGTGACTAGATCTGCCTCATCCAAGGGAAAAGACATCCTATAGGATACACAACAGGACCTATAGGAAGCAGAGGCAATCCTACAGGAAACTCTGCTAAACCTACAGGAAACTCAAAAATTGGATAAGGAAGGGAGTATGCAGCAAGAAACAAAGAAGGAGGACCCAGAGCTAAGGGAACCTAGTCCTCAACCTAACCTTGACTCCTACTACATATTTATTGAAGGGGGTAGGGTCATTCCACAAAAAATTTCCATCCCATTATTCTTTGAGCTTGAGAAAGAAAGAGAAAGAACACATAGATGGATGAATATTTCCAAGTCCAAGGGAGTGGAGGACATAGGTCACATGGAGTAAAAGCTCAAAGAGATGGGTAGAGAACTAAGCAGCCTCAGGAATAGAGAGGCCATAATGAAAGCTCAGTTGGAGGCAAAAAATGCAAGGTTGAAAGGACAGTTGTAGGAAAGAGAGAACCAACTGGCATCCATGGCCCGTCTATCCTTAAAGGGAATCCAGTGCAGGATGTCAGCTAAGTCCTATGCATTATACCTTAAGGAAAAATGGTTTCATTTCTAAATCAAGACCCTAGAATAGAGAGGCACTATGCTATCCCAGGATTATAGACAGTTCATTGATCTTTGTGATCAAATCACATTGGAGGACAGAGCTAAGATGTCTGAGTTATACTTACATAACATGGCCTTGACAGATCTAAATGTATGGGACCCTAATGCAAAACTAAGGGATCTACAGTTGATGATTTTCGCATCATGGATGAACCATGAGGAAGCAAGGGCTGTAGAAATGAAGAAGATATTGGCAAGGAAGAAAATAGTGCCTCTCATGATAAGAGTTGAGTAGTCAAATCCAATTGTTGTCATCAACACACATAATTTAATTGCAAATGATCCTCAACTTGCACCCAGGTATCTTGTTTCCCAAGAGAAAGAAATTACACATTTTGAGGATTTGTTCAAGCTATTAGGGGATGACAGCATGCAAGTTTGCCAAAGGAGATGGAATACTTTGCCATACAATTTGAAAATCAGAGAGTACCATTCTTCTCAAAGAATGAGAGAAGCACTGAACAAGACACCCATGTACAAGCAAACCCTCCAAAGGCTCAAAGTCAATTAGATTGGCTTGAGACTCAATTCACCACTGCTCTTGGGGATGTTAGAAGGAAGGAAGGAAGAGGAAGAAAGAAATTAGTGGGAGGAGATAGAAAGGAAGGCAAGATTCTATGCATAAGAAGGGGAAACCATTGCAGAAGCATGGGATGTTAGGGAAGCCACTAGAGCTATGAAAGATATGGATATTGATTGAGATGCTCAAATGATGAGAAACACTTTCAGTGCGGGGTGATGATGAGCCTCATAATTGGGTAACTATATGGACCTTAATTCACCTCCTAGCTTAGTCAAATCAACTCTTCTCACAATTTATTACATGTTTTGATTATATTTTGTTTAATGAGATAAGTCAAAGTGAGATATTATGCCTAATGGACTAATGTGCATTGAATGCAGGTTTGTGAGAGAAAATCAGGGAATTTTGGCAAGATTAAAGGTTGAAACTCGAATGGGACAAGGAAGAGATATTGTAGGAGGTAAATCCTCCTCATTTACTCCTCCCTCATTTCAATATTCCTCCATCAATCACACTAGCTTGGAGTACAAGCAACCAATTCATGAGGATCAAAATGCAACAAAGAAAGTGATAGTCAAAGAGTTAGTTTATCTCGAGATTGGGAGCCGAGACTCCCTAGATTTAAGAAGTCGTTGGAGACTTCAGTGGTATAAATAAAAATGCCTAGAGCCTCATTAGGATTTAATTTTTGTTGTCAAGACACTAGTTATTTTCTAGCTCAAGACTTGTGGAAGACATTGCTATGTACTTTTCTGTTTTGATAATGAGAATGAGCTTTTTCTTGATCTAGCACTGAGTTAACTCAAAATTCTGAAGCTCTTGGGTTAGGGACCAACCCTAGCATAAAATTCTCCTCTTCTTGTATCTGTATGCTTAGATTGATTTCATAGATTCATGGTTAAATTCTCTTTAGAAGTATTTCATTGCAAGTAGTGTAGATTTGATTAATTTGTTTATTAGTTTGCTTCCATTTGTGATTTACTTCAGTAGTAGTTTAGAAGAGATAAAGGAACATCAAAAATCTTTCAATAGGTTTTTTTTCCTCACTTCCTCCTTTAGGGATCATGATTTGAGGAAAGGACACCTATGCAACCCCAAAAAGACAGAAATCTACTTTTTCATAGAATTTAGAGTTTTCTATACTTAAGCCAGCATTTGATCAGTTTGCAAGAGTAGGATCTAGTTATCATTTCTTCCATATTTAGCCTTACGATAGATCTCATCAATGATTCCATCTTATTCTGCAAGTTTTCCTCATTCATGAAGTAGACAACTATCTCATTAAACTCTGTTTTTCTAGCTTAATGAAATTCTTCTTGTTTACATAATTTTTGGGTGAATACCAATGCTTATGTAGTGAAGGTGTTTTAGAAGTACAGAGAGATCTTATAGTCAGCAACCTCCTTCCAACTTCATCCATCCATGATCATTCCTTGTTTTCACTAATACCCTCACGAATTTCATCATTTTACAAGGAAACTTCTCCAAGCATGTTGAGCAAATCCAACCATCTCCCAACCTTGGTTTTGAGTTCTAAGTGATCCTAGGCATTTCCTTGCTTCATTCCAACCACCAAACAACTTGCCTAAGCCTCCCATCACCTTCAGCACCCATCATTTTTCTCTCGGTTGTATCTTGTAGAAATACAGGGAATCCTGTAGGTTTTTAGGACATCCTATAAGTTTTCCAATAGTCACCTATTTTGAGGCTGAATTGAGGGAAAATCTCTAGGAAGCCAGAAAAGGTCACCTAAGAGCCTCCCAAATCTTCCAACCATTGACCAACATCCCTAAGCAACCTGCCACATCACCAAAAGAGATTAGCTTTCACAATTTTCCATAAAAAAAGAAGACAAAAAGAAAAACAGATTTATTTTAGTCATTCACATGCACAGTAGTAGAATTTTAATGTTTTGAACTTACATGCTTAGGATAGTAGAATTTCACACATGTTAATTTAGAATTATTTTTGAAGCATAGTCTCTCCAAAATTAGTTATAAAATGATGTGTTTGTAGCATTTGATTTCAGTATTTTTCCTTACTACAGTAGACAAGCTTTCTCTTAGAATAGATTTCTCTTTCCCCCATCAATAATCAAGCTTCTTCTAAATCCATACAAGTCTAGCTTGAGGAACCTTAGTGGTCTATCGCCATCTGAATAATGACAAAGGGTAGAACCACCACTTTTACTTGTGTATACAGCACTGTCACCTCCAAGTTTGTACAAACCCCAGGTTGATAAAGTAAAGTTGGTAGCCCTGGGACTTGTAGCATTCTTGCTGCAATACTGGTGATCATCACTCATCAAACACATCTATGTTTTCTACTTCTCCGGAGTCAACATTGTATGGTGGTTTTCTACCACTTGGACATCACCCTCTTGCAGGAGCTTATTCAGGAGCTTCTTCCTCAAACTCATCTTCAAACATGTCAACTAGTGTAATTAACCCTACTAATGAAGGTTTGACATATGAAAAATTTATTAATATGATTTCTAGTAATGTTGGTAATCCATAAACTAACCCAATAGGTGGTTATTATCCACCTAGGGGGAAACCGTCATATCCTCCGCCAAGAGGAAAACCTTTTGGTGGATCTTACCCCACAACTAGGGGAAACCCCCTACCAGGAATTTCCTTAATTATGCTCAAATTCCTCAAACAAGTTTTGGTCAACCTATTATGCCTAAACCCGTCGTTGGAATGCCTTACCATGGAATGAATACAATTTGGAACCCTTCATTAAATCAACAGTCAATTCCAGTTTCTTCTCAAGTGCCTTTATATCAACCTGGTCAACCTCTTAGACAACCTATACAGCAAATACATTTTCAAGGTATGTATTTTCCAGTCCAACCAACCATCCAAGCTAATCCATTGACACCTACCCAACAACCACTTCAGCATACTGTCCCGACTACTCCTCAAACATTGGTAAATTATGCTATACCAATGACTGTTCAAAATCCATGTTTGGATTTGCATCAAAATCCCATTCCAGGAGTATCATAGGTAGTTGTCCCACTTATATCATAAGTTACGGTGCAACCCTTTGTTCATTCTTTACCTCAGGTATCGAGTGTTCAATCCATTCCTATGATTCCGTCAATCCCCAAATACCTGTTGTATAGCCTAACATCCCATATATGCAATTACCGTTTCAAGGGACACCTTTCCAAGGTTTACGTCAGAGTCATTTTGTTCAAGGTCCACCTTTTCAAACTCAATTTCTCCAAGATCAACCTATGCAAAAACAACCCTTTCAAGGACATTTCGTTCAAGGTGAAATGGGTCAGAGTCCCCCTTTTCAGAATCAACCATACCGAAGTCATACGCTTCAACAACCTATACAATCGTAATATGGTATGGCTCATCCTAGATATCTGGGAGGTATGCAGATTCCAAGTACTTATGCTATCCCAAGATATCTTGGGTATCCTCCTCTCAGTATAGGACTCATCCACTAGGGTTATCAGTATCCATCTAAACTTCCTAACCGCCAGTTTCCCTTCTTTGCAACTTTGGATTTGCCTAACCTCTCTCAGTTTACTAATGATCCACTTTTTTATTTACCATTTTGGCAAGTCATTCCTACTAAGTTTCTGAGTGATTTTCCTAAGTTTGAAGGTAATTCAGGTGAATATCCATCCAACAATGTTATGACCTCTCATATTTGGTGGGCGTTCAACTCATTAATCAACGATTCTATTAGATTACAACTTATTCAACGAACCTTAACTGGTTCGGCAGCCAAATGGTATGTAGAATTGTCAAGCGCTTCCTTCGGTACATTTAACACCCTTGCTACAACTTTTTTGACCCATTTTTAGTTGCTCGTTCAATATGATAATGGAACCAAAATTTTAACTTCTTTGAAGCAGTCAACGTCAACCCATATCTCGGATCACATTCATGAATGGAGACGAAGGCATTGCCTGGTTAAAGTTTACATTTGAGACCAAATTTTGGCTGAATGCTTCATAAAATCTCTTTTACTAGGGATAACTGAAGATGTGGCAAAAGGGGGTGTTGTAACTAAAGATCAAGTAATTTCTATGCTCAATACCTTGATCTTGTTTATACTAAGTCTTTTACTTTGAATGAAAAGATCCTAGATTTACCCCGACCTAGTAAAACTAATTCAACCCTTACATGATCACAAGCGACAGATGGAATGATTAGCTCTGTGAGCCAGATATCTAAGAACAAAAAGAAAAATTCTAAGAAAACTCATATTTCAGCTCTATCTGATTCACCTGAAGAAGATCCTTCTCCCAAAATTAATTCGAAAACTAACGCCATAGAGTCATCTATTGACAAGGGTAAGAAATTTGGAAATAAGAAAAAGGAAAAAGGAAAAGCTAAACAAGGCACTCCTTCTAAGGAGAAATCAAACATGATGAACTGTCTGATGAAAATAAAAAACCTTGGTATCCTTGCCTTATTTGTGAGGAATATCAATACACCAAGGAGTTCCCACATCATGCCGAAGTTTCCAAATTCTTCAAAAGTTCATCCACACCCATTGTTTTGAAGGATCCTTTTTCTCCCCAAGTGGTCCAGATTTTAATAGGAATGCAAAAAATTACAGAGATAAACATAAATACAGAGATGCAATAGAAATAATACTTCATTTCATTAATGTAAAATACTGAAATATGCTTACAAACATAATTGTAAATAAACTAGCTTGGGCGATGGTAGCTTATCTCTAAGGAGATATGTGGCAGCTAAATTCCTCTGAACTGTCTTACAATGAGGCTCGAAGACCTATTTATTGTTGAGAAACAATGGAAAACCCTAAACATCCAAAAACCTAACCTTAGGAGATGAAGCGCCAAACTATGGGCCCCGTTTTGGGTAAATTGGTACATCATCTTCCCGGGGTCGTAACTTTGGCATACGATCTTCGTTTGACACACATAATACCTCGTTAGAAAGATATATCCGAGGACTACAACTTTGAGATGAGAAAAATTAGTCCATGGACCCATATTACTCATATTTTCCCAAAAAAAACATTGTTTAGGGCCTCAAAACAGCTCCGGAAGTTTAGGACCCAAAAAACTACTAAAAATAGTAAATTATGCTACAATTAAGGAAAGTGAAAAACTGAAAGATATAGTTGTGGGGGTCCAAGTGGGATAGATGGGTGTCCACAAAAATCCATCTGGATCATTCCTCCCCCATTAGGAATCAATGGTCCCCATTGTGTTGAGTTCCTCCATCAGATGGGGAAACTTCTGCTGAATTTGGTCCCTGGTGAGCTGTTATGCAACCTCTGCTATGTCCAGTAATGGTGGGAAGCATGGTCAAGGGTGGTCTACATTGAACACTTGATGCAAGTGAAGGAATTCAGGAACGTTGTGCTTCAAAGCATTGTTTCCCACAGCCTTGGTACGGGTGTAAGAACCACATTGGATTGGTTTGAGCTTCTGATGGGATCTTATAAGGCATTCTTTTGCAGATGCAACCAGACTTTGTAGCCCACTTGAAACTTGTGTGGTACCTGATGATGATCATGTCACTACTTATAATTGGCATTTTCTAGAATGGAGTGTTGATAGATAGGCCCATTGGGTAGAGGTGCTCAGGAAGTCATATTGAACGAATGCCTGAACTGATAGTGAAACGGTACCCCTGTGGGTGAGGAGAAGATGTCATTGTCTTCTTTCATGACCGTATCCACTTGCTTCTGCTACATGGAGGAACTCTTCCCAGGGGCCATGGATGTGGCTACGATCTTCCCCTTACTTTGAGAGTGAACTATATGGAAAATAAATTTCCTAGTCTGCGAGATGATTTTACTACCTTTCTTAGTAGAGATCAAAGAAGTGGCAATAGGTGGGGCTACCTCCGGTA
Source organism: Pinus tabuliformis (assembly GCA_031772625.1). Taxonomy (NCBI): domain Eukaryota; kingdom Viridiplantae; phylum Streptophyta; class Pinopsida; order Pinales; family Pinaceae; genus Pinus; species Pinus tabuliformis. Next base: position 221,833,318 of record CM062814.1, on the reverse strand, counting down.
TCCTGTATAATGTATTACACAAATAAATAATAATGGCACGAGGCCTTGAGTCATACATAGCATGTTGCTTCCAAAAGTATGGTTGGCCTAATATTACATGACAAAAATCATGTGGTGCAACATCCCACAATACCTCATCTATGAAGGGCTTGATGCTAGAGGGAAGGCGACACTGTTGGCAGACTCGAAGCTCTCGTCCTTGGTGAAGCCACCTGATGTTGTACAGTTGCGGGTGTGGTATGGTTGATAGTCCTAGCTGCTTCACGATCTCTTCTGAAATTAGGTTCTTTAGGTTGCCACTGTCGAAAATGAATCGCAGCGACGAACCCTTCACCTACGTTTGTGAGTGGAAAAGACACCCCCCCTCCTCTGGATCTTCGGGCTCATTCTTCTAAACCTTGGTGGTGGCAATAGTGGCCCTGGGCTCCGCATCAATGATTTGCTTCCCTTTTTCATTCCCCTTATCAGGTTTTGACTCAAGGTCGGAACATGCATCTGATTCTCATGACCAATCCTCCTCATCTGCATCGACAGATATCATGATGATGTCTTCCAAAGTTATGGTAGCAATGAGATCCAAAGATTATATGTCAAAGAGTCATGTTGAAGATGGAGATGACTCCAGCCCAATTGGTCAAACTTCCACATCTACTCCTCCTTCTTCTAAACCATTTCATATTCAAAAACCAAACCCTGATATGAAAATTCGTCCGCCTCCTAAGAGTATGATTCGAAATTCAGCCTTTAATCCTCATCCTAGTGCTGCTCAAAACTATAACATCGTCAAAGATTTGGTTATGTCACCTTCGAAAATGTCTGCTCTTGAAGTGTTGTAAACTTGTCCAACACAAAGAAAATTGTTATTATCATCCATAGGAGCAATATATTCTCATGACTCCAATTTGATTGTTTTTGATCTCGAAAATCATGTCCCATGTCTCCCGCACCAACTGGCTTTTAAAATACCAGTTCATGTCAAAACTCAATGAGTTTTTTGAACAGTGATTAAAAAAGGAGCATCGACATGTATTATGTATATTTCTTGCTGGAAATATTTGGGTTCTCCAACAATCAATCAATCTCCCATGACTTTGAAAGCCTTCGATGGAAGATGTTTTCGTCCATATGGACTTTTAAATGATTTTCCAATCGAATTAGAGGGAAAAACAATTGTTATAGATGTTGAGGTTGTTGATGCTCAACTTGACTATAACCTTTTTCTTGGTCAAAGTTGGACTTATGCCATGGCAGCAGTAGTCTCGTCATATTTTAGGATGATTATGTTTCTTCACAAAGGAAGAATTGTGAAAGTAGACCAATTATCCTACTATACCTCAGACCCTAATTCCACTAGTAGTATCCCATTTGTTGGAAAATAAACCACTCCATATGAAGAAGTTGGTGTTGTTCTTCTCAAAGACTCATCTTTGATGGGAACTTTCGTGTTCCCTCCACCCAATTTCCTTCATAATGATGCCCAAATTAACATGATTACATCAAGTACTTTTGAATTGGGAGATCCTTGGAAAGTATCTTCAAAATCAGAAATGATATTATATGGTGATGAAATTCCTTTTAGACCTTTTGAGTTATCCTATGAGGAAATTCAATCTTTTTCCAACTCATCAATGTCTGAAGAGAATCGAATGAATACGATTATTGATGAATATTCTCATTTGTCATGCTTGGAACCGATCTTTATGCATAATCCTTTTAACAAATGTTTTTTAACTGATGAAGGGATTATGGAAGTATGACCTTGGATGAAATGCCATGGAACGATACTCATCATCATTCAACTTCCTTGCCATCCTTTGACAAAATTGAGAATAATTTCTCATCTAAGTTTTCATCTGAGACCCTCAGTGATCCTCAAGGTCCAATGTCTACCCTTTCTTCCAATTTTGAATAGAATTTAGGGAACATATCGACAACAATACCCATATATATCTCAGTGAAACTCGAGATAAATGAAAATATTCATATAGGAACTTCTTCATTCTTTAGAAGAGATTTAAACTTACAAAGCCCTATTTCAAGAATTCCATGGCATATTTTCCTAGTCATGTGAAGAAATGCCAGGAATCAACCCTAGCACAGTTGTACATGAAATAAAAACTTATCTAGATCCTAAGCTAGTTAGACAACAATTATTTCCAATACATCCATGAAAATATGCTACTATCAAGAATGAGGTTGAAAAATTGCTGAAAGAAGGATTCATCTACCCTGTTCCTTTAACTGATTGGGTATCAAATATTGTGTCCGTTAATAAAAAAGCAACAATTCGAGTATGTGTTGATTACTGAGATATTAATAAGGCTTGTACCAAGGAAAATTATCCAACTTCGTATAATGATCAAATTTTCGACAACTGTGCCGAGAATGAAAATTTTTCCTTCATGGATGGATTTTCTGGCTACAATCAGATAAACCTACTCCATGTCGATCAATATAAAAACACATTTATATGTGTATGGGGAACTTTTTCTTATCCCAAACTCCCATTTGGCCTAAAAATTGATGGCACGATTTTTTAGCAAGCAATGTCTTATGCATTACACGATATCAAGAATATTGTTCAGCCTTATTTAGATGACCTACCGGCTCATTCAATGAAACGACGGGATCACCCATTGCACTTAAAAAAATATTACATTAGGTGCAGGCACTACAATATTTTCCTGAATCCGCACAAATTTGTTTTTTGTGTGCAATCAGGTCGACTTCTAGGTTTCATCATTTCAAAATAAGGCATTCATGTTGACCCCCTCAAGGTAGAGGCAATTATGAATTTTCCTGCTCGTTTTAGCCATTCTCAACTCCAAAGTTTGCAACGGAAAGAAAACTTTTTGCATAGATTCATCCATAATTATGTTGAACTAACTCGGGGTTTTACTTGACTGTTGAAAAAGAGAATTCCATTTTTCTAGGATGAGCTTGCTAATAAGCTTTTGATGCATTAAAACATGCACTAACCAATGCTTTGTTACTGCATCCACCTGATTATCAACGAGATTACTTTTTATACTTAGCTGCATCTAATGCCACCATTAGGATGGTGTTAGTCCAAGAGGATGATTCTAGCAGCAAACATGTGATTTATTATTTTAGTAGGAGTCTCACTAAAACTAATATTAAATACATATATGTGGAGAAGCTAACCTTGGTAGTTGTTCAACAATTTCATCACTATATACTTCTCCGAAAAACAATTGTCATTTTAGATTGCAACCCTATGATGTACATTCTCACTAAACAATTTCTAGGGGGCAAATACTCCAAGTGGATATTTATCTTACAAGAGTTTGATTTGGAATTCAGAAAATCCAGATCAAAGAAATCTTTGATTTTTGCTGAACTATTGTGTGACTTTCCTCATACTGACATAGAAATAGTAGCATAAGATTATTTTGCTGACGCATCTCTCTTTATTATTAGTACGACATATCCGTGGTTTGAAGATATAATTATATATCCAAACACAAACATTTAGGCCTAAGTTATCCAAAATTGATCGTCATCGAATCCAATACCAATCCAAACACTACAATATTATTGGCGACAGTCTTTACCGTCGTGGTGCCAATTCTATATTCTGTCATTGTTTGACTTTTCAAGAGGCTGAAAAAACATTAAATGGCTGCCACTCTGGAGCATGTGGCGATCACATTTCCAGGTATGCTACTGCCCAAAAGATATTACGTGCTGGTTATTTTTTGGCGTTAATGTTTAAAAATTGCATTACTATAGTCCGCAAATGCCATAATTGCCAAATCTATGATCGCAAAATGTGAGCACTTCTAGCTCCTCTTCACCCTATTACAGTTGTCGGTCCTTTTGCTAAATGGGGCATCCACTTCATCACTTGTAACCCTCACTCAGCTGGGGGGCATGGGTATATTATCCTTGCAGTCAATTAATTTACAAAATGGGTCAAGGCAATGCCTACATATAGAGATGACGGTGAAACTGCAACAATTTTCATTTTCAATCATGTGATTGCTCGATTTGGTGTCCCACAAGCTATTGTTACAAACCATGGTAGTCATTTTTGCAACTTTATGATGGTTGAACTATCCTTACAACTCGGCCTACACCATGATAGCTCTACTCCATATTATCCACAAGTTAATGGTCAGGTCGAAGCTGTCAATAAATTTTTAACCAATATGATTAAACTAATAGTTGGTATGTGTTGGGTCTTGAGAATTTCATTCATTTCCATTACACTTTCACTATTATGTGTAGTATATCACCTCCATTTCACTACTATGTCACTACATTCATCCCACTTTCATTATCATTGGGCCACATTTATGTTTTTCCAAACATTATTAATTCTTAGCCTTTTTAAGTGAATTTGTGGTTAAAAATTAGAAAATAATGTGCATATGCTTATACCTAACAAGTGGGTTGATATTGTTGACATGTGTAGGTCAAAAGGAGGCTTCTAGAAGACATTTATGTGGCACTCTAAGGCCAAATTCGAATTTGAATGGAGAGAATCATGGGATCATGAGGATATGTTTCACATCTCCTAATTGTATCGAGACTCTAAGAAGACATGTGTCCTATCAGTTCCTATTTTGATTAGGACTCTAAAGGTAGAGGGAGAGATTCATGGACTCTCATTAATGAGATGGCTTCTAATCGTTTGTATAAATAGGAGATCTCTCTCCATTTAGGAGCTTAGCTTTTTAGTTCTGAAGCTTGTAGCTTTTTGGTAGCTCTTTAGCTTGGAGCTTGTAGTTCTTCTTTGATGGCATTGGAAATCTTTGGAGAGCTTTGTTGTACTTTGTAATTTTGAAGAGTTTGAATAAAGATTTGATGTTCTCAACATGGAAGGAGATGTGAAGTAGATGTCATGGAGCATATTAGAATGTAAGGTAGAGTAGATTTTGTTTTGTTGTTTTGCTTTGATTTCATTCAAGTATGTCATTTGATTGCTTTCAAGTTTGATAGGTTAGAGTTTCCATTCATGCAAGTGTGTTCAACCGGTTGATTGTAGATTATTTTTCTTTACATGTTTCTTGTATTTTCTTATTAGATTAGTCTCTCATGCTATATGATGATATTTCTAAAGCCTTTAGCTTAACACCGTTTTAGAAGTTAATTGGCGAAATATTGTGATTGTAGGTGAGATGATTGGCTTTGCTTTTCATTAGTGTGCAGTTAGATAGTTTAGATGTCATTCTTTCATGCTATATGATGATATTTCCAAAGCCTTTAGCTTAACACCATTTTAGAAGTTAATTAGAGAAATATTGTGATTATAAGTAAGATGATTGGCTTTGCTTTTCATTAGTGTGCAATTAGATAGTTTAGATGTCATTTCTTTCATGCTATATGATGATATTTCCGAAGCCTTTAGCTTAACACCGTTTTAGAAGTTAATTGGCGAAATATTGTGATTATATGTGAAATAATTGGCTTTGCTTTTCATTAGTGTGAAATTAGATAATTTAGATGTAATTTCTTTCATGCCATATGATGATATTTCCGGAGCCTTTAGCTTAACACCGATTCAGAAGTTAATTGGTGAAATGTTGTGATTATGGACGAAATTATTGGCTAACCATTAAAAGCAGTTTCAAGTTTTTACTTTTTAATTACAGTAGTTTTATTTGCTTTCTTGGATTTCAGTTAGATGTTATCAGTTTTGCTTTCATTTCTTAGATATTTTGCCAGCTTAGATTAATCTAACTATTCAAAGTTTTGATTTGTTTCATTTTCTCTTCTCTTTAAAAATTAGATTCTAACATAAGAAACAAAACCCCCAAAAACATCATAAACTATAAAACAACGAAGTAAGAAAATGGGTTAACTAAGCACATATGGTGCATCACACTTCATCAGTGTACGATACCCGAATTGATAATTTATGTAGAGCAATTTAGGACACTAAATTGACTAGACATTTTGGCGTCACTATCGGGGAAGTGTAATTAGAAGACCTTATTTCTTACATCTAAAAAAAATTAATAATTTCTTGATTATGCTCTTCTCCTGCACTTTGTGTGATCTGGAGGATCAAAAAAAGAATTGTTATGTTAAAAATAAGAAGAAGAAGATAAAAATGGGACAAAATAAACTTCATCATTTCATTTAATTCAATTAAAAAAAAATCCAACTGCTTTGATAGGTTCAGCTGTCCAAGATTGACTGGTCATGGTTTGTAGTGACCCTCAAAACATTGTGTCGTGTTTTAATAAGGTTTTGCAAATTAGTTGCAGAATGCAGCCTGATTCCGCATCTAACTGTGAATTTTGCAGCTAATTCCAAGGTTTAGCAGGTTACAGGCATCCAATGAAGAAACTGACCACATGGTGCATCTCCGAAATCTTCTCGACATGGATCCTATCTTGGTCACCCAGGCCATATCGATAAAATACCAACTTAAGACCTCAGTCAAAGTATTGTTTTTAGCATATTTACCTTGAAGTCTTTGCTGCCTGAAATTGAAAACCATTAATCATTTTTATAAATTTTGCAATTTCAGAGAAAAAAAGAAGAAGCAATTCAATGGCACGACTCCTGTGGTCTTTATTGATGATATCTTCACCCTGTAATACACTCCACAACAGTTTCACATCCACTTTGTATGGATCCCTCATGCTGCCAATAAGTCGACCCAATGCATCGCTGCAAATGGCCACATGACCTTGCAACATGATTACCATGGCCTCAACATGTCAACTGCTCCCAATCCAACGATTTCAATTCAACATTACATGTGTAGTCTCTCGGTCATGGTTTTGTTCAATGATTCCCCACTCTTCTTTATGAAATGGCTTTGTGACTCTTCAAATAGTGTGCTCTTCATTAGTGTGCCTTTCTTGTGATTGGGATTGAAAATTTCTTGTCTCCCACATGGATCTCTAATAAGGATCAACAGTGTGCACACTACCACTGGCAAACAAAGGCATATTGTCTTCCCTTTGATTCAAAATTTCACAGTTGAATGCAACAATTCAGGAAAACGCAAAATAGTAAAAAACGTCAAACTTAAACTGCATGATCCGGTCTAACAAAAAAAAATTAGGGAAAAATAAAACATGGGTTTTTTTCGGGGGCAGGGTCCGTTAGATAACCTATGAATCGTTTTAAGAAGTTTGAAGCGGTTTGGGATATTTTTTCAGTTCTTTGAAGCCCATTTATGCATGTCGCGAGAGAGAAACGGAAATTAAATTGATGAACAATCTGTTATTTTGTTAGGTCCCTATAATGCTAGTGATTACCCCATTACTATTGTAGTTGTATCCCTTATTAATATTGTTGTGCCCCTATTGTCCCCATATTGTTATTACTGTGCCCCATAGAATCCCTCTATTGTCATTTTTGTGGCTTTATATTATTATTTTTAGGTTGGTTGGGTTATATTGTGACTCCTTAGACTCCTATATATAGAAATGAGGTTTTTCATTTCAATCATCCAAGAATTTTTCATTTATGTAATGTAAAGGATGTTGCCACCTCGAAGAGGCTGAATTCTAAATTTCTAAGGCCTTGATCTATCTTTTCTATCTTTTTGTGAGCTGGTTTCATAACATTTGGCATCAAAGCTTTGGATTCTAGGGTTTCACTACTCCAAATAGGTCATCGTGGCATTTTTGCTATAACTTTTTTCTGCGATGTTTCAGAAGCTAAAGAAAACCCTTTTGATGAAATCACACTAAACCTTAGGTCCGAATTTCAGAGCTTTTCACACTATATTTGCGGAGATATGATCTGAGGAAGTTGGTCTTTTTGCAGACTCCTGAATTATATTCCAAATAGGTGATCTGGGGAAAATTGTCATAACTTTCTCTTTGAGCATCAGATTGAAATTTCATAAGAAGGTACAAAAAGAGGATGGACTGTAGTTTCTTGTATATATTTTTCAGAGCCAAAGGTCGAAACAGTGACTCGTGGCATGTCGTACAAGTTTTCTCTACTGAACTAGTCTATAATTAGGTCACTGTGAGAGATTTGGCATAACACTTCCCCTGGAGAATCCAATTTGGATCAATTTGGTGGCATTGGAAAGAGGACACAGAGGTCTACCGCAGATCACAATTTTAGAACTGGATGATCTGAAATTACAGAGATACATCAGATTCAATATCAAGCTCCTACAAAGTGAAAAAAGGTGTGTAATTTTTTAAATTTTTGCATAAGCCTGGTTTGAAAAATTAGTTTGAAGGAATTCAAAGGGCATAATAAAGCATTATTACCGGTAATTGATGCCCCGAGGAAAAAAAATTCAAACACCTAGCAACTTTATATTTGGAACCAAATCAATTTGTATGGTATCAATAGATTTTCTCTCGTAAACAAATTATCACTTAGAAAATTTTTACGAAAGAATTGACAACGCATTATGAGGATACAAAAAGAAACACTTTTTTTAGCCAATTGATAAGTCTCAAACAAAAGGGTTCAATAATGGAGCACATTGAGGAGTTCCAAAAATTGAACATGAGGGTAAAAAATATTCCAACGGAGCATAGGATGATGTGTTCATAGGGACTTTAAAGGATAATATCCAACATGATGTTCACCTTTGGGAACCTGATTCATTAGAGAAGGCATTCAGGTTAGTAAGAAAAATGGAAAACAAAATTATGGCAACTAGGAAGCATACCACTCACAACTATAAAGATGGAAGTGTTGTTGCCCCTAGTCTTCCACAACCTATAAGGTTGACACCACAAAAATTGGAAGAAAAAAGAGCAAAAGGGCTTTGTTACAATTGCGATAGCAAATACACTAAAGGTCATAAGTGTGCTGAGAAGAAATTATTCTACATAGATTGTGAAGAGGAAGAAGAAAAGGAGAAAGAAAGGTCAAAAGAAGAGGATATACTCCAGGAACAAAGCCTAGATAAAGAAGAACTGAATCTGACCATATCTTGTAATGCATTGGTTGGAATTACCACTCCTCAAACCATCAATATAAAAGGACAAATCAAGAAGAAAAAGGTAATAGTGTTGATTAATTTAGGAAGTACCCACAATTTTATTCATTGTAAGATAGTTAAAGAATTGAATTGCTTCCTATATCTAGCACCAGAGTCAAGTGATGGTTGCAAATGGAGGAACGATAAATTGCTTTGGAAAGTGCCATAATATCAAACTATCCATGGGAGAATATGTATTGACTAGCCCAATGCTTTCCATTCCAATGGGAGGTGCTGATGTTGTACTAGGAGTCCAATGGCTACAATCCTTGGGTACAATAACTTTTAATTTTCAAGAACTTTTCATGAAATTTTCTGTGGAAGGAAAAGAAGTTGAATTAAGGGGTATTGTAGGGAAGCCAAGAAAGATAATCAACTCTAATGGTATGAAAAATCTTCTAAAAAGGGAACAAAGAGGTGTAATTGCACAATTGAGTTCACTAGATGTTTCCACATTGGAATCATCTATTCCTCCAGATCTCTAGAAATTCTTGGACAATCATTCCAAGGTATTTGAGACTCCCAAAGGTCTCCCACCTATTCGTGATCATGATCATGCTATTCATCTGATTCCAGGAAGTGTTCCTCCAAACATCAGGCCGTGCAGATATCCCTATGCCCAAAAGATTGAAATTGAACGTATGGTTGCAGAAATGATAGAGGATGGTATAATTCAACCTAGTCAAAGTTCTTTTTTTGCTCCAGTAGTATTGGTGCACAAGAAGGATGGACCATGGCGCATGTGTCCGGATTATAGGGAGCTCAACAAGCTCACTATTAAAGATAAGTTTCCCATTCCTATCATTGATGAATTATTAGATGAATTGCATGGATCAATTTACTTCACCAAATTGGATCTTCGTTCAGGATATCATCATATCAGAATGAAGACCGAAGACATTCCGAAAACAACATTTTGAACTCATGAGGGTCATTATGAATTTTTAGTCATGCCTTTTGGTCTTACCAATGCACCTTCTACATTTCAAGGTTTGATGAATTCCATTTTCAAACCCTTCCTTAAAAAATTTGTGTTAGTATTTTTTGGTGATATACTAATCTACAACAAGTCTTGGAAGGATCATGTAGAACATGCTGTCAAGGTGCTACAACTACTGGAGGAGAAACAATTATATGCAAAAAGATCCAAATGTTTCTTTGGAGTACAAGAGGTGAAATATCTGGGTCATACTGTATCTCATGAAGGAGTTAAGGTAGACCCTAGCAAAATTAAAGCCATTAAGGAATGGAAAATCCCCACATCCATAAAGCATCTACGAGGATTTCTTGGGTTGACAGGGTATTATCACAAGTTTGTTAATAATTATGGGAGAATAGCAGCACCTCTAACAACATTATTGAAGAAAGATGCACTTTCATGGACTCCAGAAGCAACAAAGGCCTTCGAACATCTTAAAGAGGCAATGTGCCAAGCACTGGTCTTAGCTACACCGGATTTCACAAAAACCTTTATTGTGGAATATGATGCTTCAAGAAATGGAATTGGTGTTGTTTTAATGCAAGATGAAAGACCCATTTCTTTTGAAAGTCATCCAATCAAGGTAAAGTTTTTACACAAAGCTATTTATGAGAAGGAAATGTTGGCAATACTACATGCACTTAAGAAATGGCAACCCTACCTAATGGGAAAACACTTCAAGGTAAAAAGGGATCATTATAGCCTTAAATACTTTTTAGAACAAATATTATCCTCTGAAGAGCAACAAAAGTGGGTCACAAAGATGTTGGGTTATGACTTTGAAATCATCTACAAAAAAGGGAAGCATAATGTGGTGGCAGATGCACTCTCAAGAAAGGATGAGGATGTGGAAGCATTGTTGTGTGCCATTTCTATTATCCAACTAGATTGGATAAACGAAGCAAGGGAGGAATGGAAGAATGATGAAGAAGTGTGGGAACTTATTCGAAAGTTACAACAAGGTTCCAGTACATCTGATACATTTAGCTGGAAAAATGATTCATTATGGTACAAAGATCGCTTATACCTCTGTAAGAATTCCCAAATCAAATGAAAGGTTCTTATGGAATTGCACACTTCTCCATTAGGAGGGCACTCAGGATTTTCAAAAACTTACCACAGGGTTAAGAAGGAATTTTTTTGGGATGGCCTTAAATCATATATTCAAAAGTTTGTGGCAGAATGTTTGGTTTGCCAACAAAATAAAGTTGAAACAATTAAGACCCCAGGTCTATTACAACCTTTATCCATTCCAAGCCAACATTGGGAGGAGGTTTCAATGGATTTTATCACAGGTTTTCCCAAGTCTGAGGGAAAGAGTGTCATCATGGTGGTAGTTGACAGACTTACCAAGTATGCACACTTTTGTTCATTATCACATCCATTTAAATCCAGTACAGTTTCTATTGCATTTATGGAAACAATTCAAAAACTACATGGAAACCAAAAGATTATTGTATGTGACAAAGATCCCATTTTCACTGGAAATTTTTGGACAAATTCTTTTTCTTGTCTTGGTACTCAGTTAGCTCATAACTCATCTTATCATCCTCAATCTGATGAGAAAACTGAGATAGTAAACAAATGTTTGGAAGGATATCTTCGTTGCTTTGTATCTAATAAACAGACATAATGGGTCAAATGGTTGCATCTGGCTGAATGGTGGTATACCACTTCCTTCCACACAACAACAAAAATGACCCTATTTATGGCATGTTATGGATATCAACCACCATCCAACACATCATATTTAAGAGAAAATTATAAGGTTAAAGCAGTGGAACATCACATCAAACATCAACAACAAGTCCTCCAACTCTTAAAGGATAACTTCGTGTTGGCACGGAAAAGAATGAAACAACATACAAATCAACATCGCAATGAAAGAAGTTTTGATGTAGGTGAATGGGTATTCCTACAACTACAACCATATAAACAAATGTCCCTCAAGCAAGCTAAGAAGGATAATAAATTATCACCAAAGTATTATGGTCCATACAAGGGGTTGCAAAAGATTGGTACTATGGCATACAAATTGGAGCTTCCCGCAGCTTCTCGAGTGCACCCAGTTTTCCATGTTTCATGTTTAAAGAAGGATATAGGCGACAAGCTCCCAGTTCAAACAATATTGCCAGAACTTGACAAGGAAGGAAAAATTATATTGGAACCAGCAGCAGTCACAGAAACAAGAACTTGACAACTACAAAATCGATCAATTTCGGATTATCTCATAAAGTGGAAGAACTTATCCACTGAAGATTCCACATGGGAGGATGATAATTTTATATAGAAGCATCCAGAACTACTCAAGCATTGAGGACAACACTTTTTTGAAGGAGAGGGGCATGTTAGGCCCCTATAATATTAGTTATTACCCCATTACTATTGTAGTTGTATACCTTATTAATATTTTTGTGCCCCTATTGTCCCCATATTGTTATTACTGTGCCCCATAAAATCCCTCTATTGTTATTTTTGTGGCTTTATATTATTATTGTTAGGTTGGTTGGGTTATATTGTGACTCCTTAGAATCCTATACATAAAAAGGAGGTTTTGTCATTTGAATCATCCAAGAATTGTTCATTTATGTAATGTAAAGGAGGTTGGCCCCTCGAAGAGGCTGAATTCTAAGGCGTTGATCTATCTTTTCTATCTTTTTGTGAGCTGGTTTCATAACATGTTTACACCACGCCTCAATTTTGTTTATGCCACGCCTCAATTTTGTGTGCTGGCATTTCATTTTTGTTCGCCACGCCTCAATCTTGTGTGCTAGCATTCAATTTTATTACGCCACGCCTCTTACTAATGGTCTCTCCCCGTGACCTATACATCAACTTATGGCTGATTACAATCCAAAATCACACAACTCTTCTCTTGAATTACTTCCATGTTGCAGATATTGGATCAGGTCCAACTGTGTTGTTCCATTTTTAACTCTTACTTCATTATGCCACTCCACCACGTCTCCCGCCATTTCTCACGCCTTCCATTTTTTTACTCATACTTCGTTATGCCAAGGTGGATGTCGTATTATGACTGTGATCTCTGTATATGGATGAGTTTGCGAATGTTGGAAACTGTAGAGGCACATTATGGTTATGATTTTCCTTGGAGCATTTCAAAGCTATTCCCGTTGTATGGAGGAGCTGATTTCCATGATTATCACATCGACTGCTCTATACAAAGTCTGGGAATTACTCATCGACTTTCACTTACATGGACTGGTTTTTTGGGACTGATAAAGGGTACAAGAAGCTAAAAGGTCTCCAGAAAGATTCTAAATGATAACCCAAGATTGCCATCAAACCTTTGTGTATGTGTGTATCAATTGGTTGAAGGAAGAGAACATCATAGACAGGCCTAGATCACTCTCAGTTAGTTCCAGAAATGAGTTTTGTGCAGAAAAGAAGCTTCCTGGGTAATTGTTAATGTTGATCTCAAACATTTTTTGTTAGGTTAGAAATAATCTCCAGATCCACCCATATGCACTTCTTTGAATTCTATTTCATGTAGTTTGCGGGTTGAGAGAAGTAAACAATGGGATGCGAAATTCAAGATGAATAAAGGTTTATAACCTTATACAGTTGTTGAGTTGATTTAGCTTTCAGGAATCAAAAATTAAGACTCTCTTTAATTTTAGTTGGTAGGTATAGGCTGTTGATCATCTTTAAAGGACTGTAAGCTAGTTTTATGGACATTTAAAAAAAATAAAATTGAATCAATGAAATGAATAAGTTATTTACTCACTTTTCTGAAGGTATTGATTAATTTTGGACTGATGATGAAAAATGAATGGCTAACTTTTTATTCAAGATTTTTAGCTACAGATATTGCACACATTCCACAGCTAAAGCCATTCCGCAACTGAAAAATCTCATTGTTCAAATCAGCCTAACTTTCTCATACGAAATCAGATTTTGATGATTCAAGTGTCATTGGAAAGATCTCAACAAGATCTACACAATGATAAATCCATCATTAGAGTTTGAAATGGTAAATAATGAAATAAATTGCTGAAAAGTAACAACATTCAACTTGAGGCACTAATTCCAAAGAAGGTATAAATTCTTTTGATTTTTCCTTTGAGAACTTGTTTCGTTAATACAAATTCTTAGTTTTGTGTGTAAATATCATAACTAGAGAGATTGATCACCTCTCTCATTTGATAATCTTACATTCCATTGTAGAAGAAGTATTAGTTTTTTTGCAGGTTCCAGGAGGAAGGACAAATGACTACAAGAGAATGGTGTCTCTCTAAGAGACCAATTTGTTTCAGAAGAGGATGATCAGCAACAAAGAGGAAATATGTTGATGCAAAATCAGATCCAAACAATTGAAAAAAATTTAGATACTATTGTTTCCATCACATCCCTACCTCATAATAAACAATTCACCTCATTTCACTTCATATTTTCCATTTACATTCACATACACTTTCCATCTCTTTTTGTCCATTCATAACCCACAAATAAAAGCAAGAGGCTCATTCACATGCTTATTTCCCATTGCCATTTCTACTCTCCGTTGCCATCTTCCATTTTCATCTTCCCTTTCCTATCATTTTCATTTCGCAAATAAGCCCTGCTTCAATGCAAATTATTGAGTCCATAGTCCTTTGAGTCTAAGTTCCTTGTTGACACCTTGAGGCTTGCATGCCTTAATGGCAAGTCCTCATGCTGACAAACAATGGGAATACATTAATGTCCCTTGTTCATCAAATATTCTAGGTGACTCGACATTGGAAAAATTATTCGTACCTAGCAAGATGTGTTTGGGCATCTTGACTCTCATTGTCATCAATGGTGAGAGTTCTCATGTTGACTAGTGGCATCCATTAACAACCACTAAGTCAAAAATTTCCTGTTATGTTCAACATCAGATATATTTTTACATAGTAGGAATTGTGCCCATGAATTTTGAAGACATGAAGACTATTATTTTCAACTTCTTGGAGCAGACTCAACAAGTTTTAGTAGAAGAAATAAAAAAAAGTCATCTTAACTCTTTATCCATGACTCTTCTTGTTCAGCCACTTGAAGAAGAATATGATCAGAATTTTGTAGCCACCACACATACAACTCATACATTCCAAAGGGTAAGTTAAGGTATGTCATTTTCTAAATTTTGACCATAGAATTCCATAAAAAACTAGAATGATAATTGTTGGAAAAACATTTCTCTTCCTCATTTCATAAAATTGTCAATACCATCAGTTGGGGGGGAAATATATTCATATTCATATCTTTCCATTTCCATATCATATTCAGGAGCCCACATACTTCCAAAATATATTAACTATTACATTGTTATTATGAGCATACAATGACCTTTCAAAAAGTGCTTAAAGGATAAATTGGATACAAACACAATCATGGTTGTCACACAAGAACTAACCATCATGCAATCCAATAAAGATATACTTTGCAACAATAATCAAAATATCATTATGCAAAGTTCAAAGATCAAAATAGAAAGCAACAAAAAAATATGTTTGTTACACAAGAACCAACCATGTTGCAATTCAAGAAAAACACTTTGCGAAAATATGAAGTTATCAAATGATATCATGCAAATTTAAACCAAAGCTCAAGGGTCAAAAGAATTAATGTAATATATATTGCATGAGGACATGTAATAGCTTCAGTTTGGAGGTATGTTGGGTCTTGAAAATGTCATTCATTTCCATTACACTTTCACTATTATGTCCATTATATCACCTCCATTTCACCTCCATTTCACTACTATGCCACTACATTCATCCCACTTTCATTATCATTGGGCCACATTTATGTTTTTCCAAACCTTATTAATTCGTAGCCTTTCTAAGTGAATTTTTGGTTACAAATTAGAAAATAATGTGGATATGCGTATACCTAACAAGTGGGTTGAGATTGTTTCCATGTGTAGGTCAAAAGGAGGCTTCTAGAAGACCTTTATGTGGCACTCTAAGGCCAAATTCGAATTTGAGTGGAGAGAATCATGGGATCATGAGGATATGTGTCACATCTCCTAATTGTATTGAAACTCTAAGAAGACATGTGTCTTATCAGTTCCTATATTGATTAGGACTCTAGAGGTAGAGGGAGAGATTCATGGACTCTCATTTATGAGATGGCTTCTCATCTTTTTGTATAAATAGGATATCTCTCTCCTTCATTTGGGAGCTTAGCTTTTTAGTTCTTAAGCTTGTATATTTTTAGTAGCTCTTTAGCTTGGAGCTTGTAGTTGTTCTTAAATGGCTTTGGAAAGCTTTGGAGAGCTTTGTTGTACTTTGTAATTTTGAAGAATTTGAATAAAGCTTTGATGTTCTCAACATGGAAGGAGATGTGAAGTAGATGTCATGGAGCATATTAGAATGTAAAGTAGAGTAGATTTTTTTTTGTAGTTTTGCTTTAATTTCATTCAAGTATGTCGTTTGATTGCTTTCAATTTTGATAGATTAGAGTTTCCATTCATGCAATTTTAATTCATGCAAGTGTGTTCAACCGGTTAATCGTAGATTAGTTTCTTTACATGTTTCTTGTATTTGCTTATTAGATTAGTCTCTCATGCTATATGATGATATTTCCGGAGCCTTTAGCTTAACACCGTTTAGAAGTTAATTGGTGAAATATTGTGATTATAGGTGAGATGATTGGCTTTACTTTTCATTAGTGTGCAGTTAGATAGTTTAGATGTTATTTCGTTCAGGGTATATGATGATATTTCCAGAGCCTTTAGCTTAACACCATTTTAGAAGTTAATTGGTGAAATATTGTGATTATAGGTGAGATGATTGGCTATGCTTTTCATTAGTGTGCAATTAGATAGTTTAGATGTCATTTCTTTCATGCTATATGATGATATTTCCAGAGCCTTTAGCTTAACACTATTTTAGAAGTTAATTAGCGAAATATTGTGATTATAGGTGAGATAATTGGCTTTGCTTTTCATTAATGTGAAATTAGATAATTTAGATGTCATTTATTTCATGCCATATGATGATATTACTGGAGCCTTTATCTTAACACCGATTTAGAAGTTAACTGGCGAAATGTTGTTTTTATGGATGAGATTATTGGCTAACCATTAAAAGAAATTTCAAGTTTTTACTTTTTTATTGTAGTAGTTTTATTTTTGCTTTCTTGGATTTCATTTAGTTGTTAACATTTTTTCTTTCATTTCTTAGATATTTTGTCGGCTTATATTAATCTAATTATTAAAAATTTTGATTTGTTTCATTTTCTCTTCTCTTTAGAAATTAGATTCTAACATAAGAAACAAAACCCCCAAAAAAACATAAACTATAAAACAACGAAGTAAGAAAAGGGTTAACTAAGCACATATGGTGCACCACACTTCATCATTTTACGATACCTGGATTGATAAATTATGTAGAGCAATTTAGGACACTAAATTGACTAGACAGTATGCATAAAGGAAACTAGCATTCTAAGCTCTTTTCAACATTGTGGTCTTACCATACTACTATAAAAACATCGACTAGTTTTACTCCTTTCCAACTTGTTTATGGTTTGGAAGCATTATTACCCATTGAATGTGAAATCCCATCCCTAAAACTAGCTATCGAATTATTACCTTCTACCTCTGTGGATGAAGAACGCTTTGTACATTTATCTCATTTAGATGAAAATCACCATGATGCCACACTGGCTATCAGGGCTCACAAAAAACATGTCAAATCTTAGTTTGACCAAAACGTTAATCCTTATTCATATTCAGAAGGTGACCTAGTCTTGGTTTATGATCAAGCTCATGACAAGTTAGGTGCAAGAAAGTTCGAACCCATGTGGCATGTCCCTTACATCATAAAATATGTATTAGCTAAAGGCGCCTATGAGCTAGTTTATTATGATGGTATTCCTTTGGGAAAGCCCAGAAATGGTCTTTCCCTAGAGAAATATTATGCATAAAATTTTGTTGAAGGCCTATACATTATTTACCATTTTTCTAGGTATGTGTGACAATTAATGTTTTTACAATTTCTACTACTTCTCCTGCTTATCTCTTTTTTACACCCTTGATTTGTAGATGTAGATGTTCTCTTAGACTTACATTGTCTTTGTTAATGGTGCTAGTCGTAGTACTCATAATTTACCTTTCATATTTTGGGTTATCTATTCACCTAGTGATGAGCTAGTCTCTATTCATGGAATATGTTTCGGTCAAACAACAAACAACATAGCAGAATATAGCGCAGTCATTGAGCTATTAGATGATGCCATTGCATTTGGTATCTGAAATTTGATCCTTAGGTTAGATTTGTAGCTCATGGTATTACATTTAAACAGTGTCTATACAGTGAGGAGTCCAACTATGTTAAGGTTACTTTTATGAGTCAGTCTTTTGGAATGGAAATTTGATTATATCGAATATCAACACATTCTGAGATATTTAAACACATTGACAGATGCATTGGTGAATCATGTGTTAAATAGACACTTGCAACATTTCTAAATTAAAATAAATATTCATTCATGCATTGATAAAGATAAACAATAGGAAAAAGTAGTAGATATTTCATTAAAATAGAGTTTGTATAAAAGTGTGTGTCTACAAATATGTCATCTGAGGACATAAGGCCTCATAGCCTTTTATTTTCTAAATATGTTGACAGCCAAAAAATCAAAATGTGGTCCTAGAAACTAGAACAGCTAAGCATGATGATGCTCATGGTAACAAATGATAGCATGAGGAACTCGACGCAGCAAACATCTGAGGGGCCTTAGAGCCCCAACTACATGTCTCTGATAGGCATGTGGAATGTCATCATCCCCAATCTCTAGGATGTTCGAACTCAACCTCTCGAGGTTATGTTCCAAATCTGTCAACATATCCTCTGCCTCAAGGTTCGTTGTCACAGCTGCTATAGGATGCTCGCCTTGTCTATCAAATCATCTTAGCCTAACTCGTCAAGTTTGACCGACATCTGCACATGCATTTCGGATAATTAGCCTTTGATAATAAAACACATAATTTTTTTAAATTTTGGAGATAGGTCAAAATGAGAAATTCTCACCTAGATCACCCCACTGAGTTCCGACTGGAAGTGGGATATCAGGATCACCTCTGTAATCCATTGCGGCATACGAAAAATCCTCAATCAAAACAATCTATTGGCCTAACCAGTCAAAGAACTTTTTCGTATACCTAACTACTGGTCCATCACCTCCATGGCATTCCATTAGTGCAACCCACCTCATCATGTGTGGATCCGTGGAACCCCCCTCGTCTACTAGAATCTATTGTGGTTGGAGGATAGGAATCCTATCTAGGGAAAAAGCAACAAGAATGGAACCATAACCGAAATTCTTCAGTTATCCATTCTTGCACCTATTCAACTAACCTTTCATGTTCACCACCACTGCCTCACACCAATTGCACACCGTGGATTCCAAGCATTCCATGGCCATCTGCATATGTGCCTATGTGGCTAAATGAAGGGAAACACTACCACACATTTTACAAACAGTGAAAGAAATGGTCCTCAATGGTAAAATCTCGATGATTTGAATGTCAATTTTCCCATGCTTGGGTGGTGCACCCCTGCAAAAGCATCATAGATACCCATCAGTAGTATCTACTCCCATCCTCGATCTCAATAGTGAAAGATCGGCTCCTCGATAAGACAACCCATTCAATAAGTAAATGTCATTGACGTCAATGGTAATGCCATGATCAACAATCAAAAAACATTGTTCCTGGATATTCCAAGTCCTTACCGTCCATGTCATCAGATCTACCTAAGGTTTCATCCTAAGAATGAGCCAGTATTTCAGGAGGCCACAAATCTTGAGAGTCTGCATGGTGGCCGAATCTACCAAAGCTGCCAAATCGTTGGATTCATTCTCTCTTTCCCTCCACTCCATTTTGAGCAATCAAATGACCTGAAATGACCATTTTAAAGCAATTAGAATCATTTTATAAAATCATCTCATGTTTTTTTTGGGCCAATACTTGTTTAAAAACAAACCCCTAGCACTTGTGCAGCCACCCTTTTACGGACAGGGTGCAGCTGCATGGATTTTTCCAGTAAAAGTCCGCGCAGGCCGTGATTTTTTGTGTGGAAAATTTTTTCGGACTACGTGGGCCTAATTGAAAAAACCCTCGCAAGACCAAGGGCACATTTTTTAACAAATTTTTTCTCCAAAAAAATTAAATGAAAGCTCAAAATGAAATTCTAAATAGATGAAAAGCTAAGCTAAGGAGATATCTTCTACCTGCAAGAAACAGTGGGTGATTTTGTCCACCAGTTGGCTTGGAATCAATGCTAGAAGTCTAGTGGTAAAAACTCCTCTCTCTACTCTCAAATGGTAAAAATGAAAATGGTGAAAATAATTTACCTTTTCCCACTTTTAAAAGTTTTTTAGAGCCAAAAAATATTATTTTTTATGATTAAAACCTTTTGGAGGGAAAATGACATTTTTTTAGCAGTTATGACAAGTTATTGAGTTTAAATGTAGAGGTTCAGTTACAAAGCAAAGATGAATCATTTTGACATTTTAGCATACTTTTATCACTTTTCACGCTCTTAAAAAATTACGAAAAGTGAAAATCATGGAGTCTTATTTTAAGCCCTTTTCAGACTTTTTCAAAACTAAAATATTGTCAAGTACTTGCTTGTTTGAACTCGTAAAAGTAAATGAACAACTGTCCACTCAGTATAGGTTTACCCCTTTTATGGACTAGGTTAGGAATGTTTATGAAAAAGGTATACGTTGACTAAACATGGTCAATAGAGTTCTCCTTTGTATTATTTTATCCTTTTTCGGACCTGAGAGACTAAAACTGACGAAAAAGAACCTGATGGAGTCTACTTATGTTTTTCTTCTGACTCTTTAAAATTGAAAAATTTCAAGCTTTACTATCTCCGGGCCCATTAAAATTTTACGGTAAAAGAACTGAATGAGTTTCATTTTTGTGTCTTTTTCAAAATATTAAAAGAAAATGACATCAAGTTACTCCTTTACTGGACTCATAAAAAAATAAATAGGATAGGACCCGTTAAGCATAATGAGACCAAACCATTCCTTCTTAGGGTTCGTTAAAAATACTTCGATGGACTCATATGAGGGATGAGCTTACAGTCCAAGCATATGGTATCCTCCTCAAGCTTTTAAAAAATAGAGAGGTACTTTCCAATAATGGTGAGGGGGAATTGGGGAAGGTTTCCATTTTACATTATCATTTTTAAAAGGCAGCATGTCGCTCTTGAACACAACACTCTGTCACACTCATGTCCGGTTTGGGAAATGAATTTGCCTTATAGTTAATCAAACCTCATTGAAAGTCTTCATGGTTTTGGGTATTATCGTTAAGTTAAATGTTGCCAAGTCATTGTTGTGTTGTTATGTGTTCAAGAGAAGTTCAACCTCAGTTAAAAATCCCTTTGCAAATTCTATGCCTTCAATCGCGTCAGTGATCCTTGAGTCAGTCCTTGCAAACTATTTTCAAAACTTGACATTATTTTTGATGATGTAGGCTTTCTTATGACGGATTGCTTCCTATCGACATCAGCTCATTATCTAGGAAGTCAATTTAGAAACCTTCAGAACCTTGAAGCCTACATGCCCTAATGGCAGGTTTCTTGCTTTCAACGACAGGTTCTCTTCATTGGCCTTCCATCGAATGATTCTATGAGTTTTCGACTTCAGATCACATATTCACACTTCATAGAGTGTACTAGAAGTACCTTGAGAACCATTGTCATTATTGGTGGTTTCTCTCGCACTTGTTAACGGTTCATATCATTGACCGGTAATCAAGTGGTTTCTGCCATGTTCGACTTCGAAACATTCATTTTCATGGTTATATTCATATTGTGGATCAAGAGATGGAGATCAAGACCCTGGATCTAGTTTCATCAATCTAGGTTACAAGGAGATTTTATATTCATGATTATGTAGCTAGATGGCTACATCCATCCTGTGTCTACCATCTATATAATTTTAGTTTTTCCATGATTGTTCATTGAGTTTGATTTACTCTGAGTATGGTAATGCCTACCTCAAATATGATTTTTGATATATATTCGCATTGTAATCCTTGAATGTTCCTTACAGGTTTTTGACCATTGCCTCTGATCTGATCCTTGGAATGATAAAGTGCTTCAATCTTTTAAACTTGTTTTATAGACTTCACACTTTAGGGGCCAATCTGTTACATGTCAATTTGTCTCCATGACACCTGATCAGTTTATGGGTCTTTTTTCCATTCATGAACATGTTTGACCCAGCTCCCTCAGAAGTCAAACAAGCCAAAATATTTTGAAGTAGATGACAAATTTGAGAAAAATAGTTGTCACACCTTGTTAAGCTCCACCTACGCCGATTTATCTAGAGTTTCTCGTGCATGCACTAAAATTAACTCTGAGAACAGCACAGAGATGCACTCTGTCTACCACTATAAACCCGCACAGGTGAATTCGAGAAAGTAAAAATAAAAATTACATTCTTGAAACATAGTTGTTCGAATATTTCCAAACTAAAAGCTTCAAGGTGATGGCTATTCAAACTATAACCCTCAAATGATGCATCTCCATCCCCTTCCTCATGGTAACCTAATCCTCCAATGAAGGAATCTCATCCTCCTCCTTTGGCTCTGAAACTTCCTCCTCTTGGCCTATAAAAGGACTAGAGGGTAGAGGCATTGAGGAGGTCAGAACTCAAAGAAGACAAACTTATGTTGTTGGTTTGAGATTGGAAAGCTTGTCATCTAAGGAGGAGATTGAAGGCATTTGGGAGGGACCTCATGGCATCAAGGCAAAGGTTTTAAGGCTCCTCTTAATCTTTGATTAATGCAAATGAATAATTTCTGCCATTGATTTGTCTTATTGGAATGATGAATGGTTTAAAATTGTTTATAATGTTTATTAAGGCAAATTCAATTCCTAATTTCCTTGATCATTAGGATAAGTTGTTTGGATTATTATATCACATGTGCTTTTGATCCTTCTATGGTCAATATTTGTAGGTATTATCAGGCATTAAAGAGTTGCATCGAATCACAACAAGGGATCTTCATCAACCATTTCATGAAAGAGGTAAGAGGCTCATCCATTAGCTTTAATTCTTATAATTCAAACAAGCTCAACTTAGGGAAAGAGTCTGTTCAATTGTCTTGCTTGTTTCTAGTTTCCATCAAGGATATAGGGAGATTGCTCTTGTCCACAAGAGCGATTTTCAGGTGTAACAATCAAAACCAGTGTCTTAGGATCAGTATGCGACACAATTCAATGGATCAAGTCCGCATGTGGAATGCAGGACAATCGCATGTAACCTGGTACAAGCCTGACTTGTGTATGTTGACATAAACTTTGTGGTCCTTGAGATTCTCCTCAAAGGTGCCTGAAAAGATGTCATTGATGTCTTGCCATGTGATCTTGATCTCCTTGTCTATGAACAGCTTAATATCTTCATAGATGGGCAAGCTCACAGACACTTGTTCCACCACATCTCCAGTTGTGTTCTTTATAGTGTCCTTTGACCCCGCTCTCTTGGAAGCCATTGTACCTATACTGTTGAGAGACTGATGAACACCTGTGATGCCTGAAGATAGATAAAACTCATTTCAAAAAAACTGTTTGTTGAAAACCAAAAGAAACTTGAGGACCGACATGCAACACACCTAATTGACTCACTGGGAAAATTGCGCAGTTTTCTCTAGGAGAGGCTAGCAGACTAACTGTTGGAACTGCACAGAGCACATTCTAGGCTGTTACTGAGATTACTGACTGCTAAAACTACACAGAGCATAGTCTAGCTTGTCCTGCTAAGGACTAGAACTATGCAGTACACAATTTCAGTTAGGATGACTGCAACCCAGGAAATTGTATTGCGCAATCCCTGGGGCCAACTAAGGCACTATCTCACAAAACTGCACAGATCACAGCCTGGGAGGCAAGTGTGAAGTAGGATCTACGTAATTCCTAGGAGAAAGGTAAGGCCTTCCATCTTAGAAATGCGCAGTGCAAGCCGGGCAAGGCAAGGTTCGGGCCAAGGTAGCTCAAACCTGTTAACAGGTGACTAAAAATCAGTAAGGACTGAATGCATGTGAAAATATGGGTGAAAACATGAGTTAAGCATGCATACAATCAGTAAGTGCAGGATTCAGTAATATTGGAAAACAAAGAAGTGTGTGAAGTGATTTTCCACAATCGTGACCATTAGTGCAGAAACAATGTCATCCAAGCGACAACAAAGGAAATGCAATGAAAAACTAAAAACAACAATTCTACATGCTAACATGCATCGAAATGACAACAAGTGTTCAATAAAACCAAGCGAACAACATTCACACAAACTGAAATATAAAAAGTGATAGAAAAGTAGCAAAAGACATGCAAAGCAGACTTACTCAGAAAACGTTTTGATGAGTGTGCTGAGGGTTCCTATGTGTGTTGGGAATGCAAGAGCTCCAAGATCGAAAGTGAAGAATGAGCTCTTAGGCATCGAATAAATATTTTTGACAAGATCTAGGTTTATGCCGCTCATGGCACAAATCTAGGAAAAAGAGACACTTGGTGGGAGGTTTCTAAAATGAATTTTGCATGTAACCCCCAACTGCTAAAAATATATCCCTAAAATCTAGGGATTTTTTTTTCTTTTTTCTTTTTTTCTTCTTCAGGAAAAATTTCCCATGCATGCAAGGAATGATTGCTTCCCCTCAGGCTCTACACAATTTCTGTACTGAAGCCGGGGCTGCCAAATTCCTGAGAGCAAGTCCAGTGATGGGCTACTCTGTGCAGTTTTCTTGGGGAAGGCAGCATGACTGTTTTGCTTAATCCTGGAGAGTAGTGTTGGATTCCAGGATGCACTACAAAATTTCGGAGAGCAATGTTGGTTTCCCTCCAGTGTTGTGAAGTTCTCCAAGTCAACACAATAACCGATTTGAGACCAAGTCATGGGAGGTCAGCTTGTGGGAAAAAGACAAGAAAGCTAGCGAACACAAGCTTATATGCCAAAGAAACTCAACTCAAAGAATAAGTACCTAGGCATTGCAAGACATGTTGTTCAGGATGGTTGGTAGGGATGCTCCAAAATGAAGCTAAGGAAAAATTTTGGAGGGTGGTTATAACCGCTAGAACATTAGCAACACACTAGTAGAACTACAGCTCTCTGAATGGACCTATTTTCGTGAAAAGAAAGTCTAACACCTTCGGAAGTATTGTTCAATTCTTTTATCATCTTGGTTTCCACACTAGCCTGAGTGAAAGATGTAGCACCTGCCATTCTCTTAATCGGTAAACACACATTCCAAGCTAAGTCAACTTAGTTGTTCCGATTGGGGATGAAGGGTATATTGGTGCACATGTAATATAGTTGTCAGAGTTTAAGTTTCATCTCTAGTGTTGTTCTGCTACCAATAAGCCTAAACAATACCCTGACAGAGTCATGTAGGAACACAAGCATGGATCTGCTACCAGTGAGCCTAGTCAGTACCCCGACGGAGTTACTTACATCACCTCTCTGCATAGGAAGCCTTTCTCTGCTTTCGCCTTATTAATTTTTCATTTTTTTTCATTTTCAAAGATCTCTGCATAGGCACTTATTTATTTCAGAGGTGGAAGATGGATCACGACTTATTAAGAGAATAGGAGGTTGTTCCTTCAAAGAAGTATGTTATATATACCTCCGACATACTTGTTAAAGTTTTCCCCTTCACTTTACCCTACTTGACTCAGCTGACAAGGGTTAACCCAAAAAACAACTTACTAGAGTAGGTGGTACTAGTTAGAGCGCAAGTGTTGTGTTTTCACCAAGATTCACTTTAAACATAACGTATTTTCCATTGTTGTATCATTGACTGAAGGCAACAAGTTCTACATAAAGAGAGAGGACAACATATAACCAAGTTTTGATAGTTGTACCATTCCTCTTGTACTTTACCCTGCTTGTGTTAAGAGTCGCACACAGTTTCATGCGAACTAACCTATAGATGTAAACAAGAAAACAAAACAATAAAGAAAAGAGAAGAATCAAATGTGAAAGAAAAGAAAGTAAGAAAAGCAAGAAAGAAAGAAAACAAACAAACAAAGTAATAAGGAAAACATGCATGCAAGAAAACAATACACAAAGCAAACACTACTCCTACTCCTAAGCTAATGATGCATGGGCCTAATCACATGAAGTGATATTTCCAATGCAGCCACCACCGCATTGGTTGAACCATGTTGGTGAATGCATGGCTCATCAAAAGGGTATTCATTTGAACCAGCAAACATGAAATATTTAACAATGAAGACCAACACACTCCGAGTTTAAACATGTCCACAGAAAAGAAAAGAGTGAAAGCACAAGACAAGAATTCTGTGGACTTAACATAGTGTTGTGACGCACTGCGTGCAGATGATAAGCATGCACACTCTTTTGACTATGACAGATGAGAAAACATGATAAAGAGAGACAACTTACATTTAGCAAGTGTGCTCATTGTGTATGATTCCTCCAATGCATGATTGATAAGATCATGTGATTCGGGTGGAGGAAGCAAAATCATGTATTGGATTGATCTTCAATTCGTGCATATGAGTGATGAGGAGCCTTGGGTGGTTCAAAAATTTCTTGACCGGAAGTGAAACTAACCTCAGGCCAGCAAGGGCCTGACATAACCATAAGCTCAGGCTAAAGTGCTTCGACATCCTGCAAGGTTTCAACTTCATTGACAGATAAATCATCAAAAATTGGTGGCTTGGAAAGATAAAAAATGATTGAATCAACATCATGATTGAATATAGGAGTAAAGAGATAACAAAAGTTATGATCAGAAAAATCAGTGAGTCCATCGGCATCCTCATGATCTAATGAATCATACATAGGGGTAGATGAGAAGCAAGAATTTTCACCCTCTACGTTTCTGAAAATAGTAGATAAGATATCAAGTGGATTCTCAATGAAAGATCTGTCATCTCCGCTGTCAAACGATGGACTGACATCGAGTGTGTTCTGCGAATGATTAGAAGTAGATGCATCTGTGGTTTAATTTTCACAAAGAAAATCATAGATAGCAACATCACCAAATATGTCAGGAAGAAGCGGAGGCGGCACGGACAGAAGGAGGTTATCCTTCACTGTGGGTTCATGTTCAGATTCCCAGTCATACTCATCATAAATTACAACGCAGGTTGGTTGTGCAACATCAACTCTGTCGATAGCTTGATCCTCATTCACAACAAGTGTGGAGTCCAAAAGAGAAGAATACAAGAGATTACAATCAAGGGGATCAGTATAATATGGGGATAGAGGTTGAGGTAACAAGTGCATATGACAACCCATGGGCTTCCCAAAGAAATCTACGCAAAAGTTGAGAGTAGGTGGGGTGGGGGAAGGTGACAGTTTAATAGAATTGTGTGTACACTCTCCCACATCACTCTGTGGGGGTGGATTTTTTTTATGAAAGGGGTTTGAGCAACTCCATCACCGAATTATGCTAAGAGGGGTTTAAGATTTATTTTTTCTCTTGGATTAATCGATATGGTAAAGACATGCTTGAATATTTGGAGCTTCAAAAGGGAGAAGACGGAAGTGATTCCAAAATTCCATTACAGATTCATGTGGGGCCTTCCATTGTTGTAACATTTTCTTATGAAGTTCTTCACAATCAAAATGGTGAAAAACATATTATATTTTTTCACTGAACTATTTGAATGAATGCACGGAGCCATGAGACAGTATGCTAATGGGTAGTCGTGAAATATGTGTGTGAGTAGCATACAAGCCATAGTTTCATTGGGATATTCTAAGCTCTCCATGAGTGCATGGAAGTCATCTAAGTGCTTAGGACATGCTACTTCACCTCCACCATCATACATGATTTGTGACAAGTCATCCCAGAACTCCCTCTCTACTTGAAAGATATATCCTTTGGATAAACATTTCAGAGGCCGAACTGTAACAAACTCCATGAGAGATGTGCGAATATTCAAACCAGATTGTGAGGACTTAGCATGTCATCTGGCCCTCCTTCTAGTGCTAGAAATGTTGACAGTGTTGAACCTGCCAACATGTGAGGGGATCTCCTCGGTAAGTAGTCCTAACTATACCTCAAACCGTTTGGAGTAGGAGTCCCACCAGTGGGTAGTACGATATCACCTTGACTGTGATTGCGCATAGAGGTAAGTAAGATGTCCTTGTTTGAAGCAAGGGTGTGACCTTGTAGTAAGTTAGGGAAGATGCATGGAAAAGCTTTGACACACAGAATGGGAGAGGAGTACGCCTCGTAGAAGCCTGTAATAGTATGCAACTTGAAAGGGAACACACGAGCTGAAAGACATCACAAGATGGAAAGCAGAATAGTCAAAAATCCAAAGTGATGAGTTTAATCAAACACACGCTTCGATAAGATTCATATAAACACATATGGAATAGTCCATACATACATGCATAAGTTACAACTACATACTTTGTTAGAGTAACCATAATAGATGAACTACAATAACAATACATGCATAAAATTTGTTGGCTCTGTTATATTAAAAGAGTGAAAGATCCAATCATACATGCAACCATGACAACCACTAGCCCCAATAGTGGAACGTTACAGTCACTCTCGCTTTCTCATCCAAAGAGATGTATTCGATGTTCACTGTGGAGAAGACAAGGTGTGTTGCAATACACTCCAAGCTTTCTCTAAGTTATACCTATCAGAATCTTGGCTCCCAAAAGCCTATACAATGAGTTATGAGGTTCTATATATAACAAAGGGTGGGGTGACCCTTGACATTCCCCTTTGTGATTCTTGGACTGCCCTCATGAGTCTTCAACTTAAACATGATTGTTTACATTCTACTATTGATACTTTCTCTTTCCCTTTACAACATGTTTACAATACATTCTGCACATGTACCCATGTGAGAAAAAATGTTCTTGAGTAAGCTGGACAAGACATCACTGAGACTCAGACAACTCTGGGAAGACTAACTAGTTGACATCATCTTGATGATCATTGGTGGAAAACTGATGCCAAGCTTGGTAGTCTACTATGGTGTCCGCATACGTTGTGGTGACATCCTTCTGAAAGAGAACTCTTGCCTCCATTGCATTCAGGTACACTAGTTTGGCACCTCTGTCCAACTTGTCATGTAGCATGCGCAACATGGTCTTGAGTTCAGTTGGACCAGTAACATACTTGTGCATGGTGTCTGTGCTCATCTGCAAATCTACACTGGTGGTGGTGTGCATCAATTGTTCAAAGTGCATGTCTAGCTCTAGTCAGACTCAACTCTTTTCTTCCACCTTGGTGAGTGTGCCAATGGATGGGATCACAGGCGTGTGCTCAATGACATCCATGCTCCTGAACACAAGTGTGTGTGAATCCTGCAAACTTGTGATGAGTTGCGAGAGTTCCTCATAGTTCCAGATCTGACTCTGGATGTATGCTCAACTCTACTACCCTTGGCTTCATCATCTTCGGAAAGTACAATGGGGCTCCCTTGTACCTTATTGTCCATATCTGCATGTGTTCTACAACAGTGTGTATGTTTGTCAAGATGCGTGCTCTCCTAGCACAGCACTGCTGCCAGCCATTAAGATGGACAACTGGCTTATGCATGGTGATGAACTTGAAGTACAACTTCCACATGACTATCTCAAGCAATGATACTTCATCAAGTATCGCTTCCTTCCACTCTTCTCAAACAGATTTTGTAGCTTGTTCTTCTCTTTTCTTGGTCACTTGCAATTCCTTAGCTATGCACTCGTTCTTGAATCTTAGCTATCAAGAATCTCACACTTGAGTTGGTGTCCTTGGAATATGCCCTTGTAGCATCAGGTAATTCAGTTGGATGTCTATGCACATCGGACATGATCACTCATTCTTGAAAATAGCAAGAGATGCATGGACATCTAGAGTGGCCTTTTCGCAATTGCACAACTTTGTGTTGTGACTTGCCAAATGACATGTTGTGCACATCTAATTCTGGATTGTCTTCAAGGATGACAGTGTCTCCTTGATCACCTGGCACTTGCTCTGCTTCCAGATGTGTTGAAGCCTATGGAGTGACCTCTTGTTCCTTGGGCATGATGTCTTTGTTTTGATGTTGTTCCCAGCTGAACCATATATGTGTCCATCTACTCCAACATTTGTTCAATCTCCTAAGAAAATTCATTCTCCTGCGACTGCTCACCTATTTGTTATCTTCCTGTTGCTCTTCTTCTTTAAACTGTATCTGTGTAGTTTCATCCATGTGTGTACATTGTGCTTCCTATTGTTCCTGTTCTTGTTGCACTTCCTTCTCCCTGCTACACATCCCTTGTTCTTCCCTTAGTTGTCTCTCTACCTCTTGCAACTTATTCTTTGCTTTCACCAGTCTCTACTTCTCCTTCTATCTTCGTGCAATCCTTCTGTTGTGTTGCCGCCTCTTTTCTTCAATCTCCAAAGCTTCTCTTTCTATAAGTGAATCTTCCTTGAACTTGAAGCTTTTCTTCTCCTATGTGGAGTCGAAAATCTTCCTTTTGCCTTTGTTTGGCATAAGTCTCCTGCTCTCTACTACTGCTGATGTTGCTTCTCTATTAATTATTGCTACCTTGTGCATTGTTGACCATTCTACAACCACTCTGACTAGTTTATTGAGCCTTGAGGAGTTGTAGAAATATCTCCATGGGTCTTCCTCTGGCCAATGACATGCCTCATGGATCCAAGGATTATACACTCTCGTACAATGGTCCTTCCCTACATAGTGTGAGTCGTATGGATTGAAACTTCTGGTGTCGAAGGTGAATCTCTTGAATTCCTCCATCTCGACCTCAACATGACTAAGACTCTAGATCCCATACAACCCAATCCGTAAAGGAAGAGTGGGCCAAGGTTCCTTCTTCTTCTTATGCAGTCTCACTGACAACCCTGTCGAGATGTGGTATGAAACCTCTTGCATGACCAACTTGTCCATGGCAAACTTCGGTAACACATGTGGAGCCTTCTCTGCGTTGTACATCTGGATGAAGGTACCAAGGGGTGAGGCATACTAATATGTTATGTTAACTAATGCCTCCATCGTTGCCTGTGAAATTCAAAGTGGATCCTACTCAAAGATTATCCTGTACATTGGGGTGAAGAAGTGGTATGATAGTTGTAGTATAACTCCACGGAAACTGCACTCAAAGAACAACTTGTAATAGATGTGCATGTAATGTTTTGAAGGTTTCCATGCCCAATCCGAGCCAGGGAACTGTTGGCGGGAACAAATTTCATCAAGAAATTAGGCATACATCAAAAGTTTCACTTGTTGACCCTTGGGAAGATGTCGAGCATTTGTTACTTTCTTCTTCAGCTAGAGAGCCAAATTGTCAAACCAGTTGAAAGGTTTTCCTTCATTTGCAAAATGATCCAACAAAATCACCCAACTCTATGGGAAGGTCTTTGTACTCTCTTGGACATATAAGTGGCATGTGAAGATCGCCAAGAACTGATAAGGCTTCTGCATTGTCTTTATCATGTATACCTGGTTGGGTGTCGTCGTGAACTTAGACGACTCTCTTACCCAGCTCTTCAAGATGTCTCTTGAGTTCGCATTGGTGTTGGGATTAGTGAAGAGTGCATCCATTATATTCACCAGATGTGACAAGTGATACATCTCCTGAAATTTCTTTACCCTGAAGGTACCAAGTTATGTTCCATTGACACTGCTCAACACCATTGTCTCAGGATCAGTATGCAAGACAATCCAGTGGATCATGTCCGTGCATGGAAATACGGAATACTTGCATGCAACCTGGTACAAGCCTGACTTGTGTATGTTGGCATAGACTTTGCGGTCCTCTAGATTCTCCTCAAAGGTTCCTGAAAAGATTTCATTGATGTCCTACCATGTGATCTTGATCTCCTTGTCTATGAACATCTTAGTATCTCCAGTTGTGCTCTTTATGGTGTCCTTTGACCCTGCTCTCTTAAACCCATTATACCTATACGTCTGAGATACTGATGAACACCTGTGATGCCTGGAGATAATGCAACACTCATGGCAAGAAAATTATTAGTTAAAAACCAAAATCAACTTGAGGATTGACATGCAACACACCTGATTGACTGGCTGGGAAAATTGCGTAAATTTATCTGGGAGAGGCTGGGAGATTGACTGCTGGAACTGTGCAGAGGATAGTCTAGGATGCCAGTGAGTTGACTGACTTCTGAAACTGCACAGAGCATAGTCCATCTTGGCCTTCTAAGGACTGGAACCGCACAGTTTCAGTCAGCATGACTTCTACTAGGGAAATTGTACTACGCAATCCTGGGGGCCAACTTAGGCACTGTCTCTCAAAATCATGTAGATCATAGCCTGGGAGGCTAGTGTGAGGCAGTATCTACACAATTCCCAGGAGCAAGGGAAGGCCTTCCATCCAAGAAATGCTCAATGCAAGCCAAGAAAAGCAAGGTTTGGGCCAAGGCAGCGTAGACTTATCAACGTGTGACTGAAAATCAATAAGGACTAAATGCATGTGAAAATATGGGTGCAGAAATGAGTGAATAAACATGCATGCAATTAGTAAGTGTGGGATTCAGTAATATGTGAAAACAATGAAGTGTGTGAAGCGAGTCACCGCAATGGTGACTATTAGTGCAAAAGCAGTGTCATGCAAGTGACAACAAGGAAATTCAATGCAAAACTCGAAACAACGCTTCTACAATATAACATGCATTTAAATGAAAAAAAGTGTTCAATAAAACCAAGCAAACAACAATCACACAAATTGAAATTTAAAAAGTGACAAAAAAGCAACAAAAGACATGAAAAGGAGACTTACCTGGAAAAAGTTGTGATGAGTGTAACGAGGGTTCCTAGATGTGTTGGGAATGCCAGAGCTCCAAGATCAAAATTGAAGAATGAGCTATGAGGCATCAAATAAATAGTTTTGACAAGATCGAAGTTTATGATGCACATGCCAAAAATCTAGGAAAATGCGACACTTGGCGGGAGGTTTCTAAAACGGATTTTTCATGTAACCCCCAGCTGCTAAAAATATATCCCTAAAATCTAGCGATTAT
Organism: Pinus tabuliformis; assembly: GCA_031772625.1. NCBI lineage: Eukaryota > Viridiplantae > Streptophyta > Pinopsida > Pinales > Pinaceae > Pinus > Pinus tabuliformis. The sequence continues at coordinate 221,800,420 of CM062814.1, read as the reverse complement.
TTTATCTTTCTTCTTTTTTTCCTTTTCGAGAAAAACTACCAATGCATGCAAGGTAAGATTGCACAGCCTTGGAGAGAATTTATCAACCTGTGAGCACATGCAATGGTCAGCAATCCATGGGATGACTTCTGCACAGTTTTTGGGATAAGTGTATCTAGATGCCCCTCAAGATTTGTGTAGTTTCTGGACTGAAGCCAGGTCTTCTAGCCAGAACTACGAAATTCTTGAGAGAAAGCCCGGTGATGGGCTGCTCTGCGCAATTTTCATGGGGAATACTACCTGCCTACTCTGCACAATCCTAGAGAGAAGTGTTGGCTTCCAGGATGCATACGCAATTTTGGAGAGCAAGACTGGTTACTCTCTAGTGCTGCGCATTTTTCCAATTAGCACAAGAACTGATTTGAGACCAAGACATGGGAGGTCATCTTGTGGGCGAAATACAAACAAGTTATCGAACACAAGTTGTTATGCCAAAGAAACTCAACTGAAAGCATAAGAACCTGGGCAACGTAAGACACGCTACTAAGGATGGTTGGTAGGGAGGCTCCAAAACAAAACTAAGGAAAAATTTGGGAGGGTGGTTGTAGCCACTACAACAGTTGGTATCTTCAAATATGCCTACACACATCACACAACTCATCCAAAATAAATAAATTGGAAAATACCAAAATAAATGTATTGGAAAATAATATGTCTAGTCCCATATTTAATCATGAAGATGGACTTAGTGCATGGTTATGGAGTTATGGAATATGGTAAATAATGAAGGAAAATGGAATAAAAGTGGGTGAAATGGATGAAATTTTGAAGACCGCTCAACGATCATAGTTATGTCCCAAGTCGGGTCCATAAAACTCGGATCTGGTGTTGATGTAATCCAACCTCATATGTAGCATGAAGCTGCATATATATTTTTATGCAACCACCTCGCAAAATAGAAGAAAAGAGAGATCAACGACTTCAAAATCAGCCTCTTTGAGGGGAAAACCTCATTTACATGACACAAATGAACAATTCTTTGATGATGCAAATAAAAACCTCCTTTCTATATATAGGAGTCTAAGGGGCCACAATATAATCAGAGATGACATAACAATAATAATGTAAGGGCACAACAATAGCAATAAGGGGCTACTATGACAATAATATTAATGGAATACACTAGTATTATATGGATATAACATGCCCCTCTCCTTCAAAAAAGTGTTGTCCTCAATGCTTGTGTAGTTCTGGATGCTTCTGTATAAAATTCTCATCCTCCCATGTGGAATCTTCAGTGAGTAAGTTCTTCCACTTGATGAGATACTCTGAAATTGATCGAGTTCATAACTGTCAATTTCTTATTTTTGTGACTGCTTCACGTTCCAATATGATTTTTCCTTCCTTGTCAAGTTCTAGAAATATTGTTTGAACTAGGATCTTATCACCTATAACCTTCTTTAAGCATAAAACATGGAAAACTAGGTGCACTCGAGAATATGCAGGAAGCTCCAATTTGTATGCCATAGAATCAATCTTTTATAACACCTTGTACGGACCATAATACTTTGGTGATAATTTATTATCCTTCTTAGCTTACTTGAGGGACATTTGTTTGTATGGTTTCAATCATATAAATACCCATTCACCTACATCAGAACTTCTTTCGATACGATGTTCATCTACCTGTTGTTTCATTCTATTATGCACCAAAGTGAGGTTATCCTTTAAGAGTTGGAGAACTTGTTGTTGATGCTCGATGTGATCTTCCACTACTTGAACCTTAGAATTTTATGTTAAAGATGATGTGATGCACAGTGGATGATATCCATAAAGTGCCACAAATGGGGTCATTTTTGTTGCAGTATGGAAGGAAGTGTTACACCACCATTTACCAAGAGGTAACTACTTGACCCATTGTGTTTGTTTATCAGATACATAGCAACGAAGATATCCTTCCAAACATTTGTTCACTATCTAAGTTTTCCAATCAGATTGAGGATGATAAGATGTGCTATGATCTAACTGAGAACCCATACAAGAAAATATTTTTTTCCAAAAATGTCCAGTGAAAATGGGATCTCTATCACTTACAAATAATCTTTGGGTTTCCATGTAGCTTTTGAATTGTTTCCATAAATGCAATAGCAACTATACTGGCTTTAAATGGATGAGATAATGCACAAAATTTTGCATACTTGGTAATTCTATAAACTACCACCATGATGACACTCTTTCCTTCGGACTTGGGTAAACCCGTGATAAAATCCATTGAAACCTCCTCCCAACGTTGACTTGGAATGGATAGAGGTTGTAACAGAACCAGGGTCTTGATTGTCTCAACTTTATTTTGTTGGCAAACCAAACATTCCGCCACAAACTTTTGAATATCAGATTTAAGGTCGTCCAAAAAAAAATCCTTCTTAACCCTTTGGTAAGTTTTTAAAAAGCCTGAGTGCCCTCCTAATGGAGATGTGTGCAATTCCAAAAGAATCTTTTGTTTGAGTTGGGAATTCTTACAGAGGTATAAGTGATCTTTGTAATATAATGAATCATTTTTCCAGCTAAATGTATCAGATGTACTGGGATCTTGCTGTAACTTTTGAATGAGTGCCAACACTTCTTCATCATTCTTCCATTCATCCCTTACTTCATTTATCTAATTTGGCTAGATAATAGAAATACAAAAAGTAATTATTCCACATCCTCGTCCTTTCTTGAGAGTGCATCTGCAACAACATTTTGCTTCCCTATTTTGTAGATGATTTCAAAGTCATAACCCAACATCTTTGCGACCCATTTTTGCTACTCTTTTGAAGATAGTATTTGTTCTATAAAGTATTTAATACTATCATGATCCGTTTTTACCTTGAAGTGTCTTCCCATTAGGTAAGGTCACCATTTCTTAAGTGCATCTAGTATTGCCAACATTTCTTTCTCATAAATAGCCTTATGTAAATAGTTTCCTTTGATTGGATGACTTTCAAAAGAAATGGGTCTTTACTTTTGCATTAAAACAACTCCAATTCCATTTCCTGAGGCATCACATTCCAAAATAAATGTTTTTGTGAAGTTTGGCATAGCTAAGACCAGTGCTTGTCACATTGCCTCTTTAAGGTGTTCGAATGCCTTTGTTGCTTCTGAAGTCCAAGAAAATGTATCTTTCATTAGTAATGTTGTTAGAGGTGCCACTATTGTCCCATAATTCTTAAAAAACTTGTGATAATACCCTGTCAACTTGAGAAATCCTCACAAATGCTTTATGGATGTTGGTATTTTCCATTTCTTAATGGCTTTAATTTTTCTAGGGTCTACCTTAACACCTTCATGAGATACAATATGACCTAGATACTCCACCTCTTGAACTCCAAAGAAACATTTGGAGGTTTTTGCATATAATTGTTTCTCCTCCAATAGTTTGAGCATCCAGTCAACATGTTGACCATGATCCTTCTAATACTTGTTGGAGATTAGTATATCACCAAAAAATACTAACACAAATTTTATAAGGGTGGGTTGAAAATTGAATTCATCAAACCTTAAAATGTAGAAGGTGCATTCGTAAGGCCAAAATGCATGACCAAAAGTTCATAATGACCCTCATGAGTTCTAAATGTTGTTTTTGGAATGTCTTCAGTCTTCACTCTGATTTGATGATATTCTGATTGAAGATGCAACTTGGTGAAGTAAATTGCTCCATGTAATTCATCCAATAATTCATCAATGACAGGAATGGAAAAATTATCTTTTATAGTGAGCTTGTTGAGCTCCCTATAATCTTTACACATGCACCATGATCCGTCCTTGTCATGTGTCAATACTGTTGGAGTAGAGAAATAACTTTGACTAGGTTGAATTATACCAGCCTCCTAGCATTTCTGCAACCATACGTTCAATTTCACTCTTTTGGGCATATGGATATCTATAAGGCCTGGTGTTGGGAGGAACACTTCCTGGAATCAAATGAATAGCATGATCATGATCACAGATATGTGGGAGGCCTTTAGGGGTATTAAATACCTTGGAATGATTGTCCAAAACGTTTTAGAGATCTGGAGAAATAGATGATTTCGAAGTGGGAACCTCTAGTGAACATAATTGTGCAATTACGCCTTGTTTTTCTTTCTTTAGAATATTTGTCATGCTGTTAGAGTTGATTATCTTTCCCAATTTCCCTACGGTACCCTTTAGTTTAACTTCTTTTCCTTCTGTATTTTTTCAAGAAAAGTTGTTGAAAATTAAAGGCTGTCATACCCAAAGATTGTAGCCATTGGATTTCTAGTACAACATTAGCACCACCCATTGGAATGGAAAGCATTGAAATATTCAATACATATTCTCCCATGGATAGCTTGATATTATGGCACTTTCCAGAGTAATTTATGGTTCCTCCATTTGCAACCATTACTTGACACTCTGGTGCTGGATATAGGAAGCAATTCAAATCCTTGGCTATCTTACAATGGATAAAATTATGGGTACTACCTGAATCAATCAACACTATTACCTTTTTCTTTTTGATATGTCTTTCTATCTTTAGAGTTTGAGGAGTGGTACTTCCTGCCAATGCATTACAAGATATGGTCAGATTCATTTCTTCTTTTTCTGGGGTTGGTTCCTTGTGTGTATCCTTTTCTTTTGATGTTTCTTGTTCCTTTTCTTCCTCCTCTTCGCAATATATGTAAAATAATTTCTTCTTATCACACCTATGACCTTTAGTGTATTCGCTATCACAACTATAAAAATACCTTTTTCTCTTTTTTCTTCCAATTGTTGAGGTGTCAACCTTGTAGGTTGTGGAAGGCTAGGGGCAGAAACAATTCCATATTTATAGTCGTGAGTGGTAGGCTTCCTTGTTGTCATAATTGTTCTTGCCAACTTGAATGCCTTCTCCAATGAATCAAGTTCCCAAAGGTGAACCTCATGTTGGATGTTATCCTTTAAAATCCCTATGAACACATCAATCCTATGCTCATCTGGAATATCTTTTACCCTTATATTCAATTTACGGAACTCCTCAATGTGCTCCACCATTGTACACTTTTGTTTGAGATTTATCAATTGGCTAAAGAAGGTGTTTCTTTTTGTATCCTCATAATGTGCTATCATTTCCTCCATAAAAATTTACCAAGTGAAAATTTGTTTGCGAGAGCAAACTCATCAATACCATACAAATTGATTAGGTTCCAAATATAAAGTTGCAATGCGTAACTTTTTTGTGTTTTGTACGTTATGGAGATTGAAATATTTCTCCATTTGTAGTATCCATGTTACATGATCCTTGCCATCAAACTTCCTCATATCGATCATTGGAACAGGGTGAGTCTTCAATCCAATGTTAGATTCTATGAAATCATGATTAAATTTTCTTTAATTCTCACCATGAGTTTCCTCAACTACCTTTTCTCCATTAGGAAGCATTTCTTGTAGCAAATTTTCCAAACATCCTTTCAAACCTTCCATGTCTTTCTTCAAAGCTTCAAGTTTACTTCTAAACCATCCATCTTAGCTTCCACGCCATCCATATTAGCTTCCACGCCATTCATCTTAGCTTCCATGACATTCATCTTAGCTTCCATGTCTTTCTTTAAACCATCTATATTAGCTTCTGTTACTTTTTGTGAAAGTGAAATTTGTTGCACTTGGTCTCGTAATTTTGATATATCATGTTGCATTTATTCCTCTTCTTCATGAGTCAAGCTAGAGCTTTCAGGTTGCCTACTAGGTGTTTCCATTTTCATTTTTTGCTTTGTAGGAGCTCGATATTGAATCTGTTGTATCTCTGTAATCTCATATCTCCAATATCTAAAATTTTGTTCTTTGATAGCCCTCTGTGTCCTCTTTCCAACCCCGTAAGTCTGATCAATATTGGATTCTCCAAGAAAGTGTTATGTCAAATATTCCACAATGATCTGATTATAGACTTGTTCAGTAGCGTGAACTTGTAAGAAGTGCCATGTGTCACTGGTTCAACCTTCGGACCTGAACATGAAAAATATAAAACTACAGTTCGTTCTATTTCTATAAATGTTTACGAAATTTCAATCTGATGCTCATAGAAAAAGTTATGACGATTTTCTCAATGTCACCTGTTTGATATGTAATTCGGGAGCCTGCCAAAACCCTTACTTCCTTGGATCATATCTCCGGAAATGTAGCAAGACAAGATCTGAAATTTAGACCCAAGGTTCATCAACATTTAGGCTCAAATGGGTTTTAATTTCCGATTTTGAAACATTTTAGAAAAAAAAATAGTTAAAATTCCATGATAACCTATTTGAAGCAGCGAAACCCTAGAATGCAAAGCTATGATATTTAAATGTTATGCAACATGCTCACAAACTAGAAGAAAAGAGAGATCAACGACTTATAAATCATCCTCTTCGTGGGGGAAACCTCCTTTACATTACATAAATGAACAATTCTCTAATGATACAAATGACAAAACCTCCTTTATATATAGGAGTCTAAGGGGTCACAATATAATCACAGCCGACATAACAATAGTGGGCTTCTATGGGGCACAATAATAACAATATGGGGACAACATGGGCACAAAAATAATAATAAGGGGCTACTATAAATAATAATAAGGGAATACATTAGTATTATAAGGACCTAACATATATTCTATGCAAAGTAAATAGGGACTAGGTCACGTTGGGGGAACTAGCCCCGAGCTCTAATGAATCGATCATAAACAAAAGGGGTCGCATCAATGTTATTAAAATATTTGAGGGGAATCAGACTAGCATGTCTAGAATGATAATCTGGAGGGATGTCAAACAACTTCCCACAAACATTAATGTCCTTGGTGGTGTCTTTCACCTCCTCCCAAGTATGTGGAACTCTAACCTCCAACCTCCAAATCTATGTATGGATTGTAGAAGGTGGCTCTATGGGCCCGCCCTCTGATATGTCTTGATAAACCTATTAATGTTATCCAACATCAAAGACAAGCTACGCCTAGTAGGTTAATTAGTACAGATTTAACCCAGCTCTTGTTTGATCCATGTATGTTGGGCCCGAACATCCTCAATTGTCATATTGGCTATAGTTTTATTCCACAGAGGGATCGATGTTGCAATGTGATCCTCAGCTTTGCCCTAATTGGATCTACAAATCATAAACATAATTTAATATATATAAGAAAATAGAAGTATAATAACATATACATTAAATTCAACACATCAATTGAAGAAGATTTAAAATTTCAAGACATAAACACATAAAGTTTAAAGAGGATTTAAAAATGCAGGAGGTGTACCTACAACTGGTGAATAAGGTCCATTAGATATAACAAGATCATCAATAGAGACAAAAACACTGCCTCTGACACTTCGACAGATGTCAAAACTGGGATCTATGTGTGGAACACACACTCTGATTCGGCTATGTGATCTATCATGAGCCCAACCATGTATATCAAATCCCGTCACGCTCCAATGACCTGTGTTTGGGGAGCGTATAGGAGATGTCTCTGCACATTACATATAATACATATATAAGTTAATCTAAGAAAAATATGTTGACTAAATTATTACATATAATACAAAGATATTACATATAATATATATAAACTAATCCAAGAAAAAATTGTTGACTTAGAAAGAATGTTGATAAGAAAACCATTTCTAAACTCAAGTAAAATAATCTAGTCTGAAGTCCTAAACTTTAGAGTCATTTTTTGATAATTTATCAACCAAATTATTGAGTTCCATGTAAACGCAATCGAAGGAGGTGATTAAATATAACTTCACACTTCTTCTCACTTCTAAATAATGCATTTTTTTCATAGAGCATAAATATGTAAATATGTAAAAAAATAAAACAAACCTATTTGCAAAACTAATAAAAATTTCATGCCAACCAAATGCTCCATAGGACAAGTTCTTATAATGTTTGACTTTGACACATGACATGTAGTAGGTTTAAGAACATGAAGAAAGTGTTTGTGGTACAACACACTACATAATGAAACAATATGGTACAAATTAGAAAAAAGTCAAAATGTTTTATTCACTTTAAATGCACTTTTCATCATGGATTTAATCTATGTATCAATGACACATTGTTGAAACATGAATTTATATATATAGTTATATAATTATATAGTTAAATGTTATATGTGTGTGCGTGTGTGCTATAGTTATGTTATGTTATGTTATGTTATATAGTTAAATAAAAATTTAGGAAGTGTAAGTTAAATATAGTTAAATAAATAATCAAAGAAAATCTATTGTTAATATACAGCCTGAAGAGTAAGTTACAAAATCATTACTCAACTAATAAATTTAATAAGGGTGGTAACTAAGAGATATACATTTGTCATATCATTAAATTAAAATATTTCTACAAATATAAGTTGTGGAAATTTTAAGAAAAATTGCAGTTTATAGATAAACTTGTGTCTTAAAAAGTTGTTGAGCATCACCCTTTTTATGTTATTATGAAGAGCACATTACGTTAAATAGTTATAAAACTATGCTAATTATTGTATATATATATGTGATGTTATAGTTATACTTAAATATATATAGTTATGTTACATGCTATGCTATGTTATTCTATATCTATATCTATATATATAATGTTATGAATTATATAATTATATATAGTTATATTATAATGATATATTTGAAGGTTACGCGAATTTTGACAAAGTTGGACTCTTCGGGAGGAAAAATTTTGAGGGTTAAGGCGGAAATCACAGCGACAGGCCATGTTAAGAAGTCCAGTTCGGCCATGGCGGAGCACAATAAATCTTTGACAGAGAATCTGGTGGACAATCTCAGAAATGGAAGTGCAGAATTCGAGATTGCGGGTTCAGAGGCATCTTCATTATCTAAGCTGGCACTGCCATTCGCATCCATTGCGTCTGTATTTGAGGCTTTTACCAGTGCTCAAAGCAGCGTTAGCTCCCTCTTCTTCGCTCGAATGGAGTCGCCGCAGCGTGGCACACCTCCGGCTATGAAGAAGATAGAGCATTTTAGCGTGCAAAGGGTTCGGGGAGACGGTCACTGTATGTTCCGAAGTTTGGAAACCTTCAATACACCTGACAAGTTGGACGAGGGATGCAAGAAGACGAGTAAGCCCAACAAGGGTTTAGTCAAGACCAAGTTGGATTTCCTGACCCAGATACGGACGCCTTCATATTTCAAATCCAAGGAGGATGCGAGACAAGTGTTTGACGAAATGCCTCACAGAGATTTGATCTCAGAGAGGGACCTGATCTCAGTCTTTGCAAACCCGTGTGAGATGCAATGGTTAGAGGACGTATGGCCTTTGCTCGGCCCTACAGAATATAGAGTCGTGAGTTTCAGTGGAGCCTCGATTCCGTGCAAACCAAACTTGGCAATGAAAATTGTGTGCTGCCCTGCGAAGGAAAAAAAGGAACAGGTCAAGTTTGGGCCCTCTGCAAGCTGTGCAGGCACCAGCCTCCTCTTGTCTCAGACTTGCAGAGGAAAGCAGAAAACAGATTTCTCTGCATCTTTCCAGATCCTGATTGTGCTCCTCTCTGGCAAAACCATGCTACAATGGGTGAGCTCTTTAGATCTAGTGCAGGACCTCAAGCAAATCCTGGAATACAAGATGGGGATTCCCTCCGCATCTCAACGACTCCTCTATGAAGGTAAACAACTAGTGGATATCCATCCCCTTTCTTTTTACAACATTCAAAGAAATGCTTCCATCATTTTTTCCCTCCGCTTGAGAGGGGGAGCTATTGGACAGTCTTCTTCAGCTACAGCTTCTTCTTACAAAGATGTTGTCCGCGCTCAGAAGCCCAAGGAAAAAGCTCCACCAGCTCAGGCTCCAAAACCTTTTTTGGTGGATAAGCTGGAGGAAACCCCCTCCATTGAAATATTGCATCCTACGATGGACAGGCAATACCAACTGTTTGTAGAGCTTGGCATTATTTGCAGGTTCAAGGGGCTATGGCCACGCACAGCAGATCTTTACCAATGGATTCACTCTAATTGGACCAAAAATTGCAGGGTTCTTTTCTGCTCAAAAGGTTTCTTCATTGTAGTGTTTGCTTGCAGCAAGGACTACTATAAAGCATTAATTGAAGGCCCATGGTTTTGGGACTCAGCGAGGCTATTCCTAACCCCTTGGTTCCCGGATTTCGACCCTTCCACAGCAACTATCACCAAGCTCCCCATCTGGGTCAGGCTCCCTAACCTCCCGGCACATTTATGGCACTTTGTTGTGTTTCAAGGAATAGGCAACTCTCTTGGACGTCATCTTGATACAGACACCTCCAGAGGGGAAAAGGGCATATACACCTACGCCAGAATCTGTGCAGAAATAGATATAAGCAAAGGTCTACCTGATCAGATTATTCTCAAAATTGGAGACTTCCATTGGACTCAGACCTTGGATTTCGAGAACACAGCCTTTCGCTGCCGAATTTGCCATCTTACAGGGCACCTTCAGAGCTCGTGTCCTTCAAAGCCTGCCCAAAAAAAGAAAGCCAACTCTAAGCCAAAATCCAAAAGCTAGAAACCTCATGATCCTCCCCCATTGGATGTTTTTGGGTCCAGCTCAGAGGAAGAGGATGAGGATGAGGAAGTTGAGGAAGACATGGACGCAATGCTGGCACAGGATGCGCCCTCGTTTGGTCCTGAGGAATCCACTGTCCCTCCTAATTCTCAGAAAAGAACTCATGAATCATCTCCTTCGGATTCAGACAAGGAGATCTCTCCTTCAGCCCAGCTCAGTTTACAAATCATGCTAGCCCAGCAGAGTAATCTTGGTTGGGTAAAGGTTGGTAAAAAGAAAGGAAAAAAAGGCCGAACAACTGATTCTACCCACGTTGAGTAGAATCCGTGGTGCTGCTCTTGTTTCTCTGTTCTTCTGGTTTCGTCTTGCCTAGCACTGCTCTCTTCTTAACTTCTCTTCGGGGCCGAGGTGGATAGTCTATCCTTTCCGGCTGCCCGGTCTCTTCGGGTTTCTGAAGTTGTTTCTTTTGGTGTCTAGTGTTTTCTCTGTCAAGTATTTTGATGATTGTGTCCTTCTGACAGTTAGGGTTATCTGCCGCCCTGCGCGGTGTGCTGATCTTAGTTTTCAGTTTCTCTGCCTACTTTTTAGTCTCCTGTAGACAGGCCTGCTGTTAAGCGGCCCGTAATCTGCAGTTGCAGAGGTTTTGTACTATATTTTCTTTTGTTAATACCAAATGCTGACTTACACAAAAAAAATGATATATTTATATTATATAGAATTCAATATATATATATATATATATATATAAAATAAAAATCTTGTTTTGGAGTTTTATTTATTTATTTTATTTAAGTGAAATATTTAAAATATAAATTAATTTACATTAAAATTTCTGAATTCAAACTTTTGTGATTCATAATGATCGATAAAAAGCTCTTTCGGAATAATCATATATGATTTCACTGTGTTAACATTTCAAACTAGGGTTCATCATCAAGACAAATATGGAGGACCTGATCTAACAAGAAAAATAAATAGTGTTAAGATACTCCAGAAAATTCCAACACTAATACGTTAGAGAATCGAATTAAACAAAAAAGGTCAAAACTAACTACATCAAAAACCTAAAATAAAAATATAAAATGTATTATTAAACAACCATAAAATAATAAAAAAATTATATTAATAATACTAAGAAATAAATAAATAAATATATATCTATATATATATATATATATATATATATATATATATATATATATGTTTAAATTTCTTATTTGATAAATAGAGGTTAACCCTGAGACACCATATTCATCATGTAAATCTAAAGCTCTTAATTTATTTATTTATTGGTTATATTTTGGTTTTTTTTTGTGTTTTGAAGTATTTTTAGCATATTTTTGGTCAAACTTGTTGGAAAATTAAACTTCATTTTAATTAAAATAAAAATAAAAATAAAATTGAAAATTTATTTAACTTAATTGTTAAGAAAAAAATTTCAAAACTAAAATAATTAAAAAATAAAGTTTTTACCATAGAAAAAAATTCATAATAAACATGCTACCATTGCAATTATTGAAAACTCATAAAAAAATAAAACCTAAATTATAGAATTTTTTTTATGATTTTCAATAGTTTTCTTAATGGTTTTCTAGATGTTTTTTTGTGTTTTTCAAGGGTTTTATTTGTCGTTTTTTGTGGTTTTAATGGTGGATTTTGTGGTTATTTTTGTGATTTTTGTATAGTGGGTTTTTATTTCAAATTAATTTATTTTATTTTGCAAGAAAAATTAAATAAAAAAGACAAAAAAGACAGGAAACCTACTTTGGCTTGAGCCTATGGGATGTTGGTGGGGTCGTTGGGCCATTGGATGAAGCTCCTCCATCTCTGTTGAGATTATAACTCCTCCGTTGAGCTCCTTCTTCCTTGCAGTATGCACAAAATGGCTTACGAAGATGTCGGCTGAGATTTTGATAAGAAATAAGGGATCGATCTAGCCCTAACACTCGATTGAGATCCTACCCCAGGTTACATAGGAGCTTGAGTTCCCTTTTTTTCACCTAAACGCACTACCCGCCAAAAAGTGTAACTTAGCTCCATGTATAGACCCTATTGGTTATTATACCAATAATACTATATAAATAAATAACTTATTAAATAAACAATTTATATAGACCAATTTCTCATGATCAAATTGGTAGCTTTGTGCCTTATATTTTACATTACATTACTTTTTGCACTTTGCATTTTCTATTTTATTACATTTTGTATTTTAAATTTACACTGCATTTTGCATTTTACGTTTTATATTTATATAAGTTTAATTTGAATAATAATATATATATATATATATATATATATATATACACACACACACACACACACACACTAACAATAAGTCTAAACACCTACACCTTTCCCCTATTTCCCTATAGAGTACTTTTAAGTGCAATTATTTTGTGACTAGTTTATTTAATCTTATTTAAAAATAGTTGAATGAAAAAATGCATATTTTAGAAGTGAACTTTTTTCTTTATTTAAATATATTCATGATAAATATATGGTACAGGTGTTGTAATGTAATGTTTAACATTTTGACTAAGTCAAATTACATTTAAAAAAAAATAAAGTAAATTAAAATATTAATATAATGTAATGTAAACGTTAACAAAATAAAATAAAAATAAAAATGATCCATGATATTCGAGAAGCTCATTCTACAACCAGTATGAGAGATGTGTAAGCTTGTCCATCTGCCAATTCCCTTTAAAATAAAATAAAAATTATGTTCTAAATTGAAAAATAATGTCTGCTATAATAAAAAAAAAATTGAAGATGTTGTAATAAAAAAAAATTGTGTCTATAAGATGTTTAAATCTTTTCAAAAATATTTCAACAAGAGATTTAAATAAACCATTTGAATATCTATGTTAACAAATTTATGTTGATATCAACTTTATAAAAAAAAAAAAAAAAATTGTATATACAAAAATATTCAATAAAAAAAAGGTTGAAAAAAACAATAATAATAATAATAAAATCATTTTAATTTGGATGTACATTTTATGTAAAATATTTACGTCATAAGGCGTTTCCCTTTGGGAAGAGCTCCCCCTTCTGCCATTCTGCACCATTTTGCACCGTCAAATCTAATGTTAGACGATTGAAAGTTTTTCCACCATTATATCCCATTGCTTTTAACTGTCAACCAAATCTTGATTTGTGGAACCGTTACTTGTTAATCTTTATTAAGCAGTGAAATCGTTACTTGTTAATATTTATTAAGCAGCTAGCAACAAAGGTGGCCAGGAAGTCTGCACCAGCGACAGGTGGAGTGAAGAAGCCCCACAGATTTAGGACGGACACTATTGCTCTCTGGGAAATTTGAAAGTACTAGAAGAGCACCGAGTTGTTGATCATAAAGCTACCCTTCCAGAGGCTTGTAAGAGAGATCGCCCAAGATTTTAAGTCAGATATGAGGTTCCAGTCGTCAACAGTGTCAACATTGCAAGAAGCGGCGGAGGCATATCTTGTTGGGTTGTTCGAGGACACCAATCTCTGTGCCATCCATCTTAAGAGGGTCACCATCATGCCCAAAGACATACAACTTATTTGTCGCATTCGTGGAGAGAGGGTGAGAGAGGGCATAGTCATATGGATAAAGTACTTCTTAGTATCAATACCAATAGTGTGTTTTCACACCACCATTTTTTGTTCCTTACAGTTTGTTCTCCCTCCCTCATTTCTATTTTTGGAAAATTGTGTTTGAAATCTTCAATTTCCCATTTCTTGTGAAGATGCGGAGAAGAAAACCGAGTTTGTGTTTTGTTTTTGGAAAATTGCAGAAGCTCTACAACTAAAGATAATATCAGGGCCAGGTTTCGATATCGGGAGCTGTGGGCTCACCACATTTCTGTTGCACCACTTTGATACACTATATAATTAATTTGATTTTATTTAGGTATGCTTACATAAATTAAATGGAGGTTAGCCACAAATTTTACTCTCTATTTTCTTGCTCGTTTGGATAAATAGAAAATGCACTTTTCTTTGCCTCACATCTGATAAATACAAAATGTGTTGCTGAATAACTTCATTTATTTTATAGTTTGTGGGAATAGTCTGAGATGTGCTTCTAATAACAGGTCATGTGAATAAATCATGACATATTTGTTGGCGAAAGCGAAAACATAATTAATATTGAGGCTTATTTGCAATGGTTTTAAAAACTTATAATATTCATGATGAGGTTATTGTGCTTTGCAGAGCGTGGAAGGAACTCTGTATGTCCAACAGTTGAAAGAATGACCAACAAGGGTTTTTAAATGGTCTAAGAAATGAAGTTTTAATAAGATTGGTCCAAAGATCTAAGAGTTTATTTTCCCACAATTATATTTTTCAAGTTGGTTTTTTAATTAGTCTATTAGGGATAGTTCAATTAGTTATTACCAAGTTATGAAGTATTAATTAAATCATAAAATCAAAATTAAAACCTCTTTGGGATTAAATCATTTAAAAATTATTAATTTTTTTATTTGAAAAACATAGTCTGGGATTACTATGTTATGGAGTATTAAATTAACTATGAAATCAAAGTTTAAACCTATTTTGGATAAAATAATTTAAAATTTAACAACTTTTTAATTTAACGTTGTGGATTTTGAAAATTGTCTTCATTTAATGACTCAATTTTTAATGATATTATAAGATATTTTCAGTTAAAACTTTAAAAATCTTTTAAAATAATAACCAATTTTTTACAACTATGAAAATAGTTTATTTTTTTAATATCCATAAAAAAATCAATTTGAGAGAATTGAACTCATCATCTCATGAACCTCAGCCAAGTTAACTAACACTTACGACTAAACTCTCACTATCAAATACAATTGACTCATATTTACATATTATATTTATTATTTATATTTTCTAAAGTATTTTATATCAAATTCATACTAAGCATGGAAAGAATTATAAAAATTAATAAAATACACATTTTCCTAGTTGTAAAAATTGAAAATAGTTTTTTTAATTATATTTTATTCAAATAATAATATTATTTAAAATTAAATAGTTTTTAATAATTTTTTTAATTTACGCTTACTAAGCTATGTTATATTTTTATCACACTTTAAAATAAATTTAACAAAATATTATTATTTTGAATAACAAAATATTATTATTTTGAATAATTATATATATATATATATATATATATATATATATATATATATATTTAATATTATTAATATATTATTAGTAAATTTATAAACAGTTTTTTTTTTAATAAATTAATATTAACAATTTCATATGTATTGAGTGAGAAAGTATTATCTTTCAATATCACTTGATATCATGATCATTTCAATATCTAATATGAAAATGATTTAATTTAGTTCTTCAAAATCTATCAAATATTTTCTATTGGAACTTGAAAGAGCATCTTCAAAGGTTAAGAGGTATCTATGTTGGAAAGGTTATAGAATCTATCAATTTGGCATAATGTAAGTGATTTCTCTTTATCTTCTAATTTGAACGAAATTTTCTTTACTAATTTCTATCTTCAATAGTTTTTATATACCATGATTCTTCTCAAATTTATGTTTTACCAGTTTCCTTTGCAACACATGGTGCAATTGCTAGTTTAATGTAAATTATGTATCTATTATATATCATTTTAAAAAAATTATTTATATGGTTAAAACGTTTATTTGATCCTATATCTACTCTTTTTAATATTTAAAAATACAATTTAAATAATGAAAATTTTCACCCTCTACTCATGCTAAATCCCTACTTAAGAATCAAGATGGATCTATGCTAGTTGTATTGAGAACCCATGGTATTGACCTATGGTATTCATGTGGAATATAGCTTATTTAAAGGGGGAAATTAAGCTAGCCTAAATCTATATTAAGTGTGAATCCTCTCTTGACATGCAAATCTTTTTTTAGAGTAAAATTAAATGTGATCTATTTTAGCCATTGGTAAATCAAGAGTAATAACATAACAAAACAGAACAAACGTTGCACACTCTGAAGCATAAGCTCTACAAGGTAATGTGACGATGGAAGGTGCGACGAGCACTCCAAGTGGCAAGTCGCAGACAGAAACCACGGCAAGAGGACAACAACAAAACATCGAAGACAAGTACGCCTACAGGTGTCTCATCGTGGAGGAACCCTTGGTTGACACCTAACAGGTCACGTTCTTTTTATTCAAGTTCATGGACATGCGTTATATTCCAAAGGAGGTGTCTCATCGTGGAGGAACCCTTGGCTGACACCTAGCAGGTCACATTCTTTTTATTCAGGTTCATGGACACGCGTTTACATTCCAAAGGGTAATTATGTAGTATGGGTAGAAAGTGCTGTTATTTGGGGTCTTTTTTGTTTTTATGTTCAAAAACTTTTTTACATGGGATCTTTAGGTTGGTTTCCCCTATGTGGGTAGCGCAATCCATGATTTTTTGGACTGGTTTCCCCTTGAGGGTAGTCTTGTTTTCAAATACTACTAGTTAATTTGTGGTAAACTTTGAGACAGGTTCTGCAGAGGCTTGTGCCTCCATGTATCATTATTTTTTGTATCTTTAATAGATTTAGTTTTACTTAGAAAAAAATAGTATAAATATTTATAACATTTAACATTTATATATCAACTCAATTAACATTATAAATTTATAATATTGATATACTAAAAAATTATATTTCAAATGGAAAAAACAAAACCCTACATTTTGATTTGTTCCTCAAAACTAACTCTTCAGGGAAACAATGAGGGTTAAATAATTGACATTTATAAGTGATTCTAGAATGCATTGAAAATACTGGGATAGATTAAAATGTTTTCCCAGGACTTGAATATGCATTAAGTAGTTGAGATCAACCCAAATTTTATAGCCAACCAACTCAATTAACCTTATAAATTTATAATATTTATGTTAAGACCAGGACTTGAATATACCATAAGCAGCTGAGATCAACCCAGATTTTATAGCCATATAACTCAATTAACATTATAAATTTATATTATTTATGTTAAGATCATAACATTTGTATCTTGATTGGAAAAAAAAACCTACATTTTGATTTGTCTGGCAAAACAAATTATTCATGGAAAGAGCGCGTGTTAATTAATTGGCATTTATAAGTGATACAGAAGGCTTCCTGGCAACAAATAGGCTATGCCTAAGAATATACAGACTCGACTGATATACAGACTGCTAATAGATCTGGCCACTTTAGGTTCTTACCAGTGCCAAGCACACTGATACGCAGGCTTCTCAGATCTCTAAGACTCTAAGACCCTAAGACTCTCTGAATACGAATGCCTCAAGAATGAGCCTTACCCTCAATTTATAAAAAATGAGAGGGGACAAACATTCCTATAGAGTATCAAACAAATGGATGGAATCATTGCTTTGGGTAACACCGAGGTGACATTCGTACAAAGATTCCAGTCCGGAAAAGTAAATCCTACGGGAAAATATGCTATCTGTATTGTTTATATAGTGGATGCTTTTGTACAGCAAAGCCCACGAGAAAATCTGGCCACAATTAAGTCCTTGTGACTGGACAACATTATTACAATAATGGATGCTTTTTTACTGTCAAGCCCATGAGAACCGTCAGAATACAGTGATTTCAGGAAATCTATGCTTTTTGTATAATAATTTGTCCCATGCTTTGGTAAAAATTCTCCGAACAATCATAGGTTTCTCCAAAATGATTTGATTCTTAACCTTGATTAAAACTAACCATTCATAATGACGGGTCATATATTCTCTTAGATTTTTATTGTCATCATGAAAAGGTGACCATTCTCCTGCTGTCATTTCTTTGATAGTTTTGTATGGGATGTGGAAACAATCTAGGATGTTATATTCGAAACATATGTCACGATGGAATCTATGGTGTGACTCATGATAGAGTGGATCCATTGTTGTCTTGTTAATGCTGAAATCAGTCCACCAATTTTGCAGCCATTCACATTGTTGATTTCTTTTCATTATTCCCGTTGTGCTAAATTTTAATTTAATATAATGGGTTTCTTCCTTGTCATCTACAGTAAAAAAATCCCACTATAGATTTTTATATGTTGCAAAATCATACACTATGTCGCTTAGGACCTCCTCCTGGCCATAATGCAGAATTCTGAGTAGGCATACACCATGCCAGATTCTTGGTTCAGTTGATGCAGAAATATTTTTCATAAATTCCTCGGCGGATACCTCCAAGACACCAAATTCTTGAAATATCATGAAAGTCTCTTTGAAGATCATCTTCTACATATAATGCATCCCTTTTGGCTTTTGTGTAGATCATGTCATGTATCCATTTACTCCCTTTTGGTACACCCTTCTTTCTGGCACAAGATGCTGAATGTCAGTATGTGCTTGCAGATAAGCATCTAACACCTTGGTATTTCTCAACTACCATGTTGGCTTCCACCTATCCTATATTCTTCCCAATCCTGATTGTCTGGTATGGTGCGCAGGACTTCTTGTTTCTGATTTTGGTCCCACTCTGTGACTATGACCATGATATGTTCTTGTGGCTGGATAAACTCCCTGCTAAGAAAATCTAGGAGACAGTTCTTTGTGCCCTTTATATGTTCAACTTGAAAGTCGAAGTTAGAAAAGAGTGCTTTCCATCTAGAAAATTTGGCCTCTCATGGCTTCTCAATGACCTTCGTTAAGACATTCTGCAAGGCTGAAGCATCAGTTTGAAGCAAGAAATATTTGCTTATTAAATGAATATCAAATTTTCTGATACAGTTCCATGCATCTTTTACTTCTTTCTCAATCGTGGAATAATTATGTTCAGCAGGATTCTAGGTGCCTGATGCAAACTAGACGATTTGTTCAATGCCATCTTTTCTTTGTTTTAAGATACCTCCCCGTCCTATATTACTGGCAGCTGTTTCAACAATCTTGAATGAACTAGCATCCGAGACATATAAAATGGGAAGAGAATTTACCTTGGCTTTGATGTTTTAAATATCCTTGGTGTGTTCTCCTGTCCACTGAGGTGGCTTCTTTCTGAGTCTTTGATTTAGCACACTTTTGTCTGTGGCACAATCTTTGTAAAAATTACTGACATAATTCAAACACCCCAAGAATCTCTGAAGTTGATTCTTGTCTGTAATAACATCTGGGAATTTGTCAGCGAACTCAAGCACATGCTTCTGCAGAGAAATTTGGCCATTGAATATGGTACGGCCAAGAAATTTGATAGTAGTCTAAAAGACCTCTATCTTTTTCATACTCAAAACTAGACCATTATGTTTTACCAGATGTTTACATGTATGAACTTGCTTAAAATGTTCTTGGAGAAGATTAGAACATCATCAATGTAAACTATAAGCCAATCAAAATATGGCTTAAAAATTTTATCCATTACCTTCTGGAATTTTGATGGAGCACTCTTTAAACAAAAAGGCATGACATTCCACTCATAGTGGCCTACCGGAATACTGAAAGCAGTTTTGAACTTATCTTTTTCTGAAATGGAAACTTGCCAAAATCTTGCTTTCAAATCAAACTTTGAAAATATTTTTTCTCCAGCTATCCTACTCATACGTCTCCTTTGCGAGGAATCGAATAGGTGTCATCTGCAAGAATAGAATTTAGAGGTTTGAAATTTATTACCAGCCTTGGGATACCTCTAATTTGTTATGTTATTTTGTTGACATAGAACCCATAACAGTTTCAGGGACTATCAGATTCTCTGATGAGATTTCTATCTAAGGGCTATTTGATCTCTTTTTCGTAGAGATATTTATATTCCTTGTTCATAGGAATAACTCTAATTTTACAGGGCTTACCTATATATCCTTCTTTGTATGGGAGCTCAATAGTATGCTGCTTTCAGTGCCAGAATGCATTTGGTTCTTCTGAGCAGCATTCATCTTCAATTTTTTCTTCAGTTCTCCAATTTTCCTCTTAACCTGAGGATCCTTCAGCTGTTCTTCTACCTTAAGTGTAGATTTCAGATCTGTCAGTTTAGCTTCTGCTTTGTCCAAATCTTGGACAGTCTAGACCATTGTAGAGACTCTAGGATTTGATATATAAGGCAACTCAATCCTTTTTATTATTCCTTTCGAAGTAGGAACAGAAATAAAATAACCTACTTTGTTTTCTTTTAATCTGGTTGACCCATGTGGCTCAACAGCTACTAGGAATATATTTCCTAGAATACAGTCCACTAGGATGTCTGCTACTTCAAATTTCAAATTGATGCAGTGATGGTCAAAACAAATAGAAGCCTTAGGAACTTCATACTTGAGCATTTTATTACCCAATCCTACAACATTTCTTTTTGCAGAACCCCAATATTTGGCTGGTATCACTTTTTTATTCAAAATGTTCACATCAGCTCCTGAGTCAAGGAGTGTTGTGAGTTCAAACATTTCTCCCTTTATGCAGATGTTCACTTTTACATAATGTTGTTGGTAGGAGATGGCGAGAATTATCATTTCTTTAAATCCAAAGACAGGGTCTTTCTTTCCTTCAATAATTTCAAGATCTGGATTAAGATTGTTGGCATATTCTGCTGTGTCCCATGAATGAGAATTTTCTTCTACAACTTGCTTACCTTTATTTATTTCAGAAATTTGGGATTTCATGGCAAAGATTTCAGATTTAATATTATGGATCTCTCTACTTACTTCTCCCAAGGTGAGTGAACGCACCTTGTCTGGCTTCTCTTGATGTCACTCGAAGGATCTGGTATTCCTTTCAAAAGAAGCATCAACAAATAATGGCTTTTTACCTGTATTTATGGAAGAACTGGATTTGGGCTAGTCCATGAATGCCTCTGTTAGCCAATTCTTCATTTCTCCATCTTCCATTGCTCAAATCTGAGAAAGAATTTTTATCTCATCTTCTTTTGTGGCAGCCATTAAGATTTTCTCCTTCTGTGGTCTGAAGGATATTTCTTCAGAGCTGGAATCACTGTATGATTCTAAATTAGAATCATAATGCATGTGATAAGCACATTCTTCCGATTTAGGACAAGAACAAGATGTTGTTTCAAAATCTGAACAGTCTTGCATGTGTGCTTGTAATTCTTCTTGAGATGAAGAACTAAAAGAATCAAAATATGATTCTTGAAGTTGTTGCTGTTGAATTTGGTCTTTAATTACCACATTTGGGTAGCATTCTATTTTGTGAGAGTGGGCACCACACTTCATGCATTGTATCTGTCCCTCTTGCTTGATATTTTTACCTCTCTGAAAAGAGGCTTGGGACGTCTTCCCTTTGTTTTTCTTAGATTCTTCTCCTTCTGGACATCTTGAGGATGTATGTCTAGTTTTGCCACACAACCAACAAGTGAGATTGTTCCATTTCTCTTGTTTGGATGTATGCAGATGAATGTCAGAGGGTCTATAATAATGTGTCCTGGGAACATACCTGTAGTAGCCCTTTCTGGCTTTGGAGGAGTGGCCTTTAGATCACTGGGAATGCTTTCTTTTGTCTTTATAGCCTTTAGCATTCTGTTTATACTCCTTTTTATCCCTTTTCTTTGCTTTTCTTCTTTTGACCAAACGGTCATCAACTGTGAGCCCATATTTGCTGCAAATGGACTTCTTGTCTGGGAGCTTTGAAAGTTTTTCCAAAGATTTTTTTGACTTTGGAACTTGTGCATAAGCTCAGTAATGTTTTTGTAATGTGAGAATAAATCTCACCCCAAGTATATGATTGAAATGGAAACTAAAAAATCTCTTGCAACCTAATATAATCAACAAACCTGGATGGAAGAGTAGCAAGATAAACTTGTTTTCATAGCAGATTTTTTGAATCTTTCACTTCATAGATTCTTTGCATCTAATATTTGTGAAATTCTTCATATTGTGACATCTTGTGACACTTGAGATTCATGAGAATAACTTCATTCTTATCTGCAATCTCTGTTTCGTTGCCACACCAGTGCTCCAAGATTATAGATGTAAGAACTCCTATCATGTTGCTTGTAGTTGAGCCATATGAATTGTGAATTGCATCTCCTACTTCATCTTTAAGCACTTCTGCTTCCATTTTTATCAATAGTGCTGGAGATGATTCAGTCTCCCACCCCCTGAGTAGTGTTCCTGTAAAACACTGAATAATAGTCTTGCATGCTTCAATTTCACTTTTTCCTCTAAGACACATGAGTTTATATTCTGTAAACATCATATCAATTAATTGTCTAATCTGACCAACACTCAGATTATCAATATTCCACTCTCTATGTGATTCAGGAAAAAATGTATGAGCTTCAGGAAGCTTGCCTTTGCCTTCAAGATCAGGTGCAGGATATTTATTGAACCTACTTTCAAGTGGTTCATATATGGGAAAGATCTGAGAATCAGATTCTTTCTTCTCATCTTCTTCTTCCTTGAATAAGGAAGCAATGGTGACTTTTTCTGTAGCCTCTGGTTTTTCTGCTGAAGATGTGGCTACTTCTTTGGGAAATAATGTCGGGAACCTGTTGATTGGTTTAACAGGATCTTGAATCTTTATATTTCTTTTGTAGAGAAAAGAGGTAGGAACTGGTTTGTCAGTTTTTGACAGACTTATCTTTTCAACTCTCTCAGTCAAACCAGATATCAGATTTTTAGTAGTATCAAGATGATCTACTATCTTTTCCTCTACTTCTTCTATCTTATTTAAATATTCTTTGGCATAAGATATAACAACTGATGAAGTATATTGTACATCATTGAGGTTTCTGTTGACCTCATTCAGAGAAACTTGAATAGTATCAAACTATTCTTTTATTTCTATAGCCTTTGTTGTATTAATTTCTAGGCCCTTGATTGTTGTATTAGTCCAGTTTATTTGTTCACTAGCCCTTTGGATTCTCCCATCAATCCCCAAAGCATTATCATCTTTTCAAACAAGAGGAATAGCCTTTGCTGCATTCTGATTTTCTCCTATGATAGTTCCTCTATATGGAGGGAAAGTAGATGGAATCTCTACTCTACTACCATCTAAAGCAGTCCAAGCATGTTGTTGGATGATGAAGAGGATGATCCTGTCAACACAACTTTAGGGGAAACATTTTTCTTCCATTCATAAAAGGAAATCCAAGAATTTGTGACTTCCAAATAATGTTTCCAATCTTCAGATAATTTAATCTTCTCCTCAATAGTATGACTAAGGCCAAACTACTCTACTTCTAGATTGGTAAATAAGTCCAAGTTCAACATGGCTTTCATCCATTTAGAACTTATTTCTAATTTCAAGTAGCCATTCATCAGAGTAAATAACTTGTGCATTTCCATGGCTGCTGGCTTTTTACAGTCATCTGGAACAGGACCAAATCTACATGAAGGAATCAGACCTTTTTCTTGCTCAAGATAGTCTATTCCATATTTGGCCTTGGCTGGCCTCATTATTCTGAACACTTCCGTCAATCAAGGATCTTCCCCTTCTAGGGTGATAATCTCATGCATCATTAGAACATGGTCAAACTCCGGCTCATAAGGAAAAGGGATGTCTAAATAATTTGGGTTTGGGCATGGATTAATTGATGTGGAAGAAGGAGCTTGTCCAATCCTTGGATGGTGATTCTCATGGATGACAGATTCATCAAGGGTACATAAATTTACAACAGATTTACATTCAAGACATGTAACTTCTAAAGAGTTGAAATGTACTAACTCGGAAAATTCAAACAAAGAAATATGTTTACAAGAAACTGAGCTAGAACAAGCAGTATCAACAGTGGATGGATCACGGTAAAAATAGGAATTTTCACAGGCTCTGTCAATTCCTTTGTAGTCAATAGTGGATTTTCTTGGGAAAGTTAAAATGGCAGAGGATCGGTTCTCTTGGATATCAGCTGAGGTTATTATTTTAAGAGCTGGAGGCTTGGGATTAGAAACTACCTAGTGTTCAGGGAATGTAAGATCTTCCCATCAAATTGTCCGATATTCTATTTTTTGATTCTTTGAATCTATTAGAACAACGACACTTGCTTTTGAAACCTGACTGGGTGTATGGCGTATGGTTGGCCATAAGGTATTTGTGTGTTGGAAACATCCTCTGGATTGTATGGCTATGTTATGTCTTTTCTGGTGCATATCAAACCCTGAAGTTTGGATCTGCAACTGCAAGATCTGATCTATTGTTTCATCAAAGACATAGACTGAAAAATTAGGATAATAGTCAAAGTATATTGGGCCATGCGATAGAGGGGCAACTATACCTCCTATTAAGGAATCAGTATACTTATTATGAGTAAGATCTCAGACTGTGGCTAGCACAAAAGTATTTAACCCTTGATGAGTCAAAGGGTTGATCCCAATCCTTATGCATCCTAAG
Organism: Pinus tabuliformis; assembly: GCA_031772625.1. Lineage (NCBI taxonomy): Eukaryota > Viridiplantae > Streptophyta > Pinopsida > Pinales > Pinaceae > Pinus > Pinus tabuliformis. Next base: position 221,775,690 of record CM062814.1, on the reverse strand, counting down.
TGCAAATATTTTGTTTTTAACTTTTTAGCTTCAGCCTGTAAAGTTTTTGGATCCAGAAGTGGGATAGACTGAATATTGTCAGAATTCTCCTGAATTTGACTAATAGACTCCTTTATAATAATTCTAGTGGTAGATTTTAAATGAAATATAGACAAATCATCATAAACTTCTGATGCAGAGATACTAGGTAATTGCCATCGAGCAGAGGGTTGTGGCTCTTCATATTCTAGTTCAACTTGATTTAAGACTCGACTAGAACTTGATGCAAACATGTCCCTGAGGGGATTCTCTATGGCGGATGACTCTCTGTCTTCTAATTCATGGAAGGATATAGACTTTCTGAATGGATCCATTAATATGAGTGATGATTTAGAATACCAACTTCTTGAACCAGACATTACTGGCTCCGATACCAATTTTCAGTAAGTCTATATCCTTCCATGAATTAGAAGAAAGAGAGTCATTCGCCACAGAGAATCCCCTCAGGGACATGTTTGCATCAAGTTATAATCTAGTCTTAAATCAATCTGAAGTAGAATATGAAGAGCCACAACCCTTTACTCGATGGAAATTACCTAGTATCTCTACCTCGGAAGTTTATGATGATTTGTCTATATTTCATTTAAAATCCACCACTAGAATTAGTATAAAGGATTCTATTAGTCAGATTTAGGAGAATTCTGACAATATTTAGTCTATCCCTCTTCTGGATCCAAAAACTTTACAGGCTGAAGCTAAAAGGTTAAAAACAAAATATTTGCACTTGGGATGCATAAGGATCGGGATCAACCCTTTGATTCATCAAGGATTAAATACTTTTGTGCTAGCCACAGTCCGAGATATTACTCATAATAAGTATACCAATTCCTTAATGGGAGGTATAGTTTCCCCTATGTTGCATGGCCCAGTATACTTTGACTGTTATCCTAATTTTTCAGTCTATGTCTTTGACGAAACAATAGATCAGATCCTGCAGTTGCAGATCCAAACTTAAGGGTTTGATATGCACTAGAAAAGACATAACATAGCCATACAATCCAAAGAATGTTTCTAGCACACAAGTACCTTATGGCCAACCATACGCCACACACCCAGTCAGGATTCAAAATCAAGTGTCGTTGTTCTAAGAGATTCAAAGAATCAGAAAATAGAACATCAGACAATTCGATGGGAAGATCTTACATTCCCTGAACACTAGGTAGTTTCTAATCCCAAGCTTCCAGCTCTTAAAAGAATAACCTCATCTGATATCCAAGAGAACCAATCCTCTGTCATTTTAACTTTCCCAAGAAGATCCACTATTGACTATAGAGGAATTAAAAGAGCCTGTAAAAATTCTTGTTTTTACCATCATCCATCCACTGTTGATACCGCTTGTTCTATCTCAGTTTCTTGTAAACATATTTCTTTGTTTGAATTTGCCTAGTTAGTACATTTCAACTCTTTAGAATTTACATGTCCTGAATGTAAATCTGCTGTAAATTTATGTACCCTTGCTGAATCTTTCATCCATGAGAATCACAATCCAAGGACTGGACAAGCTCCTCCTTCCACATCAATTAATCCATGCCCAAACCCAAAGTGTTCAGACATCCCTTTTCCCGATGAGATGGAGTTTGACCATGTTCTAATGATGCATGAGATTATCACCCTAGAAGGGGAAGATCCCAGATTGACGAAAATGTTCAGTATAATGAGGCCAGCCAAGCCCAAATATGGACTAGGCTATCTTGAGCAAGCAAAAGGCATGATTCCTTCAGGTAGATTTGATCCTATTCCAGATGATTGTAAAAAGCATGTAGTCATGGAAATGCACAATTTCTTTACTCTGATGAATGTCTGCTTGAAATCAAAAATAAATTCTAAATGGATGAAACCCATGTTGAACTGGGGCTTATTTACCAATCCAGAAGTAGAGCAGTTTGGCCTTAGTCATACTATTGAGGAGAACATTAAATTATCTGAAGATTAGAAACATTATATGGAAGTCACAAATTCTTGGATTTCCTTTTATGAATGGAAGAAAAATGTTTCCCCTAAAGTTGTGTTGACAGGATCATCCTCTTCATCATCCACCAAACATGCTTGGACTGCTTTAGATGGCAGTAGAGTAGAGACTTCATCTACTTTCCCTCCATATAGAGGAATTATCATAGGAGAAAATCATAATGCAGCAAAGGCTATTCCTCTTGTTCAAAAAGATGATAATGATTTGGGGATTGATGGGAGAATCCAAAGGGCCAGTGAACAGATAAATTGGACTAATACAACAATCAATGGCCTTGAAATTAATACAAAAAAGGCTGTAGAAATAAAAGAACAGTTTGATACTGTTCAAGTTTCACTGAATGAGGTCAACAGAAACCTCAATGAACTACAATATACTTCTTCAGTTGTTATATCTTATGCCAAAGAATCTTTAAATATGATAGAAGTAGAGGAAAAGATAGTAGATCATCTTGATACTACTAAAAATCTGATATATGGTTTGACTGAGAGAGTTGAAAAAATAAGTCTGTCAAAAACTGAAAAACTAGTTCCTACCTCTTTTCTCTACAAAAGAAATATAAAGATTCAAGATCCTGTTAAACCAATCAATAGGTTCCCAACACTATTTCCTAAAGAAGTAGCCACATCTTCAGCAGAAGAACCAGAAGCTACAGAAATAGTCACCATTGCTTCCTTATTCGAGGAAGAAGAAGATGAAAAGAAAGAATCTGAATCTTAGATCTTTCCCATATATGAACCACTTGAAAGTAGGTTCAATAAATATCCTGCACCTGATCTTGAAGGCAAAGGCAAGCTTCCTGAAGCTCATACATTTTTCCCTGAATCACACAGAGAGTGGAATATTGATAATCTGAGTGTTGGTCAGATTAGACAATTAATTGATGTGATGTTGACAGAATATAAACTCATGTTTCTTAGAGGAAAAAGTGAAATAGAAGCATGCAAGACTATTATTCAGTGTTTAATAGAAACACTGCTTAGGTGGTGGGAGACTGAATCATCTCTAGCACTATTGATAAAAATGGAAGCAGAAGTGCCTAAAGATGAAGCAGGAGATGTAATTCAAAATTCAAATGGCTCAACTACAAGCAATATGATAGGATCTCTTACATCTATGATCTTGGAGAACTGGTGTGGCAGCAAAACAAAGATTGCAGATAAGAATGAAGTTATTCTCATTAATCTCAAGTGTCACAAGATGTCACAATATGAAGACTTTCACAGAGATTGGATGCAAAGAATCTATGAAGTGAAAGATTCAAAAAATCTGCTATGGAAACAAGTTTATCTTGTTGCTCTTCCATCCAAGTTTGTTGATTATATCAGGTTGCAAAATATTTTTCAGTTTCCATTTGAATCATATACTTGGGGTGAGATTTATTCTCACATTACAAAAAAATTAGTGAGCTTATGCACAAGTTCCAAAGTAAACAAATCTTTGGAAAAACTTTCAAAGCTCCCAAAAAAGAAGTCCATCTGCAGCAAATATGGACTCACAGTTGATGACCCTTTGGTCAAAAGAAGAAAAGCAAAGAAAAGGGATAAAAAGGAGTATAAACAGAATGCTAAAGGCTATAAAGACAGAAGAAAGCATTCCCAGCAATCTAAAGGCCACTCCTCCAAAACCAGAAAGGGCTACTATAGGTATGTCCCCAGGACACATTATTATAGACCCTTTGACATTCATCTGCATACATCCAAACAAGAGAAATGGAACAATCTCACTTGTTGGTTGTGTGGCAAAAATGGACATACAACCTCAAGATGTCCAGAAGGATAAGAATCTAAGAAAAACAGAGGGAATAAGTCCCAAGCCTCTTTTCTGAGAGGTAAAAATATCAAGAAAGAGGGACAAATACAATGCATGAAGTGTGGTGCCCGCTCTCATAGAACAGAACGCTACCCAAATGTGGTAATTAAAGACCAAATTCAGCAGCAACAACTTCAAGAATCATCTTTTGATTCTTTTAGTTCTTCGTCTCAAGAAGAATTACAAGCACACATGCAAGACTGTTCAGGTTCTGAAACAGCATCTTGTTCTTGTCCTGAATCAGAAGAATGTGCTTGTCACAAGCATTATGATTCTGATTCAGAATCATATAGTGATTCCAACTCTGAAGAAATATCCTTCAGACCATAGAAAGATAAAATCTTAATGGCTGGCACAGAAGAAGATGAGATAAAAATTCTTTTCAGATTCGAGCAATGGAATATGGAGAAATGAAGAATCGGTTAACAGAGGCATTCATGGACCAACTCAAATCCAATTCTTCCAGAAATACAGGTAAAAATCCATTATTTGTTGATGCTTCTTTTGAAAGGAATACCAAATCCTTCCAACGACATCAAGAGAAGCTAGACAAGGTACATTCACTCACCTTGGCAGAAGTAAGTAGAGAGATCCATAATATTAAATCTGAAATCTCTACCTTGAAATGCAAAATTGCTGAAATAAAGAAAGGTAAGCAAGTTGTAGAAGAAAATTCTCATTCATGGGACACAGTAGAATATGCCAACAATCTTAATCCAAATCTTGAAATTGTTGAAGGAAAGAAAGACCCTATCTTTAGATTTCAAGAAATGAGAATTCTCGCCTTCTCCTACCAGCAACATCATGTGAAAGTGAACATCTGCATAAAGGGAAAAATGTTTGAACTCACAACACTCCTTGACTCAGGAGCTGATGTGAACATTTTAAATAAGAAAGTGATACCAGCAAAATATTGGGTTTCTGCAAAAAGAAATGTTGTAGGATTGGGCAATAAAATGCTCAAGTATGAAGTTCCTAAGGCTTCTATTTGTTTTGAACATCACTGCATCGATTTGAAATTTGCAGTAATACACATCCCAGTTGACTGTATTCTAGGAAATATATTCTTAGCAACTTTTGAGCCACATGGGTCAACCAGATTAAAAGAAAACAAATCTGGTTGCTAGTTATTTTATTTCTATTCCTACTTTGAAAGGAATAATAAAAAGGATTGAGTTTCCTTATATCTCAAATCCTAGAGTCTCTACAGTGGTCCAGACTGTCCAAGATTTGGACAAAGCAGAAGCCAAACTGATAGATATGAAAGATATAAAATCTACACTTAAGGTAGAAGAACAGCTGAAGGATCCTCAAGTTAAGAGGAAAATTGGGGAACTGAAGAAACAAATTGAATATGAATGATGCTTAGAAGAACCAAATGCATTCTGGCACCGAAAGCAGCATACTATTGAGCTCCCATACAAAGAAGGATATACAAGTAAGCCTTGTAAAAGTAGAGCTATTCCTATGAACAAGGAATATAGATATCTCTGTGAAAAAGAGATCAAACAACTCTTAGACAGAAAGCTCATCAGAGAATCTGACAGTCCTTGGAACTGTTATGGATTCTATGTCAACAAAAGAGAAGAACAAATCAGAGGTATCCCAAGGCTGGTAATAAATTTCAAACCTCTAAATTATGTTCTTGCAGATGACACCTATCTGATTCCTCACAAAGGAGACCTAATGAGTAGGATCGCTTGAGCTAAAATATTTTCAAAGTTTGATTTGAATGCAGGATTTTGGCGAGTTACCATTTCAGAAAAAGATAAGTTCAAAATTGCTTTCAGTATTTCGACAGGCCACTATGAGTGGAATGTCATGCCTTTTGGTTTAAAGAATGCTCCATTAAAATTCCAAAAGGTAATGGATAAGAATTTTAAGCCATATTTTGATTGGCTTATAGTTTACATAGATGATGTTATAATCTTCTCCAAGAACATCCAAGACCATTTTAAGCATGTTCATACATTTAAACAGTTGGTAAAACATAATGGTCTAGTTTTGAGTAAGAAAAAGATATAGGTCTTTCAAACTACTATCAAATTTCTTGGCCATACCATATTCAATGGTCAAATCTCTTTGCAGAAGCATGCGCTTGAGTTCGCTGAAAAATTCCCAGATGTTATTACAGACAAGAATCAGCTTCAGAGATTCTTGGGGTGTTTTAATTATGTCAGTAATTTTTACAAAGATTGTGCCATAGACAAAAGTGTGCTAAATCAAAGACTCAGAAAGAAGCCACCCTAGTGGACAGGAGAACACACCAAGGCTGTTTAGAACATCAAAGCCAAGGTAAAGTCTCTTCCCATTTTATACATCTCAGATGAGAGTGCATTCAAGATTGTTGAAACAGATGCCAATAATATAGGATGGGGAGGTATCCTAAAACAAAGAAAAGATGGCATTGAACAAGTCGTCCCGTTTGCATCAGGCACTTGGAATCTTGCTGAATAGAATTATTCCACAATTGAGAAAGAAGTAAAAGCTGGGTGGAACAATATCAGCAAATTTGATATTCATTTAATAAACAAATAGTTCTTGCTTCGAACTAATGCTTCAACCTTGCAAAAAGTCTTAACTAAGGTCATCAAGAAGCCAAGAGAGGCCAAATTTTCCAGATGGCAAGCACTCTTTTCTAACTTTGACTTTCAAGTCGAACATATAAAGGGCACAAAGAACTGTCTCCCAGATTTTCTCAGCAGGGAGTTTATCCAGCCACAAGAACATATCATGGTCATAGCCACAGAGTGGGACCAAAATCATAAACAAGAAGTCTTGCGCACCATACTAGAAAATTAGGACTGGGAAGAATACAGGGACAAGTGGAAGCCAACATGGCAATTGAGAAATACCAAGGTGTTAGATGCTAATCTGCAAGCACATACTGACATTCAGCATCTTATGCCAGAAAGAAGGGTGTATCCAAAAGGGAGTAAATGGATACATGACATGATCTACACAAAAGCCAAAAGGGATGCATTATATTCAGAAGATGCTCTTCAAAGAGACTTTCATGATATTTCAGGAATTTGGTGTCATGGAGGTATCCACCAAGGAATTTATGAAAAATATTTCTACATCAACTGAACCAAGAATCTGGCATGGCCTATGCCTACTCAGACTTCTGCATTATGGCTAGGAGGAGATCCTAAGCTAATCTTTCCAGACACAATGTATGATTTTGCAGCATATAAAAAGATATGGTGGGATTTTATAACTGTAGATGACAAGGAAGAAACCCATTACTAAATTAAAATTTAATACAACAAGAATAATGCAAAGAAATCAACAATGTGAATGGCTGCAAAATTGGTGGACTGATTTTAACAAGACAACAATGGATCCACTCTATCATGAGTCACACTGTAGATTCCATTGTGACATATTTTTCGAACATAACATCCCAGATTGCTTCCACATCCCATACAAAACTGTTAAATAAATGACAGCAGGAGAATGGTCACCTTTTCATGATGACAATGAAACTCTAAGAGAATATATGACCTTTCATTATGAATGGTTAGTTTTAACCAAGGTTAAGCATCAAATCATTTTGGGGAAACCTATGATTGTTCGGAGAATTTTTTCCAAAGCATGGGACGAATTATTATACAAAAAGTATAGATTCCCTGAAATCACTGTATTCTGACAGTTCTCATGGGCTTGACTGACAAAAAGCATCCATTATTGTAATAATGTTGTCCAGTCACAAGGAATTAATTGTTTCCAGCATTTCTCGTGGGCTTTGCTATACAAAAGCATCCACTATGTAAACAATACAGATAGCATGTTTCCCGTAGGATGTGCTTTTCTGGACTGAAATCTTTGTGCGGATGTCACCTCGATGTTACCCGAAAGCAATGATTCCATCCATTTGTTTGATACTCTACAGGAATGTTTGTCCCCTCTCATTTGTTATAAATTGAGGGTAAGGCTCATTCTTGAGGCATTCGTATTTGGAGGGTCTTAGGGTCTTAGAGTCTTAGAGATATAAGAAGCCTGCGTATCAGTGTGCTTGGCACTGGTAAGAACCTAAAGTGGCCAGATCTATTAGCATTATGTATATCAGTCGAGTCTGTATATTCTTAGGCAGAGCCTATCTGTTGCCAGGAAGCCTTCGGTAATGCTTATTCCTCAATGAAAAGCAAAAGTCTGATAAATGCAACAATAGTCTATCTCTGTAAGGAATACTCTCTATAATCTATAATCTATAATTTGTGATTTGTAATCTATATCCATTTCTGAGAAATAATATGAGAAGGCATTTTCCGCATTTGAATACCTGTGCGCTTTTATAAATCGTCTATTGTGTAGTAGTTGTCTCATAATATTCACTTGAACTTCATTAGGGGTTCGCCAAAGGTTCGAAGGGACGCCAGATCGTTGAAAGGTGAGGAAGTAGTGTGTAAGGTTTCAGAGCGTGAAAGATCCGAGTAGGTTCGCACTAAGTTCACCAGAGGTTGATCAGTGAAGACAAACGAAGAGACACAGCAAGGCTAAGACAACAGAGTGCGACAGTATAGCGCGCGGCACAATAGCAAGATTTGTGGAAGCCCCTGCCGAAAATTGGTATCAGAGCCAGTGATAGAGTAGAATGTTTTGTTGGACACCTAATCCTCAATGGGTTAGTGTGGAAGCCAAATGGACAAAAGGAGTCCAAGAGACCTTGGGATGTGGAACCCAACGGTCACATATTGTACTATAAATGTAAATCAATTGTTAATAAAAATCGTACTCTCCTGATTATATTTCATATCTCTCTTCTTGTCCATGTGTGTTTAACATGGTATCAAAGCTGGCGATTGCTGGTCCTGCTCCAATTTGAGCCACTTGTTTTGTGGTCTCTATATATATGTCAGTTCTACATTACCTGACCTCTGCCTCTGCCTTATTCCCCCCATACCTGAAATAACCTACCTCTGCCAACACTGCACATCTGTCCATACTGTCAATTTCTTATAACACTATCATTTCCTATTTTAACGTTGAGGCCTGATGGTGCCATTGCAGAAATAGGCCTCCATCGATGAAGGTCCACTCCGTTTGAATGCATTATGGTTCGATATTGAATGCACTCTCTGATTGATTCATAAACGTTTCTGACATGGTAGCTGTGCCTGACAAACTGTTGTCTCAATTCAATTCGGAGCCAAACTATCAAAGGAATTTTAAAGTGTTTGAGTTCATATTATCCTATGCTTCAGATTTCATACCGTTTCCCTGAATCTCACCTGACATGGTAACACTGTATAATGGTATGCGTAACGCTGTGTAGTGGTATTACTGAATGGTATGTGTGTCATGGTAATGTTTTTTTATTGAATGGGTTAATGCAGTTGAGTGGTAACGTTGTCCATAACTGTTGAATGCATGTTGAATATTAACGTTCATTCCATATGTCTGTGCATTATTGAATGGGTTTATATGCCTGTGCATTTTGAATGTTGTGCGTCCATATGATATTAACGTTGTGCCCGTCCAAGTTTTGAATGATATTGAACTGCGCTTTGAATTCTCATCCACTGGATTTGAATGATGTTGAACTGTGGTTTGAATGCTCATCGACTGGATTTGAATGCACATCTACTGGATTTGAATGTTGTTGAACTGTGCTTTGGTATTGAGCAGTATACAAGTTGGTATTGAACTACATTTGAATGGTATTAAATTGCGTTGATGGCCATTCGAACAATCTCTAGCATCACTGTGTACATTGTGTTTTTGAAGGCAGTGCGTTGCAATAAAGCCTTGAAGTCAAGTTCCGGTATGTGTGTTTAACATGTGTCGAATCCTATCACTTCCAAGTCTGGACTAGTGCTGGACATTTTTTGGGCCGAGTTACAGTGAAGTTGGAATGAGTTTGATCTTTGTTTGAAGGTTGTATATCACCTTGTAGAGGCTCAATTTGGATCTTGTGTTAACTGCTTGGAGTTCTAAGCCAATGCCATTGAACTAGAAGGAGCTACGAGTAATTTTGGAAGGGTCTGTGGCGAGACAATATCTAGTCACCTTGAAGCTGGACAAGTTTTTCTGAGGACAATTACGGGACAGACCAAAGTTTTCTTAGGCTTAATCATTGCGGGTTCTCTCTGTGGCAGAAGAGAAGACTTTCTGAAGCAAGCTGAAAGTCCCCTGAGGCTAGTAGAACGAACCTGACATAGAAATGAATTATTCTGAGACAGTCTCATTCCTAGCTCACTAAGGCAGGATGCCATCCTTCTGAGGCATCCACACTTCCTTTGAAGACAGACAAAATTGACTGAGACATACATCCTGAAGGCTGAAGTAGATCGGAGTCCTGAAGCTGAATATACACAGATTCTCCAAGTGATAAATTGATATGTTGTAGGCCGAGGTAACTCTGAGGCTGGCATCATTTCCTGAGGCTTTTTGGAAGTCCGGCCACAACCTGTATCACACCCGCAGTCACCCAGTACACACTGAGATAAGTGCGGAAGGGTTCCTAAGTCTCGAAATCTGTGAGAAGCTCCTGTAGTGAAATTTGGAAGATTGGTTTAGGCCTGTACAGATTGGGATTTTCACTGGACTGAGGTAAAAAAAATTGGGATGAGTATCTGAAGCAAATCGCAGGCAGAAGCATTCTCTCGGGACAGATTTCGGAAAGGTTCTTGCAAGTCTTTGAAGCAGTTATAGGATAAACTCGGATTGTTGATTAGGGTATTATTGTTCATTTTTGAGAACTGTTGGATTCAGAACTTTGTGGAATTATACTGGACTGTGAAATTGGATTATATTGGCATTATACTGAATGGTCTGTTGTATTGTTGAGTAAACAGTGCTGCTTACTAAGATTACATTATTGTGCTGGATAAATCTGTGTCATGTTTTTAACAAGGAAAACAAGATTTGTTGAAAACCCTAGTCACTTAAGAAAACCTAGGGCGGAAATTACCCTAGATTGCTACATGTAGGGTAGCCATACCAGCATTAAAATTTCGATATTCACCCTTATAAAATAAAAGGAAATGGACAGCTAGCCGTCATTTATAATGCCTGGCGGAAGATGGTCATGGACGTAGCATCATCTATAGCTATGAAGAAGTCAGGATTGTGTTCTCTTTGTTTTATCCTCAAAGATCCATTTCCCACATCTGGAAATGTATTTTGTATATTGTCTTGCCTCAAAAAAGGTCCCGTTATACTTGTTTCTTGAGGTACCTTTACCAGTTTGGCAGAAAACTCAGAAAAACTGATTCGTACCCCAGTCAAGGCATATGAGCATTCAAGTCCTGTCCATGACAGTGTTATAATTGTTGAAGTTTTGTTAGCCATCATTTCTGATTCAAAAGGGAAGGAGTATTTGAAGGATCCAAGCAAGTTTGCAGTTGCTGCTGCCCCAGTTGTGGAACTGTATTTAAAACTCATTATAGTTTCTGTTCCTTGATTCATTTGCTGCACATTTACAAAGGATTTTTTTGTGTCTTTGTACTGTGAGTGGGTGTTACTTTTACTCATTGGGTCATAGTTGTAATCAGTCTTTTAAAGGGGTGTAATTTTGACAATGAAGAATATGCCTCGAATTACTGAAATATTAGAGTTCTTAAAAACTTTGATATATTCCTCTAATCATGAAACATTCCAAGTCAGCAAATGCTCTCTCTCAGAAATTCAGACATGTCTATAATATGCACAAGAGAAAATTGATTTTTTACAGCTTGAAACACAACTACAGCAAGAAGAATTAAAATGAAGGAGTCATTCTGAACCTGTTTCTGTTCAGAACAATGAAGCAGACTCCCATAAACAGCAAGTCAATATTGTTCAAGTTCATTCAGATCCAGTACCCAATAAAGCAACAATTGTACATGCAAATGCAGAAACTCAGTCTGCACTTCCCAAGCCCATCATCAGACCTTGGGAACAACTTGTCCACAACAATCACAGAACTGGTCTTGGATATGACAAGGACTTGTCCTTTCATATTCCAGACTATGCCAAGCCCATTCAGTTTCAAAGTGTTGGATTCATTCATGACAGTTCACCTGCTCCTCATGACAGTTCACCTCTAGCTATTCCAGACTCTACCTCTCTTCCACAACAGCAGCAACAACAACAGATCATGAAATGCCAACACTGTGATCAAGTTGGCCATTTGAAAGATCAATGTTTTGATATTCATCCATGTAAGCATTGTCATAAAACTAGTCATTCTTCACACACATGCTTCAGAAATAAACGTCCTGCAAGAACAAAGATCCATCTTGGATGGATCGCTTCTTGGCAATGGGCATCAACAACCAAGAAGATATTCCAAACACATGTTAGAACTTGTTCCAGAGTATTGAACAGTCTTGCAGTTGAGTTCTCTCCATCTTCTCACCTTGTATCTGATAGGGGGGGAAATGATGGTCATCTAAAAGCTTCAAAGTCACATCAAGCGAGCCTGAGCCACAACCTGCCACAGCAGTTTCAGAGTTGTAGCCAGAGACAAAGTGCCCGTGAACATGCCTTCAGTTGGCAATCTGGGACACTTCCTCTAGCAAAATACTTTAGCTTCTTGCCAGTTTTGGAAGAGTTCCAGGAATTGCATTAAGCATTCCAGAGTTGTTGGTTATCCTTAAACCATCACAGGTTGAGACTTCCCTTTTTTAGGTTGAAGTTTTTCCTTTTATGCGGGGTGAGACCTCCCTTTCATGGTTGAAGGTTTCCCTCTTTAAAACAATAGGATCACTTCCTCTAGCAGAAGACTTCAGCTTCTTGCCAGTTTTGGAAGAGTTCCGGGAACTGCACTAAGCGTTCCACTGTTGGTGGTCATCCTTAAACCACCGCTCTTTATACCAACATTTCATAGAGCACAATCAGCCTAGCGCTGCCATGCATATTTGCACATTTTGTATTATAGCTCTCTTCTTGGACTCATACATAACCCTTCGGATTAAGGGGGGGAATGTTGGACACCTAATCCTCAATGGGTTAGTGTGGAAGCCGAATGGACAAAAGGAGTCCAAGAGACCTTGGGATGTGGAACCTAACGGTCAGATATTGTACTATAAATGTAAATCAATTGTTAATAAAAATCGTACTCTCCTGATTATCTTTCATATCTCTCTTGCTGTCCATGTGTGTTTAACATGTTTTCCCAAGACTTGAACGTTTTCACCTGCATGCGTACTAGATTACCACTATCATTAATGGGTTGAAGTGGCTATTTTTACTTCAGAGGTCAGATAAAATCACCATTGCCTCCAACATTAAAATGATGGCTAAAATTTACAATTAAATTTAGTTGTGCATGTGTTTTATATACATTATTAGTAAGAGTCTTTAACTATAATTTTTTGGTGTTTTTCTTTTTCTTTCATCGACAAATTATGGCTAAATATTGATTTGTTTTATTTAAATTAGTTTTTTACTGTATTTAAGGATTTAGCGCCTTTAAAAATCTCTTGAAAAATTATGGCCAAATCTTGATTTGTTTTGTTTAAATTAGTTTTTTTTTTTTTTTACTGCATTTAGGGATTCAATGCCTTAAAAAACCCCTAGGGCACTTGATTATGAAGAGTTCACTTAAACTTGTGATTTCAATAAATCTTTGCGAACTTTTAGACAAATTAGACTACTCAATCAATATATATCAACCACATTTAATAATGTGATTGTGCTAGTTATGTTTATATATTTATTGCTCACTCTATAACTTAGTATGGCACAAAACATTTTACATTTATATCTCAACTTAATTAACATTTTATAAATTTATAACGCGTTTCCTAATTGTTAAGATCATGTGTTTCTTCTTAAGAGGACATAGGTTCAAAACTAGGGAGGGTAGAGTATGTATTCCTTCATAGACTTAGCAGTCAAATAGGTGGGTACCTTGTCCCAAATGGGTTTCATACATGAATTTGGCGTCTGACTTGGTAGTGACCTTAAAATTGGATAATAATAATAATAATTGTCTTAAGCTATTAGTCAATGTTTTTATACCTAGGGTATGTTCATCAGAAAAATCAAAACTTTGCATACATTTAGATTTGTTTGGAAAACAAATAAAAAAAAGAGCCTAGCTGGACCCATATTGTGCACGGAATATTTGTGGGAATCAGTGCTACTACTATTACTACCTATCTTTCTGCATGTGGTTGGGTTCGTTCAGAATTCATTCTTTTCTGTGGTTGAGCCCTCCCTATTGGTTCCTTCCGCTTGCAAACGACCAACATGCATGCAGATTGTCATGCCCCTACACTGGCGGTACTCTTCCAACCGCACTATAGTGAGGTGCGGCACCACCGACCACTTTCTTTTCACCAATACTTATGACCGTGGACTACGCCTAACATTTGTACTTAGTTTATTTTTCGTTACCAAGTATTAGTTTATCCTTTATACATGATGAAAACCATAAACATTCATCATAACAACAATAACATGAACAATTGCACAACAATATAAAGGGAGGGACAACTCCCCGATGTGAGTCTGCCTGTATATCAATATATATAATTTTCATGTACAAGTTAAATCTTGGAGGAAACCCCAAATTTACACTTAGCCAATTTTCACAACTTCAGCGAACTTGGTTGTCCAGCCTCGTCGGCACCTCTAAACGGTCACTGCACGTTCTGTGCAACTCTTCATTCACCCGTCGCACGTCTTCACCCGACTCGCTTACCATTCGTTCAGAAAATGTCTAAACTGTGTTACTCTACCCAACATTATCGTTCAGTGCAACTGTTCCTTCGTTCGACAGGTACACACACCCGTGTCGCCACTCACCCGAACTCTCATTCATGGTTTTGACCTCCCTTCATTTGGTGGACTGCACGTAGTACCGCCTACACAAACTTCTATTCACGACCTCCAATTCAACCACCCTTCATTTGGCTAACGCCCTCACCGTGTTGTCCTACACGAACTATCCAACTCGTTGTTTTCTTCTTGCACTAGTCCAAGACTTCTTCGTGCACTAGTGCGAGACCTTTCCTGCACCAGTGCAAGACTTTCCTGCACCAGTGCAAGATTCCGAATGACCTGTTTTCGGCTCGCCTGTCATGCGGGTACATCTGCATGACCTGCTCCTTCACACTTTTTCGCTCTTCTCCTTGGCTCGTCCAAGTGATCTGCATCCAAGTTGATGATCCATCTCCAACTTGTCTCCATTTACTTATACACTCATCTGCCCATTGTATGAGCGCCCAGCTGACCTGCCCATTCAAAACACATCTGTCGGCTTCATCATAACTTAACTCGCCTGCCTACTCATTCATCCACGCTTGCTCGCCCATCGTTAAGTCAGCCCACCCGGGACCACCCACCCGTGTGGTGGTTCGCTCGTTGGCTCGCTCACTCGTCAGGTCGTCCAGGACCACCCACACGGAATATATACAACTATCTACCAAAACACATCGCACTTTCTCCATTTTTCTCCATGCGACCTGCGGCTTGGATCGCTCGTCCATGCCCTCGCCCAATGTGCCCTCACCTATTTACCAACCGCAGCTCGTGGGTGTTATATAGATGAACAAGTGAGTGCCTTAACAGCCTCATGAGTTTAATAATTCACATTTATAAGGGAGCTTTTGATAGACCTAAAGTTAAAATAGATCTAGGCTGGTTTAATTTCCCCTTTGAATAAGTTATATTTTAGATGAATACCATAAATCATTTTTATTTTTATTTTTATTTTATTTTATAATTTTTTTTATTATGCTTACCAATCCTTACTATGCATTTGATTTTTCTTTAACTATCTATTATTTTAATCAAAAATATTAAATAATTTTTAATTTTACAAAATAAAACTTTACAAAATATTTTTATTTATTATAATTTTTTATTAACATTTATCCGTAATATTAATGGTTTTTATTTTTAACATCTTATTACTCCATACTCAGTAAGTCGTAATTGCGCAATGATCGATAAATACACAAATATACACATGAATATTTATTTTCTATATAAATTGCAAGTGGCACACGCACAAAGTCGTACCGTCTATAGGAAAATCTCGTGTAAGTCTATGCACACATTACACAAACCCTGGTAAGTCTCTGTACAAGTTCCAAAGTTAACAAATCTTTGGAAAAACTTTCAAAATTCCCAGATCAGAAGTCCATCTGCAGCAGATACGGACTTACAATTGATGACCCCCTGGTTAAAAGGAGGAAAGCAAAGAAAAGGGCCAAGAAAGAATACAAGCAGAAATTCAGAAGCTATAAAGATCGTAAGAAGTATCCTCAGTGATCTAAAGGCCAATCCTCCAAAGTCAGAAAAGGTTATTACAGGTATGTGCCTAGAACACATTATTATAAACCTTCTGACATTCATCTCCACACTTCAAAGCAGGAGAAATGGAATAAAATCACCTGTTGGCTATGTGGAAAGACTGGACATACATCATCAAGGTGTCCAGAAGGGGAAGAATCCAAACTGAATAGAGGAAAGAAATCCCAAGTTGTTGTCCAAAGAGGAAAACAAGTCAAGCAAGAAGGACAGATCAGATGCATGAAATGTGGCTCGCATTCTCATACAACAGAACGATGCCAAAATGTGGTCATCAGAGAACAACTGCAGCAACACCAATTTGAAGAATCATCTTTTGATTCTTTTGATTCATCATCTCAGGATGAGTTACAGGCACATATACAAGGAAATTCAGATTCAGAAAGTACATCTTGTTCCTGTGGTGAATCTGAAGAATGCGCCTGTCAAATGCATTATGATTCTGATTCAGAGTCATATAGTGATTCAAGTTCTGAGGAAACCTTCTCCAAACCTCAGAAAGAAAAAATTCTAATGGCTGCAACTGAAGAAGATGAGATAAAAATATTATCTCAAATCAGAGCGATGGAAGATGGTGATATGAAGACCAGATTGACTGAAGCATTTATGGATCAACTCCGATCCAGCTCTTCCAGAAACTCAGGTAAGAAGCCATTGTTTATTGATGCTTCATTTGAAAGAAACACTAGATCTTTTCAAAGGCATCAAGAGAAACCTGATAAGGTGCGTTCCCTCACCTTAGGGGAAGTGAGTAGAGAAATTTACAATATTAAATTAGAAATCTCTGCTCTAAAGACTCAACTTTCTGAAATTAAAAAGGGAAAAAGAGTTACAGAAGAAGAAGAATCCCATTGGGATACTACAGAACATTCCAGAAACTCAAATGTTGAGATCATTGAAGGGAAGAGGGATCCAGTATATGGATTCCAAGAAATGAGGCTACTAGCTATCTCTTACCAGCAGCATGGCCTTGTTGTGTCTCTTTGATTGTCTTTACGAACTGACTCCTAGTGAACCAGTGGTGAACTCAGTGTGAACCTACTCAAATCTTTCATGCTCTGCGACCTCAACAAACAGCTACCACGCCTAACAACGGTCTGGTGTCCCTTCGATTCTTTGGCGAACTCTTGATGAACTTCCTATGAACTTCGTATGAGGATTTGAAAGACAACTACTACCACAGCAGACTATAAAAATACACAAAGGTATTCATATGTGGAATGGTGTACTCATATTATTTCAGAAACAAAGATGAATTACAAACTGATGGTTATAGATATTACAGACTGCAGATTACAGAGATAAATTCTTTATCAAATATTGACTATCATTGCTTTTAATGGACTTTATGCTCTTCACCAGGAAGAAGCAATACCGAAGGCTACTTGGAAACGGATAGGCTCTGCCTCATAGTACAGAAAAATGACTCATATACAAACTTGACTGACTACTAATAGATCTGGCCACTTTAGGTTCTTACCAGTGCCGAGCACACTGATACGCAGGCTTCTCAGATCTCTAAGACTCTCTAAGACTCTAGACACTCCAACTCTGAATGCCTAATGAATGAGCCTTACCCTCATTTTATAGGAAATGAGAGGGGACAAGCATTCCTGTAGATCATCGGACAGGTGGATGGAATCATTGCTTTCGGGTAACACCGAGGTGACATCCGCACAAAGATTCCAGTCCAAAAAAGTAAATCCTACGGATAATATGTTGTTTATACTATTTACAAGGTGGATGCTTTGATATGATAAAATCCCACGAGAAATTATTGTCGGACATTTACAGTGTGGATGCTTTTTGTACAGCAAAGCCCACGAGAAAAGCTAGCCACAATTAAGTCCTTGTGACTGGACAACATAATTACACTATGGATGCTTTTACGGATAAGCCCATGAGAACCATCAGAATACTTTGATTTCTGGGAATCTGTTCCTTTTATACATCAATTCGTCCCAGGCTTTAGTAAAGATTCGCCTGACAATCATGGGTTTTCCCAGAACTATTTGATGTTTGATCTTAGTTAGGATTAACCATTCATAATGACCTTTCATGTATTCTTTTAAGGAATTGTTTATATCATGGAATGGTGTCCATTCATCATACATTTCTTTAACAGTTTTATATGGAGTATGAAAGCATTCTCCAATATTGTGCTCAAAGCATATGTCACAATGCTGCCTGCAAAAGCTTTCATGATAAATTGGGTCCATGGCAGTTCGGTTGACCCCATAATCAATCCACCATTGTTTAAACCAATCAGCTTGCTAGTTTCTCTGGAATGATGCAATTGTACTAAACTTGAGTTTAGTATAATGTGTTTCTTCTTTGTCATCTACATTGAGAAAGTCCCACCACAGCTTTTTGTATCCTGCAAAATCATAAACAGTGTCAGGAAAAATAATCTTTGGGTCTCCTTTAGGCCATGTGGCTGCATTATGAGTTCGCCAGGTCCATGATAAATTTCTGGTACGATGTATGCAGAAATATTTCTCATATATTCCACTACGGGCTCCTCCGTGGTACCAGATGCCGGATATATCATGGAAATCTTGTTGTAAAGCTACTTCTGCATATCTGGCTTCTCTTTTTGCATGTTCATATATCTTATCATGTATCCATCTGCTGCCTTTTGGATACACTTTCCTTTCTGGTACAAGATGTTGTATATCTATATGTGGTTGTAGATTAGCATCAAGTACTTTTGTATTCCTTAGTTGCCAAGTGGGTTTCCAATTTTTCTTGTATTCTTCCCAGTCTTGGTTATCAGGAATAGTCCGAAGGACTTCTTGCTTTTGTGACTGGTCCCACTCTGTGACAATGACCATAATGTGATCCTGTGGTTGGATGTATTCCCGACTGAGAAAGTCTGGAAGACTGTTCTGTTCTCCCTTTATATGTTCAACCTGAAAATCAAAATTAGCAAAGAGTGCTTGCCATCTAGCAAACTTTGCCTCTCCGGGCTTTTTGATGTCCTTTGTTAAAACTTTATGAAGTGCGGAAGCATCAGTTCTTAATAAGAACTGTTTATTTATTAAGTAGACATCAAATTTGTTGATGCAGTTCCATGCAGCCTTGACTTCTTTCTCTATTGTGGAATAGTTCTGCTCAGCTGGATTCCAAGTCCCAGATGCATACTGAACAACTTGTTCAGAGTCACCAATTTTTTGCTTTAAAATTCCTCCCCATCCAATATTACTTGCATCTGTCTCCACAATTTTGAAGGCATTATCATCAGCAACATATAATTAGGGAAAATCTCTTCCTCAGATTGACTGTTGCACCGTTTAGTAGATATGAGTTAGCCAGAGCATAACATATCTACAGGCTTCCTGGCATACAAGCAGACTAAGTCTCAAGATTCGGACAATCCTACAAACACATATAACCTATATGATTCGACCACTTTAGGTTCACACTAGCATCAAGTACTAATGCGCAGGCTTCTCAAACCATTAACAGACTAGAACTTATCTCGTGGTGCCAGCAAATCACACTTAGAGTCCGCAGATGCAGAGAAGGAGACAGTTTTCATGACTCTCTAAAACTCTCAGACCCGAATGACACTTACCATGCAGTTTGAAATATTTATAACTAGCAAAGGGGGACAAACATCTGTGAGCTGCCGAAAGCATAATGTACAAAATGATGACTCAAAAGAAAGATGCTGACCAAGTCTGATCAGATCTCATAAAGCTAGATTCGGGCATGGGAGGATTGTCCCATGTTATCTCATCCCTTCTCCTTTTACAGATAGCCAGAGGCATGTGGGGACCAAATCTTAGTACTAAATTTAAACAAAGTGGAGATTCCAAGTCACAGGAACCCACGAAAGCTTATGAAAAGACTTTAAAGATGAGATATGCAAATCTCATAATTTTGTACAAAGTTACACAGAGGATATCTCCAGTACGAGGGAATCCTCGAAAGCTCATCCAACACCAACATTGGTTGGAAAGACTACACTTCAGATGGTATAATAATCCACCTGTGGATAGGTATAACACTGAAAATTCCACCTTTCAATCATGTAATTTGAATAGTATTGTACCCATACTTCTTTCTCAGTTTCCCATACTGAATTATCATGTGGGTCAGGTAAATCCAAATAATTTAGGTTCATGAATGGATTCAAATTTGGATGAACTTGTTGGTGGAAGTCATCATAGTTGGTACTTGGAATAATTTTTCTGGCCTTGTATTGATTCATTACGAACCACTGGATATGTCCACACCTCCGGACTCCATTTAAGAAATCTATTTCACTTAGATTTACCAAATCTTCAATTGTTCTGTACAATACTTCAGTCACGAGCATACTTGATGGGCTGAAATTTGGAATTTTTAATAAAGTGAAAGAATATGGTTTCAAGATAAGTGGCGAAAGTCCATATCTTTTCCACCATTCCATAAACCATTCAGGGAGTGGATCGTCTTCTTGCATATCTTCAACTGGAACTCCTTCAAAAAGAAATGAAAACTACAAAGAGTAAAACATGTTAGTTGAAAAATTTTGCAAGTTCATCGCGGTTTAGAAAGCTTCTTGTTGACGGCCTGGGTCATAGTTTTCCCTGTTTAGATGATTATCAAACCTTCTGAATGTTAGATGGCAACTGGTAATCGGACTATCATCTTCATTATCTCTCTCCAGTCAATAAGCCAAACTCCCAATCTATCTTAGGTAATCTAATGCTTCTAGGGCTTCATCATTCAACTCATCTTGATGTGGATCTGTCCAAAGGAAGTCATACCCTGTTCTATATCTGATTTCATTTATGGGATGCCAGTTTTCATCATGATATAAGAGTCTTTTATCCAGGTCATATGAAATCCAACTACAAGAAGTTTTAATTTCAATAGTGGTTTCTCTTCTTCTGATATAATTGCATTGTATCTTCATTATTGAGTGTTCAAACAAAAACTCCCTACTTAACATATCGGCAAAACTGTTCTTGTTTCCTTTGACAAATTCGATATCAGAATTATACTGGATGAGCTGCATAACCCAACTAACCATAGCAGCTTCTTCAAATTCACACTTATGGATGGCATATTTTAATGCTTGACAGTCTGTCTTAATGGTGAACTTTGTGTAGATAACAAAATCTCAGAATTTTTCTATACCAAGACAGACAACTCTGAGTTCCTTCTTGAGGCTCGACCAATTCATTTGACCTTTGGTCCAAAGACCATATGCATACTGGCATACTTCAATTTCATCTTTATTGCTTGGATTATTTTGGCACAATATGGCTCCCCAACCATCATGACTTGGATCTGTCATTATTAGTTTTTCCCATTCTTCTCTGATAGGGGAAAGTGGCTATATATTTCTTACCTTTTCTTTAATTCTCTTGACTGCCTGAGTGAAGTCTTCATTCCATGGAATTGGATCTTTCTGAAGTCTCTTATTTAAAAGCTTTCTTTCTTGGGCACAATGCTTCAGAAATTTAGAAATATAGTTAAAACTTCCCAAGAACCTCTGCAATTGAGTCTTATCTTTGATTTCATTAGGGAAATGGTCTATAAAATTTAGGCTTCTTTGGATCACACTGTAGGAGCCATACTGTATGTTGTAACCTAAGAAATCTATGATAGGCCTGAACAACTTCATTTTGGATTATGATAATACTATGCCCATTTCTTTGACTCTGCGCAAAAAGATTTTCAAATGCTTAATATGGTCAGCAATATTATTAGAATGTATCAATAAATCATCAATATACTTTTTCAGGAATTCCTCCATTCCTTCAAAGGTTTCATCCATTATTCTCTAGAAGGCCGAGGGGGCGTTGATCAATCCGCATGGCATTATGTTCCATTCATAATGACCTTCTGGGATAGAGAATGTTGTTTTCCATTTATCTTCTTCTTTGATTCCTACTTGCCAAAAGCCAGACTTTAAATCAAATTTAGAGAAAATTTTTGATTTAGATATCTAAGCAAGTATGGAGGATGGTTTGGACAAGGGATATGCATTGTAACCCAATATGATATTTAGAGGTTTATAGTTTACAACTAACCTTGGCTTACCTCTAGCGACCTCAGAATTTTTATTGACATAAAATGCAAAACATGCAATAGGACTCTTGCTTTTCCTAATAATTCCTTTCTTTAGCAAATCCCTAATCTCTTCTTTGCATAACTTCATTTGTTTTGCATTCATTGCTACTACTTTTGATCTCCTGAATTTCCCATTGAAATATTTCTTAAGAGGAAGTTCTACCTCTTGATTTTTGATATGCCAAAAGGCATTCGGGTCGTCTGAACAACATTCTTTAAATCTAGCAGTGAGGTCTGCCATCTCCTTAGTGTATTTCCCATTGTTTAGATGTTCTTCTGTCTTCAAAATTTCTTTCTTTATTTCCATTTTTTCCAATAGATTTTCCATCCTTTCAATCCTTTTTATCCTAGTAGGTGAATTAGAATTTATGAATGGAAAGAACATTTCTTTATCTTTTATGCTCATAAAATAACCATATCTTTGGCTGTTCTTATCAAATTTGGCTCCGTTTCTATCAAAATTATGAAAAAAATGAGTCCCAAGGTACATGGCACAATCTATTCCTGGGAAAACTAGGCAGACTAGATGTACTCCAATTCTTTCTGTTAACAAAACATCTATTTCTGCTTCATGCTTGGTGGGGATGTCACCACTTGTTGTAATCACTCTTGGACACACTGTTGGCCTTCGGTGATGCATGCTGACTACAGTCTCATTGACAATATTTAGCATGGAACCAGTGTCCATAAGAACTTTCCAGTATTCATACTAATTTCCAATCTTAACCTTCATCTTGATACAATACATGACATCAAGGTTCATGATATTGCATCCAAAGTCTGACTTGCCCTTTTCTTCTTCTTCTTCTTCTCCATGCTGCTGTGTTTCTGTCATTACCGGATTTGTATGGAATGTCCAATTTTCTGTTTTTCCTGATAATTCAGGTCCTTGTGAACTAGAGGCCATTGTTGCTTATGCATTCATCAGTCTTATATTTAATTCATTATGATTTTCTATGCACAACCTTCTATTTTCTTTTATTGTTTTCCTTAGTTCTTTGATTTCTTGGTGAACACTTAGCAATGTTTGAGGTAAGTCTTCTCCAAAATATTCATTTCTAAATTGTCGAGTCAAAGCTTCAACTGAGAATAGTGTAGCAGGAGGCACATACCTTTTATTTGGAGAGTTCTTTGAATTAGAGGGAGCCTGTTTCAAATGTTCTGTGAGCAGAGATTTGTACATGTTTTCCTTCTGCGGATCTGTAGCTGCCATCATTTGTGCAAAAATATTCTTACTGGCTTCATCATAATCAGACTTCATCATTCTGACTACATTACAACTACAGACATCAGGATCACTGCAATCACAATATTTACATTTTGTACAATAAGGGTCTCTGCAAAATTCTTCATCTGATGAATCATCTAAATCAACAAAGTTTAAATCATTTTCTGATTCACTATCAGAGGATATCAATTCGTCATAGCTACTGGAAAGATCAAAGGAGTTAATTTTTCCTTTCTTATTTCTATACTGCAGTTTCTTCTTTGATTTGTCTTTATTTTTCTTTTGACAATTTGGGGTCGTGTGGCCTTTATGGTTACAGTTGTAACAGATGATTTCTTTGTCTTTAGAAAACATCTTGGTATGTTTGTAGGACTTTGCTTTTTTGTGCCTATTTTTCTGTTTTTCTTGGGGAGACTGGGAATTCTTTTTGGAAAACTTTGAATGTTTTTTTCCGTCTATGCCCCTCAGAATTACTAGCCTTGCCAAGATGCCATTTCCTATAGAGCTGTTGATAACCATGCGGTTTCTTAGGATTTGTAGCAGCTCTAGCAATCTTCATTTGTGAACAAAGTTCTACAATGATGGCTTTAACAACTTGCCGAATTATACCAAACTTGTAATCACCAACCTTTCCTGGCAGTTTGTTAACTATAGCAGAAGAAACCCATTGGGGAAGAGAAGCTACAAAGATTTCCTTCCATTTAGGCTCAAGAATAAGATCTGGAGTCAAAGTGTGTAATCTGTGAAGGAATTCATTGAAGTATTCTTCAAAGTGTTGCATATTATGTAGTTTCATGGCAAGCAAAGTAATGGTGGTGATATCATTGGTTATTTGGGGGAAACCAATGAAATTGACTGTAATGCCATATAGGAGTTTTCCTATCATGTTACTAACAGGCATGTGTGTAACAGGGTCTATGTGAGTGGTACAATCTTCATTTAAGGCAACGACTCTTTCCCAGTCAGGAAGGAGATTTGGCTCTTTCAAAGTTTCAACTTTTAGCCAAGAATCTAAAGTACCCTCAAAACCTCCAATTATCCTTCTAATGGCATTAATAGGACCTATATCATCTGCAAGGTAAGTCTTATAGCAAACAATCATGGAATGTAAAACAGACATGATTTCTGCTTCAGTGTAATTATCGATATTCCATGAATATGTAGCATTAGCAGACCAATTCTTATGATATTCAGAATTCATAAGGTCTCTTCGATCAGGAGCAGGATTCCAAGTTGTTTCCCATCGGGATCTGGAAGAGGTTGCATTAACCTGATTTTCTCCTGCGTCATGTTCTTCATCATCATTAGAAAAATTGTTGATATATGCTTCAAGGTCTTCGATTTCTGGCTCAACATCAATCTTGTGAAGGCTTGTATCAAATTCTTCTTCATCTTTAGTAGATGAATCTCTGAACAAAATAAATGGAACTTTCACTTTTGCCTGATCCTTCAGGTTCTTTATATTTTGCTGTAACTGGGTTAGGGCTAAAGAAACTAGGATTGGCAAACAAGGAATATGGATGAGTGGAAGTTGGTGGTGGAAAGGTTATGGAACTGGGAGTTCTTATGAGACTTTCCACAGAAGGAGTAATAGAATAAGGAATAGAAGTCTTAGGTTCTGAGGATAAGGTTTCTGATTTATAGGCTTCTACCCGAGGTTTCCTTTTCAAGGATTCTACTCCTTGAGAGACTTCCCAAACCTGTTTTTTGACAATATCCAGAGAAGTGCTGATTTTTACAATTTCTCGTCCATGAGCCAAGGCTGCTTCATGGATCTTTTTCTCTATCTACAAAGACAATTCATCAAGGCTCTGGGCAAGAGTTTTTTCATTTTCTGCCAAAGTAGTTACACTGCTATTTAAGCAAACTATATTGTAATCTTGTTTTTGCAATATTTGTTCAAGCATTAGTTTGATTTCTAAATTAGCAGTTTCTACTTTCTCAAACTTGGATCTGACATATTTCTCTAAACTGGATAAAGCCAAATTGGTCCAATTTTTGGTAGCAATTGAATCTTTTGCTACTAAAGAGGGATAATCTGAATGAGATGGAAGTAATTTATACAATTTTCCATCTTGCCCTCTTATAACAAAATTCTTCCAAGGTGGGAATTCCATATCAGTTTCTAAAATAGAACCATCAAGTAGTTCCCACTTGTGTTTATTAGGAGTTCCAGTCCTAATCATATATACACGGAGCTGATGACAAATTCTTCTTAGTAAATTCTCACCTTCTAGTAGAGTCCTTAACCAAGCTGAACTTGAATACGAAGAACCTCAGCCCTCTGCTCGCTGGCAGTTACCTGCAATTTCTGCATCAGAAGTATATAGTGATTTGTCTATGTTTCACCTGAAAGTTGTTACTAGGATAAGTATTAAAGAGTCTACTAGCCAGATCCAAGAAAATGTTGATAATATTCAGACCATTCCTCTATTGGATCCCAAAGCTCTGCAAGCCGAGGCTAAAAGATTAAATACCCAATATCTTCATCTGGGATGTATTAGAATTGGAATCCACCCTTTAATTCATCAAGGGTTGAATACTTTTGTGTTGGCCACTGTTAGAGACCTAACCCACAATAAGTATACTGATTCCTTAATTGGAGGCATTGTTGCTCCCTTGTCGCATGGCCCTGTCCAGTTTGACTGTTATCCAAATTTTTTTGTTTATGTCTATGATGAGACTATCAAAGATATCTTACAGCTGCAAATTCAAACCTCAGGGTTTGATATGAGAGATAAAAGACATAATATTGCGATACAGTTCAAAGGATGTTTTAGACATACCAATACTTTATGGCCAGCCATAAAACATACTCCCAGCCGAAAATCAAAGTCTAGTGTTGTCATCCTTATAGATCTGAAGAATCAAAAAATAGAACACCAGACTATTATGTGGGAAGACCTCAATTTCCCTGAACATTGGGTAGTGGCAAATCCAAAGCCTCATATTCCAAAAAGAATAACCTCTGCCGATATAAAAGAAAACCAGTCTTCTGCAATTTTGTCATTTCCCAGAAGATCAACCATTGATTACAGAGGTATAGAAAAAGCTTGTAAAAGCTCCAAGTACTATAGAGATCCTTCCATTGTTGATACCGCATGTTCCACTTCCACTTCTTGTAAACATATTTCATTATTTGAGTTTGCCCAGATAGTTAACTTCCATTCCTTAGAAGTTACTTGTCCAGAATGTCAAACTATTGTAAATTTGAGTACGCTTGTTGAGTCAGTCATTCATATTAATCACCATCCCAAAACTGGTGAAGCACCTCCTTCTACTTCTGTTAATCCATGCCCCAATCCTAAATGTGCTGATATTCCTTTCCCACATGAGTCAGATTCTGACCATGTCCTTATGATGCATGAGATAATAACTCTTGAAGGAGAAGACCCTAGACTGACAGAAATGATGAGTCTAATGAGACCTGCTAAACCAAAATATGGTTTGGGATATCTAGAGCAAGCAAAAGGTGTTATTCCAGCATGTAGATTTGGTCCTATTCTAGCTGACTGCAAGAAACCTTCAGTCATGGAAATGCATAAATTCTTCACTTTGATGTCTGGATGTCTGAAATCAGAAGTGCCTGCCAAATGGATGAAAGCCATGATAAACTGGGATTTGTTTACAAATCTAGAAGCAGAAGAGTTTGATAAAAATCATACTCCTGAACAAAAGAAAGATTTGGCTGAAGATTGGAAACATTACATGGAGAGCAATAACTCATGGATTTCTTTTTATGAATGGAAAAATAATGTTTCCCCTATGCATGTATTAACTGGTTCATCCTCATCTGTCAAACATGCATGGACTACTCTAGATGGTGGCAGAATAGAAACCCCATCAACTTTCCCTCCATACAAAGCCATTATCATTGGGGAAAATCAGAATGCAGCCAAAGCCATTCCTTTAGTGCAAAAGGATGATAATGCTTTAGGCATTGATGGGAGAATCCAGAAGGCAAGTGAACAAATTAACTGGACCAATACAACTATTAAAGGTCTGGAAATAAATGTTGCAAAAACAGCAGAGATCAAAGAACAGTTTGATACTGTTCAAGTGTCAATAAATGAGGTGAATAGAAACCTTAATGATGTACAATATGCTTCCTCTGTAGTTCATTCATATGCTCAAGAATCTTTATCTAAGATAGAAGGAGTAGAAGAAAAATTAGTAGATCATCTTGATACTACTAAAACTCTTATATCTGGTCTAACTGACAAAGTTGAAAGAATCAGTCTATCAAAAATAGAGAAACCAGTTCCTACTTCTTTTTTGTATAAAAGAAATATAAAGATTCAGGATCCTGTCAAGCCAGTAAATAGGTTCCCAGCATTATTTCCAAAAGAAGTAGCCACATCATCAGAATCAGAGGCTACAGAAAAGATTACAATTGCTTCCTTGTTTAAGGAAGAAAAAGAGAAAGAGTCTGATTCTCAGGCTTTTCCTATATATGAACCTCTTGAGAGTAGGTTCAATACATATCCTGCACCTGATATAGCAGGAAAAGGAAAACTCCCAGAAACACATACTTTCTTCCCAGACTCACATAGAGAATGGAATATTGACAATCTGAGCATTGGCCAGATCCGACAGATGATTGATATGATGTATACAGAATACAATCTCATGTGTTTAAGGGGAAAAAGTGAAATTGAATCCTGCAAAACTATTATCCAATGTTTTACAGGAACTTTACTCAGGTGGTGGGAGACAAAATCATCTCCGAAGCTGATAGCAACAATGGAAGCAGAAGTGCTCAAAGATGAAAATGGAGATGTAATACACAATCCTGATGGTTCAACCATCAGTAATATGATAGGTGCTTTGACATCTATGATCTTAGAACATTGGTGTGGCAGTGAAACTGAAATTGCTGATAAGAATGAAGTCATTCTTATGAATTTAAAATGTCACAAAATGTCTCAGTATGAAGATTTCCATAGAGATTGGATGCAGCGGATATATGAAGTAAAGGATTCAAAGAATCTGCTATGGAAACAAGTTTATCTTGCAGCTTTGCCATCTAGGTTCATGGACTACATCAGACTGCAAGAAATTTTCCAATTACCATTTGAATCTTACACATGGGGTGAAATTTATGCACACATTACAAAGACCCTGGTAAGTCTCTGTACAAGTTCCAAAGTTAACAAATCTTTGGAAAAACTTTCAAAATTCCCAGATCAGAAGTCCATCTGCAGCAGATACGGACTTACAATTGATGACCCCCTGGTTAAAAGGAGGAAAGCAAAGAAAAGGGCCAAGAAAGAATACAAGCAGAAATTCAGAAGCTATAAAGATCGTAAGAAGTATCCTCAACGATCTAAAGGCCGATCCTCCAAAGTCAGAAAAGGTTATTACAGGTATGAACCTAGAACACATTACAAAGACCCTAGAGAGCTACACCACAAGTACCTGCAAATCACACTTCATTAAGTCAAATAAATATTCAGTATCAGTCCACGGTACAATTATGTACAATGTATGGCTATCCACTTTCCATTTGGTCTCTAATAAGTAAACGAGATAAATATCATATGTGAAAACGATAATTTTGGTGTATAATATTATTTTTTTATTTTTTTTTGGATTGGGAGTCTTTTAAGCATTGGAAAAATTGTCTACACGGGGTTGGAATTTGGGTAAAAAATTTCAAAAATTCTTGTAGATGTAGTGTTTGAATCATGTTTTTATGATGGAATAGATTCAACACCGTAACTTCCAAAACACTTAATTATAAATTTTAACAACTTTTATTTGAATTTACAAAAATCCCTATCAAATTTTTTCAAAATATAATCCAAATTTTAATAGATTCCTAAACCAAAAAACATAACCACAATTGTAATATCTCAAGTTTAAGTTGTATAGAGTATCACATTTTTAAACAATGAAGCTATAAACAAGGTGTTTCAATGGTTTTGATACCTCTTTGTGCTTAATTTGCATTTTTTTTTAAAGTCTCTAAATAAATCTACTTCCAATAACTTGAATTATAATCGGGAAAAAAAAAGTTTTATCTTTATATATATTTTTTTTAAACGATAAACCTTGATATTTAAATTTTTTAATCACTTTTCAATTATTTCATTTATGCGGTTTGAAAAACACATTTAGCGTTGAAATTTCTAAAATCCAATTATATTTATTTTTTGATACAAATTAATTTATCAGTAAAATTATCTAATTATTATTTAGAAAATATTTTTAAATTTTAATTATATTTATTTTTAAATATAATTGATTTTTAATAAAATTTTCTAATTATTATTTTATTAAGAAAATTATCTAATTTATATAATAAATTAATTTAATAATAATAATCAATTCTTAAAACAAATTTATGATGTATTTCAAATTTATGTACGGGTAAAAATATTTTTATTGGAGATTTAACAACTTTATTTATATATTATAGATTTATTGTGTTGCATTTTTATTATCATGTCAATGAGTCAATAGTTGTAATGAGAGATTTATCATTGTTAATATTTATGACATTTTAAATTGAGAAAATTTTATTATAGAAAATTTCAATTATATAAGATAATAAGATTGTCACTTATAATATTAAATATAAAACATATAAGAATAACCAATCAGAAAAGGCCAGATACTACATTGTGTGCTAAAACCTTAATTTATATTGAATGAGTGTGCAATATCTCTCTTTCTTCTTCTATTTCTTTTTTTTATCATTTTTTTTTAGCCAAAGATTGCAATCTCTTTTAAAAAATATCAGTTGTCTTTTCATCAATTTGTTTATACATGCAAATTCAACTTTCAAACATGGGTTATGATCAATCAATCAAAAATTTAGTATTATTATTTTTGGGTAAGATTTGTTGAATTATAAATAACCAAACACTTCAATTTACCAATCAGTAGAATCTAAATTAATCCAATTATAAACCTTAACACTAACTTAAATTTAATATTTTTACTTCACTTTAATTACATTTAAACTAAACAACAAGCACTAACTATTTATAATTTTTTTTTTTTTTTTTTTTTTTTTATTTGATTTAGTTATAATATTAATTATAATTTTTTATTTTATTTTATTATTTATTTGATTTAGTTATAATATTAAATATTACACGACATCTCTATTAAAATAAATTGAAGAGCACTTCTCAAAACAATTATAAATTTATAATATTTATCTTAAATTTATAAGTGATTCGAGAATATGTTAAAAATAAAATAGTCTGGAATTGACTAAAATGTTTTTCCAGGACTCGAATATGCCACAAGTAGCAGACATTCTACGGCCAACGCTATTCCCACAGCTTTGCCGAATGACAGTAGTTGCTATATAAAAGGAATGTGTGAGTTCATGGATTTGGAAAAGTATAGTGCGGCAAATGGAATTTACAGAATAGTTTGGATTGTCTCATACGGTCTGCATTATTATACTTTGTCTGCCATTTACTCTGACTGGTCAGAGTGTTTTGACCAATAAAAGTGTAAAAGATGCCAACAACTAATATTGTTGTCAGTTACATGTGATTTCCTAAAAATATATGAATTCGTGTTTCAATAAGAAATTATTGGAAGTTTTTATTATTGAAATCACAAGTTTGATGGATAATCTTACAATCGAAGTGCTCTAGAGATTTTCCATGGTGCTGAATCCATATTTACAGTGAAAAAACTAGTTTAAATAACACAAATAAAAATTTCACCTCAAATTTTTCCACTGAATTCCCCCACCAAGAAGTCCAAAAAGTAACACTAAAGACAACTCCTTTCAATAATATATGAATTTGTGGTAGTTTAAGCAGACTGTTTTTCCCTGAAATAGAAATTTTGGTCATATTTTGATAAAATCTGGAAAGAATTTTTCTAAATCTAAGTTATAATTGTCCAACTTCAATATTTTAAGTGTCCTAGAGATTTTTAATAGTACTGAATCTATTTCCACCATCAAAAACATGATTCAAACAATACTATAGCAAAATTTTTTGATACCTAAATCAAATCACCTTTTGATTATCGACTTCACTTCTCTAACCCACCTCCCTTTTCTCCAGGTTCCATTCTTCCTCGGCTTTGAAAATGAAATAAGCATGCCGTTCATAACCCACTATCCCTGTCGAAATAAATCATTTCATTTCAGTCATTTAAAAACATCTCGTAACTCCTTAGTAATTGCATTAATTATATTCAGAAATGGTCACAGTTAGATGAACAGATTCATCTAGATCAATATTATTATTGAATATGTGTAAGCTTTTTAATTAATAAATAAAACTACTTTAATATTTTAAAACCTTTGAACATTAATGGGTTGTTCGAGCGAAATCTCCAAATGTTTAAGCGCATCTAAAAAGTCTTTCAAACGTTATATGATAAGAATGTTTAATCTCATTTTACCATGACAAAGGATTTGACTCAATGATAAGAATGTTTAATCTCATTTTATCATGATAAAGTATTTGACATACTAAAA
This sequence comes from Pinus tabuliformis, assembly GCA_031772625.1. NCBI lineage: Eukaryota > Viridiplantae > Streptophyta > Pinopsida > Pinales > Pinaceae > Pinus > Pinus tabuliformis. The sequence goes on along the minus strand of CM062814.1, from coordinate 221,743,866 downwards.
TATTTTAAACGGAGGACAATTTAGAAGAAATTTCGCACACTAAGCTCTAATCGTAGATTTTTTTGACAAAAATGTTTTGAAACACTGAAGCACTAGGTAATTGGTCATTCAGATAGTAAAAAAATTATATAAATGAGATTTAGGGACAAGGATACTTTGACCTATATGATGAATTATAAATGGAGTGGTTTACTAAGATGGTATGATTAAAAATGTTTCAAAAAACTTTGCATTAGAGTTGTTTGAATCATATTTTTGATGATGGAAATAAATTCAGCACCATCAAAAAAACTTTGAGATACCCAAAATATTGAATTTTGACAGTTTTAAAAAAATTTCCTGCCTGATTTTATCAAAATATAACCAAAATTTCCATGACTTTCAAAAAAAAACCTTTAACTAAACTACCACATTATTAGAATGAAAAAACCTTTAACTAAACTACCACATTATTAGAATGAAAAAACCTTTACCTATTAGAATGAAAAATCTATTAATAGCATAATTAAGATATTAGATGTAAAATAGGGAAAACATATAGTACAAGACAAACCTTAATAAATAAATAAAAGATAGAATCACAAATTTTTATAGTCCTCAAATGACAGAATATTATCTAGGAGTTGAACACTACTTCTTATGCCATTAATGGGGAATTGGGCTCCGGTATCTGGCCTTTCATCATTTTGGCTTCTTCTACCTCCTGCTCTTCCAGCGTTTCATAGAGCGGACGATTTCTGGTCTCGGGGAGAAGTAGAACCAGGAGTCCACCCCACATAGCGAACCCTCCAAACGCAACAAATGAAACCCACGGTCGTGTTCTTCCCATGACAACGATGACAGGAGCGATGGCACCACCTGCCATAAAGGCCTGCCTCACCGTAGCCACTGCCATGCTCCTTACATTTGTAGCAAATAATTCCATGCACAATATATACACTATATCAAACCCCACACATATTGCCAAGAGCCCCATTGCTTCCACTACCATCTGCATCCACCCAATATCCGTTGCGCACAACACGGCAGAAGCAACGCAACACAAAGTGCAGGTGATACAAGAAATCGATATAAGAATCCGTCGATCGACTCTCGGAAGCAGGATATTTCCGACGGCTATGGCCGGGATTTCAATGAAAGCATTGAGTGCGGTGCTCACATACAGATTCACCTTCATATTGCTCACGTTAAGCAGCAGACCGTAGTAGGCCAAGCCCACCATGGCTGCAGCAGCCGTGAAGGCCACAATTCTCCTTCGCACCCACGGCACTTTTAACAGATTGATCATCGCCGGGGAAGAATTTTCGACTCCCTCTGCAGAGGCCGAACTGATCCGAACGTTCTCGGGCAGACATTTACCGTTCCGGGCAGCCATGTTTTTAAGAATGTCCAGAGCTTCGTCTTCTCTTTTTCTGATGACCAGCCATCTGGGAGAGTCGCATACAAAAGGAAGAACGAGGCAACAATAGGCCATGGACAGTGCAGAAATCGAAATGTAGGCCATACGCCATGACGATCTGGTAAGGTATGCAATGCCGGAAAGCGAGAGGAAGCCTGCTGCGAAAAAAACAAAACCATAGAGCCCAACTTGTCCTCTCCAATTGCTCCCCACTACTTCGGTTGAGAGAACTAAGCTGCAGGTGCCAATGACTGCACGACCAATGCCGCTGATTAACCTGAGGGAGGAGTATATCCAGATGTTGGGAGATAGTGCTGTCAGAAATCCAGAGATTGAGATTACGAAACACGACAGCATTAATGTTCTCTTTCGCCCAAGAGATGTATCCGCGAGAGGTCCCAAAAACCATGAACCTGCCGTGCATGGGATTCAATGCAAAATCATGTTGAAATGGGAAAATGAGTGGTAGAAAGCATAGTTACCAAATTCGAATTCGGATTCCAATTCAAATTCTATACCAAAAATCGACTTTATAAAATTCAATACTAAAAAAATTCTACAAATACTTGAATATATTAATTTTTTTATTTTATTTATAAATTTAAATAAAAAAAACTTTATATTCATAATTTTAATGAAAATATAAAAGCTGTATATGTTAATTTTCTTCCAAAATAGAAGTTATTGTTTTTTATGTTTTATATCAGAGTTATTGATTTGCAACCAATTTGCTATTTTATAATTTCCAATTTTCTATTTTATAATTTCTTGTAAAGTAGGAATTATCCTTTTTCTTAATTGCAATTGTCATTTATGAGATTTTCTAATATAGAAATTACTATTTTATTTTTTTTTATAAAAATTATAATATTTTTTTTTTCCAATAAGAATTACCAATTTGCTAAGATAGAAATTACCTGCTATTTTTATAAAAATCATCTTTTCTTTTTATTTTTTTTCCAATAAGAAATATGAACTTGCTAATTTTTATAACAAAATATATAAAAGTATTAGCTTTACCTTTCTCTATATTATTTCAATTTTCCACCAAAGTTGCCTAGTTCTAAACTTGTTTTGCCCTTCCTCTATTATTATTATTTCCACCTGGGTTGGGCAGGTTCGAATTTGTATTCTTCTAATACATGAACAAAGCAAATCTGGAATTAAAATTTTACCTTACAAGGACGATTCCTATTTAACAATTGAAGAGTAAGTTCAATAACCTATTTCCACCAATTCAACTATTGAAAAGTAAGTTCCTAAATTATGGAGATAACTGTAAATTTTATTGAAAAAAAAAAATCAACACTTTTCAATTTACATATATACAACACCATTTCTGAATTTATAAAATATATTTAAACAATATTTAAAAATCTGTAATTTCAAAAATTCTTATATATTTAGTCAATATATAGATTGGTATATATCAAACTTCCAGCTCTGTTTACCTTATACCTTACTTTGCTTATATGGCCACTGTTCAGTGTAACCAAGCACATCACGTATTCTTTTTGGGGCCGAAACACACTCAAATTAAGGGACGAAACAGAGTCATGTTGGGAGCGAAACACATTCAAGGTAAGGGACGAAGCAGAGTGAATGTTGTAGACAGCAAACCGAATTGGAATTCTCTGCATTAATCACCGTATCGAACCGAACTAGCGAATTAACGAATTTTTTTGGACGGTACGGATGAACTTGGTAACTGGTTTTTAAAATTTAAATACTTTATTTTGAAATTTGATAAACATTATCCAAATCAAAGATAGATAATTAATTTTTTTTGTGTTTTTTTTAATCAGATTTCAAAATATTCCCAATTTTAAAATTTGATAATATTTTCAGAATTGGTTTTTAATCCCTAAATCTATGATTCCTCAAATATTATGTGGATCGCTGATTCACCAATCAGATAAAGATAAACATGAACCCTGTTCCTAAAATATTAAACAATCGGACAAACATGGACTCTGTTTCTCAAATAATCAATCAGACCAACATGGGCGCTATCAAATAATTGACAGCTGCCATATCAGTATGGATACTTGGATATGTATATACACTAAACTATCATTCACGAAGCATCATGGAAAACAAAATCAGTATGAGAAAACAGTGTACCTAAAATACATCCCATGAAGAAGAGGGAGGCAGGAACGCCTGACTTGAAATTGTCATGGCAGATGAGTCCCCATTCTGAAACCACAGACGATCCCCTCCCATCAACCCACTCCCAAAGACTCCCATCCATTTCACACAATGACGACTTTGGTGTGCACCATTTCTGCCCACTCATTGCTGCTGGGAGCTGCAGCGTCACATTGTGTGTGAGATGTGGCGTTTGAGAAGCCGTGCATCGCCATGGAGGTTGAGCATCAGTGAATATGGGAATAAGTGACTGCAGGGCGTCAAAAGCCCATGCCAGAGACACCATGAGGACATGAAGCTGCTGAGCCGGACCGAAACCACCCACATGTTGGTCCAGAATCTGATCCACAGAGAGATTGATGTGGGGAATCTCCTGATCTTCGGTTTCGCTCACTTGCTGATCATGGCCGCAATCCTGTGTCAAGCATTGGTGCGTATGCAAGGATGCCGAAGTGCGAGAGACTGAGAGCAGAGGTTGCTTCATGGCGTTTGAAGGTTCAATGCTGCCCCAGTTGCAACTTGAAACCCTAGCGAATTTGGGTTCACAACTGTAAACTTTATGCGGGCATCCATGGTCCTGGAAATGTTATGTCAAAGACATCAGCTGGTTCGTCAGTATGCACTACGGCACGTTCATACAGAATTCAATTAAAAATATAATTTTCTAGTCACAAAAATCTCACCGCAGTATGGAATCTTTTGAATACTTTATCGAATTTGATTAGGAGGACAGCTACGAGTGAAGCAGTGTCAGTGCATCGAAATTTGTAATTTAAAACAATGTTTTATATATAATATTTTTAAATTTTATTATGAGTTATATTTACTTATGTGAAAACATTTTTAAATTTTATTATAATACTAAATGCAATTTTTTTTAAGTTAATAGTATTGCTTTAAAAAATAGATTATATTATTGAGGACAAAACTAGATCAAGCTCATTTTGCCACATGAGAAATCATTTTTATTGGTTGGTATGTGAAAATGCAAAGCATGTGTGGAAAATTAGAAATAACACTTATTTAAATATATTATAAAATCAAAAGGTGATTGTTATAAGAAAGTTAGAATATGTTAATTAAATTAGGTGTCTCAGAAGTCGAATCTTTGGCGCTCAAGCCAAGTGATATTGAATATGACTTTCCATGTGACCTAAATGAGATTCCAATCCTTGGCACTCAAGCCAAGTGACATTGAATATGATTTTCCATGTGAGCTAAACGAGATTCCAATCTATCAAGGCATGTTTGTTGTTCCTACTAATTTTGGTGACATTGAATATGACTTTCCATGTGAGCTAAGCGAGATTCCAATCTGTCATGGCATGTTTGTTGTTCCTACTAATTCTGGTGAATATTATTCACAAAAGGAATGATGTCATTCATGTCCTCTTGTTTCCCTTTTAAAACTCTTTCGAACAAGGTCTTTAACTACCAATGAAGAGTTATAGAATGCATGTATTGGCTCTTTGGTTCCTTCTTCCCTTGGTGTGACCAGGGTCGGGAAGCCATTGTGACACCTCCTCTAACAACATTGAATTTGAATAAGTTCGATGATGTTGAGAAACATAATTCTCAAGCCATTGTATATCCTCTTAAGTACTCAAAGAGGTCACATAGTAGTAAGTAACCAACACCTCCTAGGCTTGCAATTAGACACGTCACTGACTTTGCTTACCGCAACCACAGGCCTCGCGACATGAGGACCACATTAAACACCAAACAAACACAAAACCATGAATAAAAATATCACCAACTCTAGAAACTCCAAATAGAGAACGACCCCATAAAAACAAATGCTTGAGTAAGAGAATTAGGAAAGACTACTTCCCCAAGAATGCCATAGACTCAAAACCAAGTAAGCAATCAAGTTGTCCACATGGACACAAGGGCTGACAATAGTATGAAGAATTGAAAAAAAACTAGCCCGCCAAAAGAATCCACAAGTGGAAGCATCTAATAACCAATTCAAAGAGTATGAAATCCCTGATAATAAACCAACTCTAAAGGAAGCTAGGCACCCAGACTCAGAAGAAAAAGTATAATACCAGGCTCTTTCAAGTACCTTTTACCAAAACCCATAACGCGCCAAGAACATATAGAAGTCGAGGTAAATAATACAGAAGGCCCATAGAAAGATGTTACCAGTTTAAATAAATGAAGAAGAGTCAAAGTCGAGTCTGTCAATGACACCGAGCCTGAATTCTGCCTTGCACACCCCCACTTGTTGTTGAAGAAGTTGTTGACATTTCCAAACTCTACCTTGTTGTCTCCACCTTCTTCCTCCTGAGTTCCACCTCCCACAATAACCCAACAAATGAGTGAGTCACACTCTTGGCAAAATCTCTAGCATGCCAATTTAAATCAAGAAACTCCCACTTTTCATTTTGAATCATGGAGTGGCCTTCATAGTAGCGCAGAAATGCCAAACACTGAAAGGGGAAGGAAAATCCCACCCACATCAAGGAAAAAACACTCACAAGACATAAAATCCCGCCTCTTTTCATAGAAACAAAATAATCCACAATACACCTAGCAATAAAAAAATATGGAAGTGCATAAAAATTCTTAAATTTTACTATTAATTATTTGAGTGAAATTTAATTGTTTTATGTTTTTTTCTAGGAAAAAGTCTTCTTAATGTTTTATGTTTTGTTTTTTATTAATGTTATATGATATAATTTTTTATGAAATGAATTTTTTTAATAAATGAATATAATATTTTGATTTTTTTGTAATACTTAAATTATATACCATTTAAATTTTTTTTTATCAAATTAATTTTATATATATATACCAAAATTTAAAACATCTAAATTAGCACTTGTCCCAAAAGATACAAAGAGAAGTTGTTAGGATTGTTAAATTGGAATTGTTAATTTTTTCTAGAAGAGTTAATTGGTTTGTGGAAATTATGGGGAGTGTTATGGACAAAACAAGTAGTAGAATTAGCATTGATAAAAATATAATATTCATAGATGAAGTTTACTTTTGAATAAAATATAATTAATTACATTAATATTAGGGTCTCTAGGGTCATCCTAGATAAGAGTGCATTCATCTTAGAAGAGTGCATTCATCTTAGAAGCTCCAGGGTTTAGGGGAACACTATTTATCTAACCCAAGAATATCAGTCCTAAATACTGGGGAGATTAGAGCTAAGAAGAAGTCTAGTGATTCCATTAACAAGATTTGTGAAGCCTTTGGCCTAGCAATACTGTGGGGGAGTAAATCAATATAACATAAAACTTTGTTTCTATGATTGGGAAAGTATGTAAACCATTTAGATAACATGTAAAGTAATTGCAAATGTGAAAAAAAAAAAAAACAAACAAACATGGTAATACAAACCTATTGAAACTAAAAAGAACAATAAAAATATCATAGAATACAATAGAAATATCATAGATTAAGGAAAAAAAATGAGCTATAAAATATAAGCTACAAAATATTATTTTCCATGTGGAGGAAATATAAAATCAATGCTTCTTCATTATCAAATAAATATTTCAAAATACATTCCTATTTAGACTAAGATCATGAACATACCTTGTAATTATACATAGCATTAAAATAAACAAAGAAAATGCATAGTTGGGCTTTATCAAATATTAACCATAAAGGGTTCGATTTGAATTTAGTATATAGTTTTCTCATAGACCCGAAGTGTATATATATATATATAAACATAAAGAGTTTATATAATCCGACCATGCAAGACTAACCACATACAAAGAAATGCAAATACAAAAAACCCAAATAAAGCTATAACAAAACAATATTTATAAATAAATAAACATAGTTCCAAGTGGTGAGATGAATAATTATAGTGAACCGACTAATGCTAGCAATATACAATTATGGTTCTTAAGGTATTACGGGAAAAATTGCATAAAGTTGGCTAGTGCAAAGACCTCTTGAATGCATATAAACCCTGAGCTTGGAATCCTAGAGTGGTCTCGGCCATCAAATTTGAGAACCTGTACAATTTTATAGAAAATAAAATGTTTGTAAGAACCTGCAAATGGCATAGCTGAGATGAAAAGATTGTGTATAATTTGCCTAGAGCAAGGGGTCTCCTAGGATACCCATGTTCATAACACACCTGCAAACAAAAAGATACGGAGACATCAGTTAGGGTATATGAGAAGGCCTTCGAAAAAATTATCATGAACACTATAATGAGTTTAGACAGAGAAAGTAAGAGTTATACATGTTCATATAGCACGAAGACAAAGATAAAGAACCCTATTCCAAATGAAATTATATATATATATATATATATATATATATATATATAAGCGGTGAGTGTTGCCGACAAAGAAATCCCTCTGTGCAAAGAGAAAACTAGAACTCAAACAAAATTTGCCCGGCGGGAGTCAAACGAAACCACATACGCCTTGGAATCTTGAAGTTAGAGGAATTATTTATAGAAAACCAGTCTAGGGCTTCCCCTTTGAAACCCTAACCAAATATATAATTAGAGGCAAAAGTAACGATGGAAAATGAATTATCACCAGAAAGAAGAATAATAAAATAGCCGAGAACCACAATTGACAAAAGAATTTTTGAGTAATTTAGACCAACGAGTAATTACCTTGACATGTGCACTAGCAAGTTCCCTGTGGGTGAATTCGATCGAAAAACTAAGTTGAACGATATAGAATTAAGCACTAAGCAGGAAGGTTCACCGATGTTTCCCCATCACTAAAAAAATTGCAGTGCCATTTTCTCCGCAGTCTCCTGGCTGTTCAATGGGACGATCTTCTTCTGCTGACCATAAGTAGGAATCTGGTATCTCATCATGCATTGAATTAGTTGTTGAAACGCTCTTGCAAGTATGAGACAGAAGGTTCATCTTAGCAGCATGTACTTGTTTATCAAATTAAAGAACACAACGCCTGAATGCAAAGCGAAGGTAAAAGGCAAACGAACGCTAGTGAGTTTGCCTGCGGTTTTCCATGAAGTGACTGCATGCGATGAATCTTTTTGCATATTTATCGTTGCCATTTGGGAAGAATTAATAAAGAATAACTGGATTTCGATCTAGTAATCAGCCTAAAAATCTGCTAATCTTATGAAAAAACAGTAAAAATATCTTGCCATGCCATGGAGTGCACAACAGAACTCGGAGGTGAAAATAAGGCAACTCAACCGATATTTGGAAAAAGCAATCACACTTCAAATCAACGGTTGAAAGTGTCTCACCTGATCGAACGGAGCAAGGTAAAAGTGTTGACGATTGTTGCTCCTCTCCTACACGACAGTTATTTGCAGTGTGTACTGTTTGGCCACAGAGCCAACAAGCCAGTTTGTTCCACTTTTCTTGTTTATGACTGTGTAAGTGGATATCAAATGGCCTGTAATAGTGTGTTTTTGGGATATACTTGTAATATCCCTTTCTTTTCTGTTGTGCATGGGGCCTGAATGGAGGCCTTTTCTTGCTGAATCTATTATAAGTTTTTCTGGTTTTGTGCAATTTTTCCTTCTTAGCTCTTCTTTTGAGCTTTCTTTTCTTAACTAGTGGATCTTCTAAAGATAGGCCATATTTGCTGCAAAAAAATTTGTTGTCTGGAAATCTAGACAGCTTTTCTAATGAATTATTTACCTTTGCACTAGTACAAAAGCCAAACAGTGTTTTAGTAATCAAATTGTAAATTTGTCCCCATGTATAGGACTCAAATGGCATCTGGAAGACTTCTTGTAATCGAAGATAGTCTACAAACCTTGATTGAAGTGCTGCCAAGTAAACCTATTTCCACAATAGATTTTTGGAGTCCTTTGTTTCATATATCCTCTACATCCATTCTCTATGGAAGTCTTCATATTGGGAGATCTTGTAACATTTGAGGTTCATTAGAATGACTTCATTTTTATCAGCTATATCAGCTTCTAAACCACACTAATGTTCAACGATCATGGAGGTTAGAGCTCCAATCATATTGTTTTGGACCGTCCCATCTGGATTGTGGATTATGTTACCTTGCTCATCTTTGAGCAATTGATCTTCCATTTGCTTAATCAAAGCAGGAGAAGATTTTGTTTCCCACCATCTCAGGAGTGTGCCTGTAAAGCACTGGATAATGGTCTTACAAGCATCTACCTCAGGTTTTCCTCTAAGACACATGATTTTATACTCTATGTACATCATATCTATTAATTCTCTGATTTGTCCTACACTGAGGTTGTCTATAGACCATTCTCTATGAGAATCAACAAAGAATGTGTGAGTTTCTAGAATTTTACCCTTGCCATGGATATCAAGCACAGTGTACCTAGTGTATTGACTTTCTAATGGCTCATATATAGGTAAAACTTTTGTTTTCTCTTCTTCTTTAAATAAAGCTGAGAATGTGATATGCTCATCTTTTGGTGTTTCTGCAATCTTAGAAGATTCTCCTTTGTCTATTTCCTTTTTTATTTCTTGGGATGCAGACTCCTTGGGGAGTAAGAATGAAAACCTGTCGATGGGTTTGACAGGGTCTTGTATTCGCACAGATCCTTTGTGCATAAATGCTACAGGAATTGGTTTCTCTGTTTTGCCAATAGATAATCTGTCTACTTTATTTACCAATTATGTTAATTGACTTGATGTAGAGCCAATGTGCTCTACCACTTTGTCTTCTACATTCTCTAATTTGTCTAGAGATTCTCTCATATAACTCTTGACGACTGAATGATCAAATTGTACTTGATCTAGAGAATTATTTACACTATTCAAGGAAACATATGCAGTGTCAAATTGGTCTTTGACTACGGAAGCTTTGGCAATATTCATTTCAAGGCCTTTCAGAGCAGTATTCATCCAGTTCAACTGCTCTGTTGTTTTCTAAATTCTTCCTTCAGTGCCTATTGCATTATCATCCTTTAACACTAAAGGAACTACTTTGGCAGAACTTTGTCCTTCTCCAAGCACAATTCCCTTATAAGGTGGAAATGTGGTTGGAGTCTCAACCTTACGACCATCTAGAGCTTTCCAGAGATGTTGGGATGGAGAAGATGCTAATGAGTCAGTCATTAAAACATAAGCACACTGTCTTTTTTCTAACCAGGTATAAAAATAAATCCAAGTATCAGTGGATTCCATGTGTTTTTTCCATTCTACAGATAGTGCTATTTTTTGAGGAACAATATGACTGCTTCCAAATTCTTTAGCTTTGGGTTTTGTGAAAATATCCCAATTCAACATTGCTTTCATCCATTTTTTTGGGATTTTGGTTTTTGGAAAACCATCCATAAGCGTGAAGAACTTATGCATCTTTGTTGTACTAGGCTTTTTACAATCTTCTGGAACTCGGCCAAATCTGCAGTTGGGAATCAATCCTTTTGATTGTTCAAGATAAACAAGACCATATCTTGGTTTTGTTGGTTTCATATAATAATTCTATAAGCCTTGGATCTTCTTCTTCTAAGGTAGGAACTGTATGTATCATGAGAACATGCTTAAATTCATGCGGGAATGGAATTTCAGAGCATTTAGGATTTGGACAAGCAGTAACAGAAATAGAAGGAGGTGCTTCACCTATTCTTGGATTATGGTTCTCATGTAGGACCAAATTTGAAAGTTGGCTTAAATTGATAATATTTTGACACTCAGGAAATTTGACTTCTAAAGAATTAAATTTCACAAGCTGGGCTAACTCAAAAACAGAAATATGCTTACAAGAATTTACTGAGGAACTAGAGCAAGCAATATCATCCAATTCTGGAGAAACATAAAAACGAGACATTCTGCAATCTTCATCAATTCTTCTTCTATCAATTTTGGATCTTCGGGAAAAAGAGAGAATGGCTTTGATGATTCTTCATGAATATCTGCAGAGGTTATTTTCTTGATAGAAGGGGAAAGTTAGATCTTCCCATTTGATTGTTTGGTGCTCAATCTTCTGGTTTCTGGTTCCATAAGCAGCTGAGATCAACCCAGATTTTATAGCCAACCAGCTCAATTAACATTATAAATTAATAATATTTATGTTAAGATCATACCATTTGTATCTTGATGGGAAAAAACAAAACCCTGCATTTTGATTTTTCTGGCAAAACAAATTATTCATGTACAAGTGATTCCGGATAGAGTAAAATGTTTTCCCAGGACTTGAACATTTTCACCTACATGCGTACTAGATCACTACTATCATTAATGGGTTGAAGTGGCTGTTTTCACTTCAGAGGTCAGATAAAATCACCATTGCCCTGTTAGGATATTCCGACATATAGGAAATAGTAAAGTATAACTTGGTCTAGTGTAGAGTTAGGTAAAGTGTGTTTCTTTACTATTTACTTTTGTAACTTTCAATCTGACGGACACGATATGTAGTGATCTGACGGTTCATTCTCTCCTCGGTATTACCGACACTTGATCCGTGGCTTAACACCTAATTGGTCCATGATCTCTATTTAAAGAGCATGGAGGGTCATTTGTAGGGTAACCATTCATGAGAGAACCTTATGTAAATTTTCATTCTTTTACTAATAAATTGCCTGAAGTGGCCACATTGGCTCAGGCCATGGACTGTTTCCTCCTTGAGGGATTTAACCACATCAACAATACTGGTATATTGATCTGTGCTCTGTTTTTGAGCGGTGTCCTTTGATGTTCTATCTGAGGAACTTACCCTATAAATTCCTACATGGTATCAGAGCTATTTAAGTGGCACATCCATTGGTGATCCAAATCTGAAGTTGGTAGAACTGTATCCAACTGACTTTTCCTAGATCTACTGTTACTGATTGCTTTCAGGCCGAGAGGATTGCTCTACTGTATTAGGAGCGTCTGTTCAAGTGAGGAACCCCTTTCGTTTGATGCGAAAAGGTTCACAGTGTTATTTTTGGTTCTTAGTTATTTTCTCTCTGTTTATTTCGGTTCATTTAGTTCTTTGTTTTTTTATTACCACATCTATACCATTCATTTCTACATATGCTCTTTGCCCCGCGACTCTGTGTGATCTGGGAAAATCAGAAACAGAAAGGAAGGATTTTTCTCATGCGTATGCTCTTTTCCGTCATGCCTTACCGTGATCTCGAAAAATCAGAAACATTAAGAAAAATATTTATTTTCCGGTTAAAGTTAACTTCAAGCCATAAGGTTTTTTTTTTGTATGTTCGTGTTGCGGTTTTTTTTTTTGTCTTGTAGGCAAAAAATAGCTTTCTCAAGTAAGCATGCACCCCAAAGCTTCGGTGACTTTGAAAAAAGAAAAAAAACCCTTCCTTTTTTCCAAAAGCTACTAACCTTTTAATCTAGTTCACTTGGTCCAAAGCTACTTTATGAGAATAGAGGTCTTTAGTTCAAGTCTTTCTTTTTGTTGAGCTAATTAGATTAAGTTTTGAAAGGGGGTGGATTTTTTTAAATATAACATTATCATTCATTTCCACACATTCCCGCATTTCGTCAGCATCTTCAACAACTTTTCTTCAAAAAGCCATAACTTCTGCATCCGAAAGCTGTTTTTTTTAATCAGCCTAATTTTTCGAGATCTTTCCATTGGAACACTTAGTTTAAACATCTATAGTTTCAATTTCTGCTAAAATGGAAAGTCCATGCCAAGTTATTCTTGACAACACCAACTACTTCCAATGGTGGTCCTACATTGTGGATTTACTTAGAAGCAAAGGCCTTTACAGAATAACCTCAAGCCAAGAAACCAAACTGAAAGATGAAGATAAGGCAGCCAAATTGGAAAATAGGCAAGATCAAGCACGTGGGTTGATAGGGATGTCTATTTCTCTAGACCTTAGATTCCATATCGTAGAACTTGATACTCCTAATGAAGCAATGAAATAAATCACTAAAGTTTTTGGAATTAAAAATGAACTTAGAGCCCATCAACTCGAAAGTGAGTTGCTTACATTGGACCCCAATAATTTTTCTTCCATTGAAGATTTTTGTCCAAGTTCAGACGCTTAGACTTCTCTTGGAAGGTGTTAAGGTTAAGAAAGAAGATGGTAACCTTATCTATTCCATTCTTACTAAGTTGGCACTAGCCTACTCTGTGTTTGTTTCCACCTTCCATTCTACACGAGAAGCCTCCATTTCTCAAGGACAAGACTACCAGTCCCTTTCCTTTGATGTCTTTTGTGATTTTTTAATAAGATAACAAGAAAAACTCTTACATCTTGGTCTTCTTAATCTTGGAAACTCTTCTAAGAAAGCCTTAGCACCCAGCAACAACCAAATTCAAAGAATCCTAAGAAGTCGTATCCTAAAAAGAATGGTCCTAAACCAAACAAGGGTCCTAAGCCATTTTAGTCTAAAAATGAATTTCAACAAAATGATAAAGCAAATAAAAACGAAGGGAAGAAGACTGATAGACATTGCCACTTTTGTAATCGAGATGGCCACTTAGAATCCAAATGCTTTAAGAAGATGGAAGCCTTGGAATAAGCAATGAAGAAGCATAACATCCATTTGGAGCACTCAAAGACTTCAATTTCATCTTCAGGAATAGCACTTTCCACATGTGGTTATCAAGCATCTCAATCTGGATATGCACTAAATGTATCTTCTTCTTCTCATTCTCATGAGTGGCTCATTGATTCTAGAGCTTCTTATCACATGGCCAAAAACAAAGCCATGTTTTCTTCTTTAAATGATTGTAACACCAAAAATATATATGTTGGTGATGATAGATCTCTTAGTGTTGTAGGGACTGGAACTATTCATACAGACAATGGTCAATTCAATGATGTATTATGTGTTCCAACCTTATCCTGCAACCTTCTATATGTATATCAGATAACTCATTCACGTGAAGGTAAAATTGTTGAATTTTCACCTCATGATGTAGTAATTAAGGACCTAAGAGATCCTAGACAGATTTTAGCTATTACCATTACTGATGATTCTACAAGGTTGTATAAGTTTAACAACTTTGGGTCATCAAATTTTCCCTTGGTATTTGTTTCTCATAATGATGAAGTGAGCAAACTTTGGCATGAGCGATTTGGTCACTTAAACTATCGCTCCCTTCAGAATCTATGTAAAGAAAATATGGTGACAAGTCTTCCAATGGTATCTTGCAGAGATGGTGTTTGTTCCGGATGTGTACTCGGAAAACATCATCGAGATAGTTTTGAAAAACGTGCCTCTTGGAACGCCTTAGCCCCTTTACAACTTGTGCATAGTGATTTATATGTTCCACTTCCAGTTGTTTCATTCTTTGGCTACAAGTATTTCTTAACCTTTATTGATGATTTCTCCAGACGCACTTGGGTATACTTCTTGAAACTCAAGAGTGAAGTATTTAACATGTTCTTGGCCTTTAAGGCTTTTGTTGGAAAACAATCTGGACATCAAATTCTTAAGCTAAAATCTGATAATGGCGGAGAATATGTTAACAACAAATTCATCAACTTTTGCACTAAGAATGGAACTCAAATGCAACACACTATTCCATATACTCCACAGCAAAATGTTGTAGCTGAAAGGAAGAATCGCACCTTGAAGGAAATGGTTACTTGTATGCTTAAATATAAATGACTTAGTATTAATTTTTGGGCATAAGCAATTAAATGTGCAAATTACATGATAAATCACACTCCTACTAAGGTTTTAAAGAATATCACTCCAGAAGAACAATGGAGCTCAATTAAACTAAATGTAAGTCACTTTCGTGTTTTTGGAAGTGAAACATGGGGCCATATTCCATATGAGAAACATAAAGCTTTAGAGTGAAAAATTTATTTTTGTTGGATATTCTGAAAATGTCAAAGGGTACAAACTTATTTCACCTAAGCCCAAAAATGTTATCATTAGAAGAGATGTAAAGTTTGCTAAAAATATATCAGCCTACGAGCCTAGTTTGGCGGATGTGCCACCTCTCTCTATCCCTTCTACTTATGAAAATATTTCTTCTTCAGATGATGACAGCAAGGATGGCAATCCTCCCCCACCTTCTCAGGATCCTCCTTCAACTCCTCAGCTTCCAAAATGGGTCTATGCTATTCGGGATGCAGTCGGTTCTCTTGTCGGTGATCCTATAGATTAGCGACGTACACGTTCTCAATTCGATAGAGCCTCTTCTTTACTAGATCAAGGTTCAGCTAATTATGATCTTGACACCTTTGCAGAAGCTTCAAACCATCTAGACTGGGACACAGCTATGAATGAAGAATATTGTTCATTATTGGCAAATGATACATGGGACCTTGTTCCCCTTCCAAAGGGACAAAAACTTGTTAGATGCAAATGGGTTTACAAAACTAAGTATGGACTAGATGGAAAAGTTGATAAACATAAAGCTCGTCTTGTTTCTAAGGGTTTTTCACAAGTTGAAGGAATTGACTATACTGAAACCTTCATGCATGGGGACTTGCATGAATAAATATATATGGAACAACCTACTGGCTTTATACAAATAGACTCCAGCCTTGTATGTTGACTTAAGAAATCCCTTTATGGTCTCAAGTAATCCCCTCAGGCTTGGTATGCCAAAATGGATAGCTTTCTTTTAGACACTGGATTTTTCAGGTGTCATTCTGACAATATTGTCTACACCAAGAAAGTGGACAAGTCTCTTATCATTCTTGTTCTTCATGTTGATGATCTTATCCTTACTAGTAGTGATCCCAACCTTATAAACCATGTGAAGTCCAGCCTTAAAAAGAAGTATGAAATGACAGACTTAGGACACTTGCATTATTCTCTTGATCTTCAGGTCTTGCAATCCAAGGAAGGTATTTCCCTTTCCCAGTCCAAGTATTGATGTGATCTTCTATGCCATCTTCACATGGAATACTATAAGCCAACCCCTTCTCCCTTTCAGTTTGGAGCCAAACTTTTAGTCACTTGTACTTCCCCTAAAGTTGATGCTACCTTATACCATCGACTTGTAGGAAAACTTTTGTATCTGACCCATACTCATCCTGACCTTTCTTTCGTTGTTGGCCTTATTGCTCAGTTGATGGAAAACCCACATGAAAGTCATTAGAAAGAAGCTAAAAGAATACTTCGTTATGTTCAAGGTACAGTTCAGTTTGGGATTCATTACAGTGCAGAAGCATTTCCTTTATTAGTTGGTTTCACTGATTCTGATTGGGCTGGTGACCCTGATGATCGGAAGTCTACTGCAGGTTATGTGTTCACTCTTGGTTCAAGACCTATTACATGGGCTTGCAAGAAACAAAATGTCATTTCTCTTTCTTCAGCGGAAGCAGAGTATCATGGTGCCATAGAAGCTAGTAAGGAAGCCTTGTGGCTTCGTCAAATCCTGTCAGATTTTGGCTTTCAGCGGTAGCATCCGACTACACTTTGGTGTGATAATCAAAGTGCCATTCAACAATGCAAAGATCCAGTCCAACATCAGCACAGCAAACACATTGAAATGCACATGCACTTCATCAGAAAGCTCATTCATGACCAGGTCCTTGAACTGCAATATTGTTCAACAGATGATCAAGTTGAACACATCTTTACAAAAACTCTCACTAAAGCGAAATTTACTAAAATTCGATTTATGACAACTCCTACTGTCTATAAGACAATCTGGTGTCATCATATATACTTTTATCTGGTAGAGAGCTACACCACAAGTACGTGCAGATCACACTTCATTAAGTCAAATGAATATCCAGTATCAGTCCACGGTACAATTATGTACGATATATGGCTATCCACGTTCCATTTGGTCTCTAATAAGTAAACGAGATAAATATCATATGTGAAAACGTTTATTTTGGTATATAATTTTTTTGGGAATAGATTAAAGGAGTCTTTTAAGCAGCCGAAAAATTGTCAGGACGGGGTTAGAATTTGGGTAAATAAATTTACAAAAATCTCTATCAATTTTTTTCAAAACATAATCGAAATTGTAATAAGTCCCCGGACAAAAAAACATAACCGCGATTGTAATATCTCAAGTTTAAGTCGCATGCAGTATCAGTGCGCAGTATCACATTTTTAAACGATGAAGCTTTAAACAACGTGCTTCAATGGGTTTGATACCTATTTGTGCTGGGTTTGCATTCCTTTTTAAAGTGTCTAAATAAATCTACGTTCAATAACTTTATAATCGTAAAAAATAAAAAATAAAAATAATGTTTTATATATATAAACGATAAACCTTGATATTTAGTTTTTTTAATCACTTTTCAATTATTTCATTTATGCGGTTTAAAAAAACATTGAGCGTTGAAATTTCTAAAATCTAATTATATTTATTTTTAGATACAAATTAATTTATCAATAAAATTATCTAATTATCCTTTGAAAAATATTTTTAAAATTTAATTATTTTTAAATATAATTTAGATTTTTAGGAAAATTTTCTAGTTATTATTTTATTAAGAAAATTATCTGATCTATTTAATAAATTAATTAATCAATTTTTAAAACAATTTTTTGATGTATTTCAAATTTATTTATTGGTAAAAATATTTTTATTAGAGATTTAACAACTTTATTTATATATTACAGATTCATTGTGTTGCATTTTTATTATCATGTCAATGAGTCAATAGTTGTAATGAGAGATTTATCGTTGATAATATTTATGACATTTTAAAATGAGAAAAGTTTTATTATATAAAATTTCAATTATATAAGATAATAAGATTGTCACTTGTAATACTAAATATAAAACATATAAGAATAACCAATCAGAAAGCAAAACAGGAGATACTACATTGTATCCGAAAACCTTAATTTATATTGAATGGGTGCAATATCTCTCTTTCTTCTTCTATTTCTTTTTTTATTAATTTTTTTGTTTACCCATTGCAATCTCTTTAAAAAATATCAGTTGTCTTTTAATCACTTTGTTTATATATGCAAATTCAACTTTCAAACATGGGTTATAATCAATCAATCAAAAATTTAGTATTATTGTTTTTGGCTAGGATTTGTTAAATTATAAATAACCTAACATTTCAATTTATCAATCAATAAAATCTAAACTGATCCAATTATAAACCTTACACTAACTTAAATTTAATATTTTTACTTTACTTTACTTTAATTACATTTGAACTAAAATTACATTTAAATTAAACAACAAACCGTAACTATTTGATAATTTTTTTTATTTTATTGTATTATTTATTTGATTTAAACCTAATATTAAATATTACACTAAGTTTGAGATCACTTCTCAAAACAATTATAAATTTATAATATTTATCTTAACTTTATAAGTGATTCCAGAATATCTTAAAAATAAAATAGTCTGGAATAGACTAAAATATTTTTCCAGGACTCGATATGCAGAGATTCTACGGCCAACGCTATTCCCACAGCTTTGTCGAATGACAGTAGTTGCTTACTGTGAACAATTGTTCCATTGAGCGATTAATGCGTCTCCCCTCCATTATTGATATGCAGCGACCGTCTCATCACTCGGAAGTTATATATAGAAGGAATGTGTGAGTTCATGGATTTGAAAAGGTAGTGCGGCAAATGGAATTTACAGAATAGTTTGGATTGTCTCATACGGTCTGCATTATTATACTTTGTCTGCCATTTCCTCTGACTGCTCAGAGTGTTTTGACCAATAAAAGACATTTCCCCTGAATGCTCAGAGTGTTTTGACCAATAAAAGTGTAAAAGATGCCATAAACTAATATTGTGGTCGGATGTTTTTAGAAATATATAAATTTGTGTTTTAATAAAGAGTTATTAGAAGTTTTTAGGCTGGGTTTCTCGTGTAATTTTTCTAAAATTTGATAAGAATTTATTGAAATCACAAGTTTGATGGATCATTCTGCAAAAGTGCTCTAGGGATTTTCCAGGGTGCTGAATCCATATATATAGTCAAAAAATTAGTTTAAATAACACAAATAAAAATTTCACCTCAAATTTTTCCAGCGAATTCCCCCACCAAAAAGTTCAAAAAGTAGCACTAAAGACAACTCCTTTCAATAATATATGAATTTGAGGTAGTTTAAGCAGATTGTTTTTCCTGAAATAGAAATTTTGGTCATATTTTGATAAAATCTGGGAAGAATTTTTCTAAATCTATGTTATAATTGTCCAACTTCAATATTTTAACTGTGCTAGGGATTTTTAGTAGTGTTGAATCTATTTCCACCATCAAAAACATGATTCAAACAATGCTATAACAAGATTTTTTGAATTTTTTTACCTAATTCAAATCCCTTTTCACTATCGTGTCAATTCCCCAACCTCACTCCTCTAAGCCGCCTCCCATTTCTCCCCGGTTCCATTCTTCATTAGCTTTGAAATTGAAATAAACATGCCGTTCATAAACCACTATCCCTGTCGAAATAACTAATTTCATTTCAGTCATTTAAAAACATCTCGTAACTCCTTAGTAATTGCATTAATTATATTCAGAACTGGTCACAGTTAGATGAACAGACTTATCTAGATCAATATTATTATTGAATATGTGTAAGTTTTTTAATCAATAAATAAAACTACTTTTAATTTTTTAAAACCTTTGAACATTAATGGGTTGTTCGAGCGAAATCTCCAAATGTTTAAACGTCCTCTAAAAAGTCTTTCAAACGTTAAATAGCTTCCAAAAACTCTTTAATCACTATTTATATGATAAGAATGTTTAATCTCATTTTACCCTCACAAAGGATTTGACTATCTCATTTTACCATGATAAAGTATTTGACATACTAAAATGTTTCAAACGGAGGACAATTTAGAAGCAATTTCGCGCACTAAGCTCTAATCGTAGATTTTTTTTGACAAAAATGTTTTAAAACACTGATAAGTTAGAGGAAATTTTGCACTAGGTAATTGGTCATTCAGATATTAAAAAAATTTATATAAATGAGATTTAGGGACAAAGGATACTTGACCCACTATCAATTATAAATGGAATGGTTTACGGAGATGGCACGATCAAAATGTTTCAAAAAAATTTGTATTAGAGTTATTTGAATCATGTTTTTGATGGTGGAAATAAATTCAGCACCATCCAAAAACTTTGAAGCACTCAAAATATTGAATTTTGATAGCTTTAAAAAAATTTCCTACCCGATTATATGAAAATAAAACTGAAAATAAACCAAAATTTCCATGACTTTGAAGACAAAAAAACAGTTAGCTAAACTACCACATTATTAGAATGAAAAAACCTTTACCTAAACTACCACATTATTGGAATGAAAAAACCTTTAATAGCATAATTAAGATATTAAATGTAAATAGGGAAAACATATATACCAAGACAAACCTTAATAAATAAATAAAAGATAGAATCACAAATTTTTATAGTCCTCAAATGACAGAATATTATCTAGGTGTTGAACGCTACTTCTTATGCCATTAATGGGGAATTGGGCTCCGGTATCTGGCCTTTGATCATTTTGGCTTCTTCTACCTCCTGCTCTTCCAGCGTTTCATAGAGCGGACGATTTCTGGTCTCGGGGAGAAGTAGAACCAGGAGTCCACCCCACATAGCGAACCCTCCAAACGCAACAAATGAAACCCACGGTCGTGTTCTTCCCATGACAACGATGACAGGAGCGATGGCACCACCTGCCATAAAGGCCTGCCTCACCGTAGCCACTGCCATGCTCCTTACATTCGTAGCAAATAATTCCAAGCACAATATATACACTATATCAAACCCCACACATATTGCCAAGAGCCCCATTGCTTCCACTACCATCTGCATCCACCCAATATCCGTTGCGCACAACACGGCAGAAGCAACGCAACACAAAGTGCAGGTGATACAAGAAATCGATATAAGAATCCGTCGATCGACTCTCGGAAGCAGGATATTTCCGACGGCTATGGCCGGGATTTCAATGAAAGCATTGAGTGCGGTGCTCACATACAGATTCACCTTCATATTGCTCACGTTAAGCAGCAGACCGTAGTAGGCCAAGCCCACCGTGGCTGCAGCAGCCGTGAAGGCCACAATTCTCCTTCGCACCCACGGCACTTTTAACAGATTGATCATCGCCGGGGAAGAATTTTCGACTCCCTCTGCAGAGGCCGAACTGATCCGAACGTTCTCGGGCAGACATTTACCGTTCCGGGCAGCCATGTTTTTAAGAATGTCCAGAGCTTCGTCTTCTCTTTTTCTGATGACCAGCCATCTGGGAGAGTCGCATACAAAAGGAAGAACGAGGCAACAATAGGCCATGGACAGTGCAGAAATCGAAATGTAGGCCATTCGCCATGACGATCTGGTAAGGTATGCAATGCCGGAAAGCGAGAGGAAGCCTGCTGCGAAAAAAACAAAACCATAGAGCCCAACTTGTCCTCTCCAATTGCTCCCCACTACTTCGGTTGAGAGAACTAAGCTGCAGGTGCCAATGACTGCACGACCAATGCCGCTGATTAGCCTGAGGGAGGAGTATATCCAGATGTTGGGAGATAGTGCTGTCAGAAATCCAGAGATTGAGATTACGAAACACGACAGCATTAATGTTCTCTTTCGCCCAAGAGATGTATCCGCGAGAGGTCCCAAAAACCATGAACCTGCCGTGCATGGGATTCAATGCAAAATCATGTTGACAGGGGAAAATGAGTGGTATTAAGTGCACTGGTTTTTAAAATATAAATACTTTATTTTGAGATTTGATAAACATTATCCAAATCAAAGATAGATAATTAATTTTTTTTTTTTGTGTTTTTTTAATCAGATTTCAAAATATTCCCAATTTTAAAATTTGATAATATTTTCAGAATTGGTTTTTAATCCCTGAATCTATGTGCATGGCTCAAATATTATGTGGATCGCTGATTCCTCCAATATTAAGCAATTAGATAAAGATAAACATGAACCCTGTTCCTAAAATATTAAGCAATCAGACAAACATGGACTCTGTTTCTCAAATAATCAATCGGACCAACATGGGCGCTATCAAATAATTGACAGCTGCCATATCAGTATGGATACTTGGATATGTATAAACCTAGATACTTGGATATGTATATACACTAAACCTAGATACTTGGATATGTATATACACTAAACTATCATTCACGAAGCATCATGGAAAACAAAATCAGTATGAGAAAACAGTGTACCTAAAACACATCCCATGAAGAAGAGGGAGGCAGGAACGCCTGACTTGAAATTGTCATGGCAGATGAGTCCCCATTCTGAAACCACAGACGATCCCCTCCCATCAACCCACTCCCAAAGACTCCCATCCATTTCACACAATGACGACTTTGGTGTGCACCATTTCTGCCCACTCATTGCTACTGGGAGCTGCAGCGTCACATTGTGTGTGAGATGTGGCGTTTGAGAAGCTGTGCATCGCCATGGAGGTTGAGCATCAGTGAATATGAGAATAAGTGACTGCAGGGCGTCAAAAGCCCATGCCAGAGACACCATGAGGACATGAAGCTGCTGAGCCGGACCGAAACCACCCACATGTTGGTCCAGAATCTGATCCACAGAGAGATTGATGTGGGGAATCTCCTGATCTTCGGTTTCGCTCACTTGCCGATCATGGCCGCAATCCTGTGTCAAGCATTGGTGCGTATGCAAGGATGCCGAAGTGCGAGAGACTGAGAGCAGAGGTTGCTTCATGGCGTTTGAAGGTTCAATGCTGCCCCAGTTGCAACTTGAAACCCTAGCGAATTTGGCTTCACAACTGTAAACTTTATGCGGTGGGCATCCATGGTCCTGGAAATGTTATGTCAAAGACATCAGCTGGTTCGTCAGTATGCACTACGGCACGTTCATACAGAATTCAATTAAAAATATAATTTTCTAGTAACAAAAATCTCACCGCAGTATGGAATCTTTTGAATACTTTATCGAATTTAATGACGAGGACAGCGACGAGTGAAGCAGTGTCAGTGCATCGAAATTTGTAATTTAAAACTATGTTTTATATATAATATTTTTAAATTTTATTAGGATTTATATTTACTTATGAGAAAACATTTTAAAATTTTATTATAATACTAAATGCAATATTTTTTTTTTAAGTTAATAGTATTTCTTTAAAAAATAGATTATATTATTGAGGACAAAACTATATCAAGCTCATTTTGCCACATGAGAAATCATTTTTATTGGTTGGTATGTGAAAATGCAAAGTATGGGTGGAAAATTAGAAATAACATTTATCTAAATATATTATAAAATCAAAAGGAGATTGTTATAAGAAAGTTAGAATATGTTAATTAAATTAGGTGTCTCAGAAGTCTAATCTTTGGCGCTCAAGTCAAGTGACATTGAATATGACTTTCCATGTGAGCTAAACGAGATTCCAATCCTTGGCGCTCAAGCCCAGTGACATTGAATATGACTTTCCATGTGAGCTAAATGAGATTCCAATATGTTTGTTGTTCTGTCAAGGCATGTTTGTTGTTCCTACTAATTCTGGTGACATTGAATATGACTTTCCATGTGAGCTAAGCGAGATTCCAATCTGTCATGGCATGTTTGTTGTTCCTACTAATTCTGGTGAATATTATTCACGAAAGAAATGATGTCCTTCATGTCCTCTTGTTTCCCTTTTAAAACTCTTTCGAACAAGGTCTTTAACTACCAATGAAGAGTTATAGAATGCATGTATTGGCTCTTTGGTTCCTTCTTCCTTTGGTGTGACCAGGGTCGGGAAGCCATTGAGACACCTCCTCTAACAACATTGAATTTGAATAAGTTCGATGATGTTGAGAAACATAATTCTCAAGCCATTGTATATCCTCTTAAGTACTCGAAGAGGTCACTTAGTAGTAAGTAACCAACACCTCCTAGGCTTGCAATTAGATACGTCACTGACTTTGCTTACCACAACCATAGGCCTCGTGACAACCACAAATTTGTTGGCACGACATGAGGACCACATTAAACACCAAACAAACACAAAACCATGAATAAAAATATCACCAACTCTAGAAACCCCAAATAGAGAACGACCCCATAAAAACAAATGCTTGAGTAAGAGAATTAGGAAAGACTACTTCCCCAAGAATGCCATAGACTCAAAACCAAGTAAGCAATCAAGTTGTCCACATGGACACAAGGGCTGACAATAGTATGAAGAATTGAAAACAACTAGCCCGCCAAAAGAATCCACAAGTGGAAGCATCTAATAACCAATTCAAGGAGTATGAAATACCTGATAATAAACCAACTCTAAAGGAAGCTAGGCACCCGACTCAGAAGAAAAAGTATAATACCAAGCTTTTTCAAGTACCTTTTACCAAAACCCATAACGCGCTAGGAACATATAGAAGTCGAGGTAAATAATACAGAAGGCCCATAGAAAGATGTTACCAGTTTAAATAAATGAAGAAGAGCCAAAGTCGAGTCTGTCAATGACACCGAGCTTGAATTCTGCCTTGCACACCCCCACTTGTTGTTGAAGAAGTTGTTGACATTGCCAAACTCTACCTTGTTGTCTCCACCTTCTTCCTCCTGAGTTCCACCTCCCACAATGACCCAACAAATGAGAGAGTTTACCACAATGAGTCGCACTCTTGGAAAAATCTCTAGGATGCCAATTTAAATCAAGAAACTCCCACTTTTCATTTTGAATCATAGACTAGCTTTCATAATAGTGCAAAAATGCCAAACACTAAAAAGGGAAGGAAAATCCCACCTATATCAGGGAAAAAACACTCACGAGACATAAAGCTCGCCTCTTTGCATAGAAACAAAATAATCCACAATACACCTAGCAATAAAAAAAATATGGAAGTGCATGTGGGGTGCCGGGAGGCCACACCACCCCGACACCACCCCCTTTTAATTACTTGAAAGTCATATTTATTTAAACGGAAAAAAAATTCTTAAATTTTACTATAAATTATTTAAGTGAAATTTAATTGTTTTATGTTTTTTCTTAGGAAAAAAGTCTTCTTAATATTTTATGTTTTGTTTTTTATTAATATTATATGATATAATTTTTTATGAAATGAATTTTTTTAATAAATGAATACAATATTTTGACTATTTGTAATACTTAAATTATATATCATTTAAATTATATTTTTTATCTTTATGATTTATGAAAGTATTGTTAATATATATAATTATGAGAGTTTCATAATTATATATATTAACAATACTTTCATAAATCATAAAGATAAAAAATATAATTTAGATGTTTTAAATTTTGATATATATATATAATAGTTATATATATTATTATTATTAATTATATTTTTTATCTTTATATATTATATTAATAATTAGTAATATAATATAAATAAGTGAATGAGATCAGTTAATTAATATAAAATATAATATAATCAAATAACAATTAAAATCAATCAATTAATATTAAAATCAATCATGGATTTAGATTTCGTAGATTCCTTATCATTTTAATATTGATTTCAATATATGTAAAGTTCTTAAATTTTCATATATTTGAGATAATGGGAATTGAAATGTATGATAAATTTACTGATATTTTAATGATTAATCTAATATAATTAAAAGAATAAAATATGTTTTTCAAAATAATAATATATTTGATTTATTAATGATAATTACAAATAATAATATATATTTGAGCATGTTTATAATATATATATATACTTACTGTATTGGATAATATGTTATATATTTGTTTTTTTTTAAAGGAATCTTTTAGCTTCACGCCGAGCACCCGACGTTGACTACGCATATCAGAATGCGCTGGGACAGCAAACACTGTTAATGAATGCTAATTCCTTTGAACGGTTAATCCACCTTGGGAAGTCTCTATGTAGCGCGAGGAAGAATCTTGTAGATCAATTACGGTTGATCTGTTGAATTTATATGTTGAATTTATATTTATTAGTGTAGATTTATTTTAAATATGGATTTAATATGAGTTGAGAAAGATTTAATTTATTTAAGTGTAAATATTTTTTTTATGAGTTGATATTATTTAAATGTTTTGTATAATTATTTTATTTTATTTTATTTTTATTTTTTGTATTTTTTTTATTTTCGCGGATATGAACAAAATTGCAATTTTTATGACAGATAGAGAGGCTTACACATCTTACTGAGCTGTAGAATGAGCCTCTCGGTTCAACTAGGGTATATGTTATTTAATCGCCTTGAGAGTACTTGTGGCATATCTTTGCATCGTGGCAATTAATAACTGTCACTCATCTATCATATATCCCTGTGCATATCGATGCGACGACAATGCGACAACATTCTTGCTGAGAAAGGACTCCAGTCTCTACGGCGGTCAATATTTCTGGAGCTATAGTTCCATTAATGCACAGGGAAATATATGCTTCCAATTGGATTTTAGCAAGTACCAAATTAACAAGAGACATATATTGCCCCCATGCATTAATGGAGCTATAGCTCTAAAAATATTAGTTGCCCAGTCTCTACCGAGAAACATTGATGTGACGTGCCTTGATATTGGTTTCCCATCAATAGATGTGTTACTTAAGATAAAAGCGTTGCCTCTCATATCATGCGATCCTAACATCAATGTAACTAGCAATTGCATCGAGAGGTGCAAAGAAACACCGAAAGCTTAAGACTGGAATCTGCGAGGTTTTTGCAACCATCGTTGTTCGAGTGGTTTGGGTTTCTTGCGAGCGATGATACAGAGGGAGCAACAAGTGTAGGGTTGGAAGAACCGTCATAATTGTTTCCTTTCCATTCTTTGCCATCTATTGCAATTTTCTATTAAACTTTATGTCTAGACTCTTGATCATGCATACACTGATAACTTTTCCCAATGAGCATTATAAATTGTGGATTTTATCCATTGATGATTTTGTTGATTTCATGGCTTCCATGCTTTCGAACGCATTTTGTTTTGCAGCAAGCAAATCTAGTGATTTAAATTATGGTGGGATGGTGTTTATTTTTCCTAACATTCTATGCAAGATTCAGTTTCCAATGGACTTTCTTTGACGTTTTCTTTCTTTGAACCTATACCCTTGAGTGGGATTTCTTTGACATTTGCTTTCTTCCAAATGTTTTCAATAGTGTCGAAGATTTTGTCAGATGTGAAACTCACAAATGTTGCTTCCTTATCTAAACGGTAAGCAATGTCCATGAAATCCCATGCTTCATAGAAAGCTTGGATAGGCTGCATAATAACATCATGTTGAGATTCACTGCCATCATAAATGTAGATTGTTAGTTCGATCAAAGAGACTACTCGCATCTTCGAATACCTTTTGACAACAATCTTATAATGCTCATCTATTAGATCTAGAGATTCAACTTCCTATGGGTCTGAAGTTGAACCTTCAACTTCATTTTGCATAGGCCTTGTTTTCTAATTAATTAATGTTATTAATTCTTTCAATCTAAATCTAGATACTTCATGTCCTTGATCCATATGCTCCTCTGTTTGCTTAAACGCTGATTTATTTGCAATCCACAGGTTGTGCACATTTTCTCCTGGAATTTCTATGATCTCCAAAGCATTTTTAGAAATTTTAAGTGAAAATATCTGGAACATTTCCTCGATACAAAAATTCTTCAAACATTCCATGAGCCTCTTCCCATAACCCCCCTCGAACACAGACAAAGAACATAGAATTGAATGTTACTCGGCCAGGTTGAACTTCTTCCTGGATCATTTCATCAAAAGATTCTAAGGCTTGCTTGAAATCCACACTCTCGTTAGAAAAGGCATCGATGACATCATTATAAGAAACAAGGTTTGGCTTACAAACAGATCCCTTCATTGACCCAAAGATAGAAATAGCTTCCTTGCACATACCATTGCGGCCATAAGCATTGATGAGAACAGAGAAGGTGTAAACAATGTTGCCATAGATTTCTCTCTTGGCTTGATCAAAGACTTTCATTGTAAGTCCCACTCTCCCATGTTGACCCAAAATGCTAATCAGAATGCTCAATAGTTTCCCTTGCTCATTCCTTCGCTTTTCATGAGAAACTTCCCACTCAAAGCATTCAATGGCCTTCTTGCATTCTGCTTTGTTCCCAAGCTCCCTGAAAATATAAGCATAATCCTCAAAAGCAGAAATCTTGGGGGACCAATAGGTCAGCGGAGATGCAATATTGTCCCTGGGGTCAATGTGGAGAGCCTGGTCCAAAGCTACCTCTGCAAGTTTACTATGTTTTCCTGAACAGATTTTGGGTTCGCCAAAATGCACTTTTGACACATATCTAGTGGACCTCCTACCACAAAAATGTGAAACAAGTTCAACTTGGGGTTTAGGATTGGATTTGGGGATTGAAAAATATGCGGGGGAACTCAGGAGCTGTACACATACGTCCTCCATTGAGCGTCCTCCATTGAGCTACAAGTCTGACGACAAGAGGCACGTGATTAAATATGATTGGATAAAAGAAGACGAAATTTAAGCGTTTTGATTCGATAAAGTGAACGATATTTGCATATGGAAATCCCGTAGAGAGAAACACCTTTGACATAATTATGATAATTTTAATTAGCTTTCAATAGCTTAGATGAGAGCAAAACAAAATTAAATGAGCATGACATAAATTAAAACATTTTTTTATATGGATTTGTAAAAACTTGATTATATAATCATTTTGTATATATTTTAAATTATATATTATTTAAATTATATATTTAAATATATAAATTTATTAAAAAATATAATAATCATTATAGTTTTAAAAACTAATATTTTTATTTTTTATTTTATTTTTCTTAAAATTTTAATTATATTTGAAATAAAACAGCGAAAAAATAAAATTCAATATTAATATAAAAATAAAATTCAAAATTAAAATATTTAAACTAATTATTATATAAACAAGGGCAACTGGTTAGCCGCCGTCTCTGTCTAGGCAAATGCTATTTCATACCCTATAGCATCATTAATGCACCTACCTGACACCAGATTGACGTCACCCGGAGAGCCGTTCCTGGGCATGCATCCATGCATCCACATCTCATCACTCAACTGGGGCAATGCCCGTTCCTGCCCGCCTCCTGTTTGAGGCCAATGCGCTTGTAAGCTGTAAATTTAAAAAATTTCAACCTGCAGTTTACCGCTCAAAATTTCAAAATTTAAAATCTGCAGTTTACCGCTGAAAATTTAAAATCTGCAGCGGGTGGTTTGAATTTGCTATTTCTCGGCGCCCATTTGAATTTTGCTGGTAATGCCTCGACCAAAGCGAGTGGAGCTATCCATGGAACTGGGAGGGTCTTTCATCCTGGAATTCAAATGGATCGCAATGAGAGCATGCAGATGCCCTTTTGCCTTTTGCCAGCTATTTCCATGGTGGTTCTTTCACTAAGGGTTCTCTAGCCAAGTGTTGTTGGTTTCATGCGAATGTGCAATGGCCATGCGGCAGGCGCAATTGTCGTTTCTATCAATTACAGGTTGCTACCAAACATAGCCTCCCGCTGCCTGCCAATGATTACCCACTGTTAAATTATTTTGAGAAAATATTCCCGTGGAATCAGAATGGCAATCTTTAGGTAGATACTAGAATGGAGGATCCAGATTATATGATGGATAAGTTAATGGAATGGGTTCACGAAGTTGTAGCTTATGTTTGTTGCAAATATAACCTAGAAATAGCGAGCAATATATGGAGCGAAAGCCCAAACTTGGTAACAGGCAACTTTGTTGAAGAAATAAATAACCGCAATCCTTGCATATTTCAGAAGAGCGAAGAGGAAGGAGGTTGAAGAAACTAGAAGACAGCGAGTGAACTAGACAAGAATTTTGTCCAGTTGATACAGATCCATTTTACACAAGGAACATGTGATCTCGACGGTGGAGGTGAGACAAAGGTAGTGGTTTGGTTTCTATTTCGTTTACGGATTTGTGCATAAGTTCAATAAAACTTCACAGTGAAGCTCAGACATTTGGGCATTTACTCAATAAAACCTGTGCAATAAACTTGAAGCATTTTGCCTGCATGTCTTGGAACATCATGTGGCATGCCTGTACTCTATTTCATAGATTTATGGATTGTGTACTTGCCCAATGGTTTGTCGTTGAGCGTTAATGTAATATGTCCCTCGATGATTTTGGCAATTTGTTGGAATATCATATTTGGTCGTGTGTGCCTTATTTTGTAAAATCATAAGGTAAAATCCAGTAACAATCCAATTATTTTGTAAGTAACTATTTTGACATGTAATATTACAATATGCATAATATCAAGGTTATTCATATGTGACATTTTAGTGCCCAAATCAAACACGAAATGGAAGGATGTATGGCTTTCCTTACTACGAGTAGAGGGAATTTCACAACTTTCCAATGGAAAAGTTAATGGGGTTAGTAAGAGGTTATAGTGAAAGTTTAATGTTTCGTTAGTATTACTAAGAGGTTATATATTTAATTTCAAACAAATTTAAAATAATATTATATAAATTTTTTAATTTTAATGGTAAAAAAATAATATTTTTAGTTGTTTGGAATTTTGTTTTTAAATTCAATTGTGATTTTAAAATAAAATTATTATTGTAATAAAATAATAAATATTGTGTATGTAATCATTATGTAAAAAGTATGGAGTGAGTTTTCTATTGGTAAGAATATGTGTTTTTCTATAAAAAGCTAGTTGTTCAAATTCTCCATAAATTTTACTAATAAAATTCTTGTGTGGAGGGGATTTCTTTTCCTAAAAGCAAGCGAATCTCATTCATGAATTTCGTAGTAGAAAAATTTAATATTTGATTATGATGATTAACATCCATTGAGGTCAAACTAGTGCATTAAGGAAATGATTTAAATTATTAGATTTTCTTTTGCAAATCAATTTGGTTTATCAAATTAAGTGTTCAATTAGAATTTCTTAGAAAATTATTTTTATGTTACGAAAATATTAAGGGTAGTGTCTCAAAATCCCCATAATTTTGTTGACTTAAAAGGTTAGGAGGATTGGTCATGTGACCAATCTTTTGAAAATGAGATATAACCTCTATATACTTGGGAGATTTGAAGAGAATTTGTTTATTTATCTTCAATTTTTTTTTAAGAT
Source organism: Pinus tabuliformis (assembly GCA_031772625.1). NCBI lineage: Eukaryota > Viridiplantae > Streptophyta > Pinopsida > Pinales > Pinaceae > Pinus > Pinus tabuliformis. The sequence continues at coordinate 221,712,516 of CM062814.1, read as the reverse complement.
TTTTTTTTTTCATTTAAAATCTTTTTAGTGTCACAAAAACTACAAGTTCTTTGAAAATATTTTTGAGAAATAAGCAATACCCTATTTCACTTTAAAACTCTCATAAAAATTGTTTTTATTTTGACAATAAAAATCATAAAATATAATTATTTCTATAAATTTTAAAAATATAACTATTTATAATTTAATTAAAAAAATTTATTCATATACATTTACTTTAATCTTAGATTTATTAAAAATCTAAAAATATCCCAAAAACACATTCAATTTGAAAAAAATTATTCATATACATTTACTTTAATCTTAGATTTATTAAAAATAAAAAAATATCCCAAAACACATTCAATTTGAAATCATTAATAAACATATTTATTTCTCTTATGGTTTATGAAATTAATGTTACAGTGTATTTGTATAAACAAAAAATTAACTCTTTATTTAATAAAAGATATTATTGTTTATCATTTAAGAGTTAATTTTCTAAAATATTGATGTGAAAAAGTTGTTTTATTATTCTTATTATGTGTTTTTTATAATTTCATATGAAATAGATGTGCAATTTCCTCCATGATCAACATGAAGTTGACACATGAAATTTAAAAGAATATTAATAAAACAACTCACTCCATTGAAACCAAGGTAATAGAAAGTAGGTTAGATTGGGTTCATGAGAAGGGGAGTGTAAGTCAAAGGGACATCCTTGGGATCCGCCTTATTACCAAACACTATCTTGTTGTTGTTGTTTAGATAGTCAAAGGCAATACGTAAATTCATCACTAATGAGAGGACTAAGTTGGGAAGGCATAGAAAATCCTCCTTTGCAAAGCTTGTAACACCAACAAGCTTGGATGAAATCACTGAACATCCTACTACAAAGTGTCATATTTCTCATCTTCGTCCATCTTTAGATGCAAAATTCAAGTGAAACTTAGTAGATTCCCAATCGTGTTTCCAATGCCACAAGTAAGGCTAAAATTTGGAAAAATCCACAAGCACTTTTGGAAGCTTTCAACACAACACTGATTTTGGCACAAGTCTTTGCACTTCGCATCTGCACACTTTATGGATACATGAGAGGATGGCCTTCTTGGAAAAAAGACGACGTTGTACTCAGGGTATCACTTACATGTATAATTTTTGGTACATGGTACACATCATTGGTCGTGTCCATGACGAGTGATACATTGTGTGCAAGAATACCCACCAATGATTTGTGTAATACTTGATGAAGTGGTTGGAATATATTCAATTATTTTTATATTAATATTTTTTAATCATTGAGATTCACCCCTATTTTAATATGGTGATTTTTAACCTATAAATAGGAATCTTTATAATACCATGATTCAATACCATAAATCCATCTTAACTCTAGATATAGTAAGAATCAACCGATTCTATCAATATGCAAACCTCTTTTTAAGTGCAAAACATGAAAAAAAGTTCACATCTCGAGATTGATTCCTCTTAACTCTTAGTAGATATGAAGAATTTATGCTCATAAAATGTTCTAATAATAACACTTTTTATTTTATATATAGAATGTTGGCATTCAAATATTTTATTTATGATTCACAATTTTCACATTAAAATGTTAATACATGCTCCCTCATATTCAGAAGTAGAAACCATCTCTCTCTCTCTCTCTCTCTCTCTCTCTCTCTCTCTCTCTCGATATATATATATATATATATATATATATGAAAATATATATGAAAATAAATATACATGTTACATGTTAAACTCCATATTAAACATTAAACAACTACAAATATCCCTCATACCTTAAATGAGGAAGAAACTTCTAACTTCATCTTCCTCTATGTGATGGACACCAAAATAAACTTCTAACTACTGCAAGTGGTGATTTAATTTCAAAGGCATCAATCTCACCTTGATATGTCTTGATGTCCTTCACTTCCATCTTGAACAGGGAATGTGAATGGTTCATGGAACTTGAACTAGGTTGTTATCTTTAAGGTTCTTTCCTAGACTCCTTCTCTAGTTCTTCTTGATCCCATGATGTTCCCTCTATGTTGTAGCAACTACAACCATCCTCCAAAAAAACTATTTGGCTTTGTTTTGGAGCCTCCCTACTAATCATCCTTAGCAGCATGTCTTGCACTGCCTAGGTACTTATGCTTTTAGTTGAGTTTCTTTGGCTTATCAGCTTGTGTTTGCTAACGTGTTTTCCTTTCACCTACAAGCTGACTTCCTATGACTTGGTCTTCAACCGGTTCTTGTGTTGATTTGGAGAATTACACAGAACTAGAGGGAAACTAGCCTTACTCTCTGGAATTACGCAATGCACATGGTAGCCAACTACTCTCCAAAATTGAGTAGAGCATGCAGGTTGCCTTCCCCAAGAAAATTGCTTAGAGAAAACCATCATCAGGCTTGCTCTCAGAATTTGCGCAGTTCTGGCTGGCAGCCTTGGCATCAGTCTAGAAATTGTGCAGAGCATGAGGGGAAGCCATAGCCACTCAACCCAAAAATTGCGCAAAAGCATCCCAAGGCTTGATGTCTATTGCATGTGCCCACAAGTTGACTGGTTCCCTCTAGGACTGTGCAATCTTGCCTTGTATGCATGGGCATATTTTTCCCAAGAAAGAAAAAATCAAAAAGTAAAAAGCATCCCTTGATTTTAGGGATCTATTTTTAGCAACTGGGGGTTACATGCAAAAGTCATTTTAGAAACCTCCCACCAAGTGTCGCTTTTTCCTAGAATTGTGGCATGCATGTCATAAGCCTCGATCTTGTTAAAAATATGTATTCGATGCTTCAGAGCATATTCTTCACTTTGATCTTGGAGCTCTGGCATTCCTAATGCATCTAGGAACCTTCCACACACTCATTGTAGGTTTTCTCGGTAAGTCCACTTTTCATGTATTTTTCTTATTTTCTGTTGCTTTTTTTGTTTCGGTTTGTGTGAATGTTGTTTGCTTGGTTTTATTGAATGCTTGTTGTTATTTTAATGCATGTTAGCTTGTAGAAGCATCGTTTCGAGTTTTTCATTGCATTTCCTTGTTGTCGCATGCATGACATTGTTTTTGCACTGACGGTCGTCATTGTGGCGACTCGCTCCACACACTTTGTTGTTTTCCCTCTTATTGAATCTTGCACTTACTTATTGCATGCATGTTCATTCACTTATGTTTACACCCACCTTCGCACATGCATTTAGTACTCGCTCTTTTCAGTCGCCCGTCGGCAGGTATGAGCTACCTTGGCCGAGACCTTTCCTTGCCCAGCTTGCACTACGCATTTCTGGGATGGAAGGCCTTGCCTTGATCTCAGAAATTGTGCAGAGCCTACCTCAAACTAGCCTCCCAAGATGTGCTCTACGCAATTATGAGAGATAGTGCCTAAGCTGGCCCCCGGGATTGCGCAGTGAAATTTTCTCATGTTGCAGTCATGCTGACTAAAATTGTGCATTGCGCAGTTCTAGTTGTTAGCAGGTCAAGTTGGGCTATGCTTTGCGAATTTTTAGCAATCAGTCAACTCACCAACAGCCTAGGTTGTGCTCTACGTAGTTCTGGCAGTTAGTCTCCCAACCACTTTAGAGAAAATTGCGCAAATTTTCTAGTCAGTCACCTAGGTGTGTTGCATGTTAGTCCTCAAGTTGCTTTTGGTTTTCAACTAATAGTTTGCTTTCCATAAGTGTTTCTATGTCTCTAGGGATCACAAGTGTTCATCAGTCTCTCATCAGTATAGGTACAATGGCTCCCAAGAGAGCAGGGTCAAAGGACGCCATTGAGAGCGCAACTGGAGATGTAGTCGAGAAAGTGCCTCTGAGCTTGCCTATCTATGAAGACATTAAGTTGTTCATAGACAAGGAGATCAATATTACATGGTAGGACATAAATGAAATATTTTAGTCACTTTTGAGGAGAATCTAAAGGACCTTAGAGTCTATTTCAACATACACAAGTCTAGCTTATACCGGGTTGCATGCATGTATCCTGCATTTCCATGTGCGGACATGATTAACTGGATTGTCTCGCATATTGATTCAGAGACAATGGTATTGAACAGTGTCAGTGGAACATAACTTGCTACCTTCAGGGCTAATAAATTTCAGGAGATGTATTGCTTACCATAACCAGTGAATACAATGGATGCACTCTTCACCCATCCTAGCAACATCATGAACTCAAGAGACATCTTGAAGAGCTGGGTGAGAGAGTTACCTAAGTTTAAGATGACACCTAACCAAGTATACAAGACAAAGACATTGTTGAAGGCTTATTAGTTCTTGGTCATCTTCGCATGTCGCTTGTATGACCAAGAGTACAAAAATATTCTTGCAAAATTGGGTGATTGTGTTGGATCAACCGGCAAATGAAGGAAGACCTTTGAATTGGTCCGACATGTTGGCTCTCTAGCTGAAGGGGTAAGTAACAAAAGCCCGACATCTGCCCAAGGGTCAGCCAACAAAGCTCTTCATGTTTGCTTTCATGCTTGATGTAATTTGTTCCCATCAGCTATTCCTTGGCTTAGGTTGGGCATGGACACCTTCAAAAACCTATGTTTCCGTATATGCGTACATCTTCCGTATATGCCCAGTTTCCGTATATGCGCACATCTTCCGTATATGCTCAGTTTCCGTATATGCGCACATCTTCCGTATATGCCCAGTTTCCGTATATGCGCACATCTTCCGTATATGCCCAGTTTCCGTATATGCGCACATCTTCTGAAGATGTGTACAAATTCCATATACAGAAATTGCGCATATATGGAAACTATGCGCATATACGGAAACTGGACATATACGGAAGATGTGCGCATATACGGAAACTGGGCATATACGGAAGATGTGTGCATATACAAAAACTGCGCATATACGGAAACTGGGCATATACAGAAGATGTGCGCATATACGGAAACTGGGCATATACGGAAGATGTGCGCATATACGGAAACTGGGCATATACGGAAGCTGTGCGCATATACGGAAACTGGGCATATATGGAAGCTGTGCGCATATACGGAAACTGGGCATATACGGAAGATGTGCGCATATACGGAAACTGGGCATATACGGAAGATGTGCGCATATCTTCCGTATATGTCCAGTTTCCGTATATGCGCACATCTCCATATATGCCCAGTTTCCGTATATGCGCACATCTTCCGTATATGCTCAGTTTCCGTATATGTGCACATCTTCCGTATATGCCCAGTTTCTGTATATGCGCACATCTTCCGTATATGCCCAGTTTCCATATATGCAGACATATTCCGTATATGCACACATCTTCCGTATATGCCCAGTTTCCGTATATGCACACATCTTCCGTATATGCCCAGTTTCCGTATATGCGCACATCTTCTGTATATGCCCAGTTTCCGTATATGCGCACATCTTCCGTATATGCCCAGTTTCCGTATATGCACACATCTTCCGTATATGCCCACATCTTCCGTATATGCCCAGTTTCTGTATATGCCCACATCTTTCGTATATGCCCAGTTTCTGTATATGCCCACATCTTCCGTATATGCACACATCTTCCGTATATGCCCAGTTTCCGTATATGCGCACATCTTCCGTATATGCACACATCTTCCGTATATGCCCAGTTTCCCAGTTTCCGTATATGCGCACATCTTCCGTATATGCCCAGTTTCCGTATATGCGCACATCTTCCCTATAGGCCCAGTTTCCGTATATGTGCACAACTTCCGTATATGCCCAGTTTCCGTATATGCACACATCTTCCGTATATGCCCAGTTTCCGTATATGCCCACATCTTCCGTATATGCACACATCTTATGTATATGCCCAGTTTCCGTATATGCACACATCTTCCGTATATGCCCAGTTTCCGTATATGCGCACATCTTCCGTATATGCCCAGTTTCCGTATATGCGCAGATCTTCCGTATATGCACAGTTTCCGTATATGTGCACATCTTCCGTATATGCCCAGTTTCCGTATATGCACACATCTTCCGTATATGCACAGTTTCCGTATATTCAAACATCTTCCGTATATGCCCAGTTTCCATATATGCGCACATCTTTCGTATATGCCCAGTTTCCGTATATGTGCACATCTTCCGTATATGCCCAGTTTCCGTATATGCGCACATCTTCCGTATATGTCCAGTTTCCGTATATGCGCACATCTTCCGTATATGCCCAGTTTTTGTATATGCGCACATCTTCCGTATATGCCCAGTTTCCATATATGCACACATCTTCCGTATATGCCCAGTTTCCCTATATGCACACATCTTCCGTATATGCCCAGTTTCCGTATATGCACACATCTTCCGTATATGCCCAGTTTCCGTATATGCGCACATCTTCCATATATGCGCACATCTTCCGTATATGCGCACATCTTCCTCATAATAAAGCATTTCACTCGACATCAAAAGATTAACGACCTCATGCTTTAGGGGGCAACTGTTATAGACATTTTTGGGCACTGCAACCCCAAGCATGAAATGTCCATAAACCAAGGGCTCCTAAGTCCCTAAAAGTGTTGTTCTAACCCCTAAAGGAACAAGGTCAACTGATTACAGCTTCTCCCAGAAGTTCTCCATGAAAAACTGCTCAAAACTGGTCAAAACAGGATCATTTCAGTTGCTGCATAGACAAAGTGTGTTGGCATTATGAGACAAGTGTTGTCCTTGATGGAAAATCACACAAATGATAAATTATAGTGCAACAAATTTATTTGATAAATTATAGTGCAACAAAGTTTCCTTCATGTAGAGAAAAGTTCACGCACTTTTATGCAGAGAAAAGTTTATTCCATGTAGAGAAAAGTTCACGCACTTTTATGCAGAGAAACGTTTATTCCATGTAGAGAAAAGTTCACGCACTTTTATGTAGAGAAAATTTTATTTCATGTAGAGAAAAGTTCACGCACTGTTATGCAGAGAAGAGTTTATTTCATGTAGAGAAAAGTTCACGCACTTTTATGCAGAGAAAAGTTTATTTCATGTAGAGAAAAGTTCACGCACTTTCATGCAGAGAAAAGTTCCTTCATGCAAGAGAAAAGTTCACACACTTTCATGGTTGGTTCATGGTATTAGTTCGACAGTTTTTGATCCTATGGTTTTGGTCCGTGGTATTGCATCCAAAAGTGTTGATCTCATGCACTTTCATGGTTGGTTCATGGTATTAGTCCGACAGTTTTTGATCCTATGGTTTTGGTCCATGGTATTGCATCCAAAAGTGTTGATCTCACGCACTTTGATGGTTGGTTCATGGTATTAGTCCAACAGTTTTTTGATCCTATGGTTTTGGACCGTGGTATTGAGAAAGGACTAAGGCTATAAAAGAGGAAGGAGATCATTTGGCAAAGTATCATATGAATTATTGAATATCTGATAAAGTGCTAGATCTGGAATACTGTGATTGGGTTATGGTGCAAATCTGGATCTGAGCTAAAGAGGGATCTCATCGGTTGATGGAAAACAAGATCTAAGGATAGATCGGGATCAAATGGTTTGAAATGAACAATCTCTATATATTTGATTATGCTTATTCTAGATCTGTATACTGACGCTTGTAATGATCTGAACTGGGTATAACTTGAGTTTGAAATCGCTGCAAGTCATGTTTGAATATTTATAGATCTGTACGCGGGTTGGCTTTGGTGTAAGCACGTATGTATGCAGGTTTGGTTCATTGTAGTAGCGTATACAATTTGAGCTATGATATTTGAAGTCATAGGTGGTTTTGGTTGTTGATGGGTTCTGATGACAGTTTATACGGAAACTGGGCATATACGGAAGATGTGTGCATATACGGAAACTGGGCATATACGGAAGATGTGCGCATATACGGAAACTGGGCATATACGGAAGATGTGTGCATATACAAAAACTGCGCATATACGGAAGATGTGCGCATATATGGAAACTGTGCATATATGGAAACTGGGTATATATGGAAGATGTGTGCATATACAAAAACTGCGCATATACGGAAACTGGGCATATACGAAAGATGTGTGCATATACGGAAATTGGGCATATACGGAAGATGTGCGCATATACGGAAACTGGGCATATACGGAAGATGTGCGCATATACGGAAACTGTGCATATACAGAAACTGGGCATATACGGAAGATGTGTGCATATACAAAAACTGCGCATATACGGAAACTGGGCATATACGAAAGATGTGTGCATATACGGAAACTGGGCATATATGGAAGATGTGCGCATATACGGAAACTGGGCATATACGGAAGATGTGTGCATATACGGAAACTGGGCATATACGGAAGATGTGTATGTCATTTGCATATACGGAAGATGTGTGCATATACGGAAACTGGGCATATACGGAAGATGTGCGCATATATGGAAACTGGGCATATACGGAAGATGTGCGCATATACGGAAATTGGGCATATACGGAAGATGTGTGCATATACCGAAACTGGGCATATACGGAAGATTTGTGCATATACGGAAACTGGGCATATACGGAAGATGTGTATGTCATTTGCATATACAGAAGATGTGCGCATATACGAAAACTGGGCATATACGGAAGATGTGCGCACATACGGAAACTGGGCATATACGGAAGATGTGCGCATATACGGAAACTGGGCATATACGGAAGATGTGCGCATATACGGAAACTGAGCATATACGGATGATGTGCGCATATACGGAAACTGGCCATATACGGAAGATGTGTGCATATACGGAAACTGGGCATATACGGAAAAAAACCAGAAACCCAAAAATCACAAGTACTAACTTGTTTTCAAGTGAGATTGCACTTTTTGGGCTAAAAGGTGCGCCCTAGACTTTAGTTTCCACTTGTTGGGCTAAAAAGTGCAATTTCTGCTCCTTGATTCTCATTCAGAGAATCTCGGAAAAAATTGTCATCTCTGTCGCAGCTAGTTCCTGTGACCTGCGGAAAAGAGCAGAAAGCTTGTGAAACTAAAAATTTTAACATATATAAGATTAAAAAGCTAGGAAACATTACGAGACTTAAAAAAGATGAAACTCTAAGCTGAAAACTGAAGGTCACCAAGGTTTCTGGATCTGAAGTATAATTCCAGTGGAGTCACCAATTTTGTTGTAGTGTTTTCTTCTCAAACATGTACAAACAGAACCCACTTAAGATTGTGGATGACAAACAATCAACAACATAAATGGTTGCTAAACATTATAGATCTCCAACAACTGTTAGAAACAAATCCTACCAAAATTCGGATCTATGCCACAATCATAGTTAAACAACAAAAATAAATAGTAATAATTCTGATGACCTTATAGATATAGTTAATAAAAATCTTTGGCAACAAGAATAAGGGGATTATAATTGTGTATATTATATATATATTTCATATCACAATCTAAATCCACACTTTTCATGACTATTTGTGAGCGGAAATGCAAGTAGAAATCATTGAGGAAAGCCATGAATCGGATTGTTTGAGCTTTTTCAACTTGAACATTCTCTATAAGAAAATTTATCTTCTTTGTTACAACTATATTTTGCATTTATGTGGGATGGAATTACTAATCATATGATTCCTAGTATGTGTATTGAGCAATATTTACTCTTATCACCATATTAAGCATCTTCAATATAATATGATACTAAGTTATTTGTCCTCGTTACTGATGGTCATCTTAAAACCTCTTATCCATTAAAGTTAAGTGCAATTGGTCATACACAAACAAAATTTGAGAAAGGTAGGAAAATGACCCCATATAGCATGAGCTACTCTTTTTCCCTCAAGATTTAGAGGCAAGGATCTATTATGAGAGTGATGTATAGAAGTAAGTTTATGATTAGATATTTTGTATATCGATTCATATTTTCAACAATAATATTTATTTTTAATCATTTGATATTTCTTATAAATAAATTTTTATTACATAAGACCTCAAATAGATCATTGCCATGTTTAGTATTTTAATTAGTGTAATAAATCCTCACTACCCATTGAATCAATTTGGAGTACAAGTTACAGATTTAGTATCCCTCTTTCATCTAAATCGATAGGGTGTTCCCCTTAACTCGTATCATCCTTCTATTAGTAAAAATAAAATATAATTACACATTTAAATACCGTTTTGAACATTGATTTGTCCACGTTTTTAAGACTTTTAAGTCATTCCTACTTGTGGAGCAAGTTCTTCAAACCATTTTTTTTTCTTTCTTATATTTTTTATTATTAGTATTTGGTGTAATGGTATTTCTCACATGTGATACACTTCTTCTTATTGGTGTTATTTAATGACAACAATGTTGGTGAAATCTAGTTGTGTCATCTACTCTCATAATCATGTTATAGTTATTAATGGTAAACATAAATACATCCACACCTTATCATAGAATAAGTATTTGACGTAATGCATTAAAAGTATATTTTTATACATAATGGACTAAAAGTATTTTTTTTATATGGTATCATCATGATAATTTCATTGAAGTGATCCACAACTAAGATAAGATAGTCATTATCCCTATTAATGGTCAACAAACATCCAATAAATATATTAAAATTAATTCCCATGGTTTTCTCATTAATAAAACTCCAGGAAATTTTCACAATTTTTAAATTATTGAATTAAATGTTATTAAGAGAAAACAATATTTGAAAAATGTGGTTACCATTTGTGTCATCTATGAAAATAAGAAATATATTTATAGTATGGTACGAAAGATGTGTGCATATACGGAAACTGGGCATGTACGGAAGATGTGCGCATATATGGAAACTGGGCATATACGGAAACTGGGCATATACGGAAGATGTGCGCATATACGGAAACTGGGCATATACGGAAGATGTGTGCATATATGGAAACTGGGCATATACGAAAGATGTGCGCATATACGGAAACTGGGCATATACGAAAGATGTGCGCATATACGGAAACTGGCATATACAGAAGATGTGCGCATATACGAAAGATGTGTGCATATACGGAAACTGGGCATATACGGAAGATGTGCGCATATACGGAAACTAGGCATATACGGAAGATGTGCGCATATACGGAAACTGGGCATATACGGAAGATGTGCGCATATACGGAAACTGGGCATATACAGAAGATGTGCGCATATACGGAAACTAGGAATATACGGAAGATGTGCGCATATACGGAAACTGGGCATATACGGAAGATGTGCGCATATACAGAAACTGGGCATATACGGAAACTGGGCATATACGGAAGATGTGGGCATATACGGAAACTGGGCATATACGGAAGATGTGGGCATATACGGAAACTGGGCATATACGGAAGATGTGCGCATATATGGAAACTGGGCATATACGGAAACTGAGCATATACGGAAGATGTGCGCATATACGGAAACTGGATATATACGGAAGATGTGCGCATGCCTTTCGATTATGCACGTCGTTAGTGTATCTGCATTGTATACGCGCAAATTCAATATACAGAAATTGCGCATGTACGGAAACTGTGCATATATGGAAGCTATGCGCGTGTCTTCCGTATATGCACAATTTCCGTATATGCCCAATTTCTGTATATGGAATTTGCGCATCTGCGATGCAGATACATGAACAACCTGCATATACAAAAGGTATGCACATACAGAAGGTATGTACATACAGGAAAGTTAGGGATATACGGAAGACATTTGCATGTCTTCCGTATATGCCCAGTTTCCGTATATGTGCACATCTTCCCTATATGCACAGTTTCCGTATATGCGCAATTTCTGTATATGGAATTTGTACACATCTTCGTTTATGTTATAGAAACTGCTCATATACGAAAATTGTGCATATATGGAAGATGTGCGTGTGTCTTCTGTATATGCAGAATTTGTGCATATACGGAAACTATGCATACATGGAAGACACGCACATATCTTCCATATATGCCCAGTTTCCGTATATGTGCACATCTTCCGTATATGCACAGTTTCCGTATATGCACAGTTTCAATAAAGGTTAAAGAGGTTAAATAACAAGTACATGTTTATTAAATGTTTATAGAATCTTGAATTATCTCAGGCGCGTGGTCCACATTTTCTTGTTTTTGAGAAGATGACTCCAATTGTTCATCCATTCTTTTTTTCCTTGCATGAACTCGTCCAACCCTTTCAAATTGTAGAATATCTGTCCCTGATTTTGACTTGCGACCACACCGCCTCTTTTTATTTACTGGACTCAAGAAACTATGTTTTCTCTTGGTGGTGATCTTGGATGGAGTTATAGTATTGAAAAACATTTTGTTGTATTCTTGACATGCTTTGTCAACCAAGTTGTTCAATGCATATGCCTGTTCCAAATTTGTAAGTATTATGGATCTCAATTTCTCAAGAGTTGATGAGTTAACACGTTTCATCTCATCGTGTTCAGAGAATGCACTATCTTGGCGTACATTGGTTGATTCAACATTGTATGAGAAATTCTCTAAATTATCAATGCTTGTTTCATTATGATAATTCAGATTGGGAGGAGCTTCTGCATACAGATATATGCGGACCTATGCAGACTGGGTCGCTAGGTGGTGCATATTATTTTCTACTCTTTACTCATGATTGCACTAGATTCTCTTGGGTATATTTGATTAGAAATAAGAGTCAGACATTTCAATGCTTTAATGAATTCAAGAATAAGATGGAAAAAAGGACAGGGAAATTCATCAATATTCTTCACTTTGATCAAGGGGGAGAATACAAGTTGGGAAAGTTCATGAAATTTTGTAGGAATCATGGGATTATTCAACAGTACAAAGTACCTTACACTCTGCAATAGAATGGAGTTGTTAAACGAAAAAACAGAACCCTTGTGGAGTGCGCACGAAGTATGCTTCAAGGTAAGGGTCTATCTAATGGTTTTTGGGCTGAAGTCATCAACACTGCAGTATACATGAAAACTAGGAGTCCAACTAAATGTCTCAATTTTAAAACTGCTTTTGAAGCACTTTATGGATATAAGCCCATAGTGAATCATTTAAGGGTTTTTGGGTCCAAATCCTTTGCCCATATTCCAAAGGATGATAAGAAGAAGTTAGATCCTAAGGCCACAAAATTCATCTTAGTAGGATACTTCACTGAGTTTAAAGCTTATAAATTGTTTAATCCATTGACTCGTAAAGTTTTTGCAAGTCGAGATGTGCTATTTCATGAGCATGCTGAGGAAGGAAATAAGGAGCATAGCCTTGAAGAGTGGAACATTCCATTGTTGATGGAAGAAAGCAGTGAGGACATTCAACAGCAGGCAGGTGATGCAATCAGTAAGTCGAGCTTGTTAAGATCTGAAGTAGAAAGATTTGAGGTGAGTCTCTTACCGAGAAGACCAGGTAGTCAGACTCAACTACCAGCCAGATTGAGAGACTATGCTTTAATGTTAAACATTTTAAATGTTATAGAGCCTGCAAATTATAAAGAAGCTAGTTAATCTCATGAGTGGAGGGCTGCAATGAATGAAGAATTTGAAACTATTATCATAAATAATACTTGGGAACTAGTTGAATTTCTTGAAGGAAAAATACCCATAGGTTGCAAGTGGCTTTACAAACCTAAATTTAATGCAAATGGGAGCATAAAAAAGTTTAAAGCTAGACTAGTAGCATAGGGTTATTCACAGAAAGAGGGAACTGACTATGAAGAAACCTTTGCTCTGGTAGCCAAACTGAATACTATTAGAATGTTAATTGCTGTAGCTACAAAACATCAATGGAAGCTACACCAATTAGATGTCAAGTATGCATTTCCAAATGGTGATTTAAAGGAAGAGGTTTAGTTGATGCATCCTGAAGGGTTTGTTAAACAAGGGCAGGAGCATTTAGTTTGTAGATTGAAAAAGGCCCTTTATGGTTTAAAACAGGCACCCAAGTCTTGGTACGAGAATATTGATTCATTTTTCTTACAACATGGTTTTCATAGGAATAAGAATGATCCAAATCTATATACCATGTATGATGAACAAGGGAAAATAATTTTGATTTCTTTGTATGTGGATGACATGATTATAACAGGCAATGTAGATGCATTAATCAAATAAATCAAATTGCAAATGTCACAGGTTTTTGCGATGAAAGATATCAGAAGTTTACATTATTGTCTAGGTCTGGAAGTGTGGAGAGACTTTGGGCAGACTTTCCTTACTCAAGGGAAGTATGTCAGAGGGATGCTCAAAAAGTTCAGAATGGAACAGTGTAAGATAACATCAGTACCTTTGCAGCAGAACGTGAAATTGTGCATTGTCGACAGTTCTAAGGAGGCAAATGCTACTTTGTACAGGCATCTAGTTGGTAGTCTGATATATCTGACTACAACTAGACCAGACTTAGCATATGTTGTTAGTGTGTTGAGCCAGTTTATGTCTAAACCTCTTGAAAGTCATTGGGTCACAACAAAGAGTGTACTGAGGTATCTACATGGTACTAGTGATTATGGTATTTTATACACTGATACATCTGATGTTACTTTAGCAGGTTTTTCAGACTCTAATTGGGCAGGTAACTTGGATGATCAATGATCTATCACGAGTTATACATTCAGTATTGGATCTGGGGTCGTAGCATGGAGCAATAAGAAGTAGAGCATTGTGTCCTTATCTTCAGCTGAAGCTGAGTACAAAGCATTATATGCAGCAACATGTGAAGCTATCTAGTTGAGGAGGCTTCTCCATGATGCAGGAGAAGAGCAGAAAGAAGCGACTATCATTAATTGTGACAACCAGAGTTCCATCAAGCTGGCGAACAACCCAATGTTTTATAAGAACACGAAACACATAGATACTCAGTTTCACTTTGTTAGAGAAAAGGTCCATTCAAAAGAAATTTTTGTTGAATATTGTAAAACATGTGACAATGTGGCTGATATTTTTACTAAGCCTCTTGGGAAAGTGAAGTTTGAATTGTTTAGGGGGATGTCAGGACTTCAAGATAATCCTTTCGCCATTAAAGGGGGGAGTTGAAAATAATTAATTATATTGTATTAATGGAGAAATGGTTACATGGTTGTAACGTAACTCCTTAAGTTAGGATTAGTTCCTAGGTTATAGGAGTTGGTTCTCACCTCCCTATTCTTTTGAGTTGTATTTATTGTATTATCTTTGGTTAATTGAATGGGAGAGTATACGCTCCAGATTGTGCAGTCTCCAGGTGTAACTTGTTCACCTATAAACTGCTAATTAATTCAATTCATGTTTTTCTTTCCAATTTTCTAACACAAATAAAATTATAATATTTTTTTGATTATATAAATAACTATTACTTGTTTATATAAATATAATTAATCCTTCTAATTAATTTCTTATCTTCTTAATATTAGTAAATTATAGATCTTCTTAATATTAGTAAATTATATAACTATAGTTTATCATCAATATTATAAAATTTTATATAACTATAATTTATCATTAATATTATAATTTTATCGAAGAAGCCAGTGTTATTGCTAAGGTTCCGCATTTCCATCATCGAAAATTCAGGGAAGCGCTTGAGATCGAAAAGAGACCAAGCAATCTCAATAGAGATGATGGTTGGAAAGTGAGTAGGTGTTGGGTCCCAGCCCTCTCCTCCTAGTCGTTTTTTTGTCCTCTTTGGTTTTTGGTTTCTTTTATTGTTATTTTCGCTTATTTATTTATTTTATTATTGTTATTATTATTTTATTGATTTGTTTATTTATTTATATTTTCTAATCGCCTCTCCTATTATTTTTATTGATTATTTTATTCAGGGGCCTCCGTGTAACTAATTTCCTTTCTGCTTATATTTCGAATCTATCATCCTTTATTTTTCTTTATTACACACAATTTTTAAAATATTTTTTAACTTTATACGTTACTCTATACATCTAATTTTCCTTTTATTTAGTTTTTATCTTTTTATTTTAATTATTGATTTATTATTATTTATTGATTTAGTTATTATTTTTTATTTTATTTTTATTTTTAGGTTTATTTATTTATTTATTATTTTTCTTATTTTTAATTTTTTTTTTTTTTTTTTTTTTTTATATTATGTTTTTTTCTTATTTTTATTTTATCCATTTATTTATTTATTTTATTGTTATTGTTATTTTTATTTATTTAGTTATGTTTATTCACATTTTACTCTTATTTAATTTTTAATTATTATTATTTTATTATTATTTTTATTTTATTTTTATTATTTTTATTTATTTCGTGTTTTTGTATTTATTTATTTATTTAATTTGTTATTATTATTTTATTTTTATTCACTTAGTTATTTTATTTTTAACTCTTAATTTTTTCATAGAAGCGGTCCGTTGTAACTAATTGTCTTTAAAAAATAAATAATTGACCTTTAATTTTTAATATTTAAAAATAATTGACCTAAAATTTTTAAATATTTATTAATAAACTATTTTGATCCTGGTCCATTAGTCAATTTTAACGGTTGGTCAAACTAGTCGTTAGAGGCTCTGCTCGGTCTATATAACATGCTAAGCTGGATCTGGTTCTCCAACTTGTCCTGACGATGAACCACACTGGTTGGTTCGAAACGCGTCGACAAATGATATTGCATGTGATTTTCGCCAAAATCTTTCTCTAATTTATTTTTCAAATTATTCAGAATATAAATAAAATGAAAAATTCCTCCATATAAAAATAAAAACCACATTTATTCAATTTCTTTCCCTATCAAAATAATATAAGATGGGGTATTCGATTTCTTTCACTATCAAAATAATATAAGATGATGTAATATTTTGGTATTGAAATATTAGACCATAAATGTATAATTTTGTGGGTGTCCCAAATACCCTCACAATAAACATAAAATCACTCTCATCATTTTGTCTAGAAAGAGTCAAAACCCAAGCATAGACAAATATCATGATTGTTTGAAATAGAAACAATAAATTTGTAATCAATTTTAATAATGTGAAGTTCAATGGAAAATTATTAAATCTAAATTAAAATTAAGTGTTTGGACACTTTTAACTTTGTTTATGTATTTAAAATTAATTTTAAATAATGAAAACAATTATTTAAGAAATTTTACTATTAGATTTTAATAAAAATATAAAAATATTTAAATTTTATTTTAAAAATATATATAATTTTATATATAATATAATAATAAACATAAATAAATTTAATTTTGATAAAATAAAGAAAAATAAATAAAATTTTATAGGAATGTTATATACGATGCAAATAGAATTATTATATTATTTTTTATTTATTTTGATGTTTTATGAGTAGAAAATTGGAATGAATTTATAGGTAGTGCTTTAGTTTGAAGAATTATTGTCTTAAACTTTTTAAAAGCATTTTGATGCTTTAAATGATGTTTTTTTTTAAGGAAAGTTCATGATCTCATTTAACAATGAGATATCTTTCCAATTGTGTCATGAAGGGGGTTTTTATGTAAAGTGAGATATCTTTCTAATTGTGACATGAAGGGGGTTCCGATGCAAAGTTTATGCTTCTTGAAAGCTAACCTATAGTGATTTCAACACTAGTTACTCATGGAAAAATGGCTAGCCACATGAACACTATGAAGAAGACTCTAAAAGTGTTGAAGTAGTAACTCTAATTGAGAGTTGGAGTCAAACCTCTAGTTGACTAGAGGGTCGTGTTATAACCAAGTCACTACAAAGAAAAGAGTTATGTTCATTTTGATTGTATCTTGTTGCACAATAAAGCATTGGGAGTGGAAGTGAGGGATCATAACAAAGTGGGGTTTGGCTTCCATAATTTCATTTGTATCTTGTTCCACAATAAAACATTTGGAGTGGGAGTGAGAGATCATATCAAAGGGGTGGGAGTGAGATTGTAACAAAAGGGGTTCCATAATTTTGTTTGTATCTTGTTCCACAATAAAGCATTTGGAGTGGGAGTGAGATCGTAACAAAGGGGTGTTTAGTGTCTATAGCTATCTATGAGATTCTGCATGGATCATAACAAAGTGGGGTTTAGTGTTTGTAGTTGCCTATGAGAGGTTCCTATGAGACAAGAGACTTATGCCTATCATACCACAAATAAAGTTCCAAAATTTTGTTTGTATCTTGTTCCACAATAAAGCATTTGAAGTGGGAGTGAGAGATCATAATAAAGGGGTGGGAGTGGGAGATCATAACAAAAGGGGTTCCATAATTTTGTTTGTATATTGTTCCACAATAAAACATTTGGAGTAGGATTGAGAGATCATAACAAAGGGGTGGGAGTCAGAAGTCATAACAAAAAGGTATCAATTAGTCTACACTTTATTGGTGCATAAGTTTGAGAATTAAACTCCACACAAACCAATTGATCTACACCTCATAAATACATAAATTTAATATTATTATATATTGAAACCCTAAATTAAATATAAAAATAAAATTAATATATACTATTCATTGAAAAAAAACTGAAACTTATACATAAAAAATATTCATACCAACTCCCTGGAAAATTTCTCTGGAAATTTTCTAAAATAGCTTAAAATTTGACTGTGAAACTTTTATACATAAAAGGAATCTCTGAAACCAACTCTGTGCGTTTAAAGAATTCACTAAATATTCAATAACAATGAGTATTAAGCCAACCCTTTGAATTGTGACATTGTTTATTAGAAACGATTCTGGTAAATCAAATCCGTTCATACACACCATTCAACTGGAAATGTAGTTAGATGGTTGCAGAGCATGTGTGGTTTCTCAGAACTATATTATTTAGAAAACAACAAAATATAATTGATTGAGTTTTAGGGAAAAGAAGATCATTCTTTCCCAGAAGCACAACAGATCTATACAGATTACAGACTACAACTAGATTTAGTATTGTAATACAGGTAGTCCCTGAATCTGTTCCGGCTGGTCTGCATTGAATATTGATGCTAGCAAAACTGTTCAATATTCGACTGCAAGAGATCCCGAAGCTTCGGCCGGAACTCGGTAATGGTCTCCAACTTTGGCTTCCAGTACCTGAACGCGCTCAATCTCAGGCGTTGAACAACCATGGACCACTCTGGAACGTCCTCCAAATTTAGCTTCGACAGGACAAAGTTCTCTGGAGACGAAATATCTTCTAGATGGTCGTCCGTTTTCATTTCTGGCGGCAGGGGACGCATGAGGAGGTCTCCAAATACGGGGAGAATTTTGGCGCCGGAGCTGCGTCTGGCTGCAGCTTTCATGGCGGAATTGGCTTTGAATGCGATTGAGGCCATGTCTGTTGCACAGAATGAAGATTGGTCATTGACAGAAGAAAATAGAGATGCCCCAAATCCAATTCTTCGTCTGCCGTCAGAGGATTGATCCGACGCCCAATCTGCAGGTCGTTGGCATAACGGACGAAATGCTGAGGATTGTCCAGCATCAGCTCTGCTGCCTTTATGTGCCGCTTAAGCTTTACAGAAAAAGGAAGAAACACATTAGGAAGCCAACTTCCCGGGCTTGGCATTCACGTAACGCTTTTCTCCGCGCTCAAAACTCAAATTTGAAATTTGAAATAGAGGGACTGTTGCCGCGTCTCGAAGTGCATTAATGCGGGAGTCAGAGCTGCGGAGCTGCCGGGAAATAGTGGAGAGCCGTGAAAGTGTTGGAAGCCGGAAAATGTTTGACCATTGGAAGATTGCTGTCAAATGAGGCGGGCAGGGGGCAGGGACATCGGCGCCTGACGCGGGCAGGAATGGGCATTGCCGCAGCTGAGTGATGAGATGTGGATGCATGGATGCATCCTCATGATCGGCTCTCGGGTAACGTCAATATGGTGTCAGGTAGGTGCATTAATGATGCTATAGGGTATGAAATAGCACTTGCCTCCCTGCCTATCTTTATCCACAAAATCCCCTGTAAGCACAAATAAAAATTATTCTGATGCGATTTCCAGAGGATATGAAGCACAGAACTGAGCTTCAATTTGTGGATACTGATTATTTCATACATCGATTACAGCCAAACCACTATTTATTTAGCCGATCCACGGATGTCTTCCTGTGCCAGCATGACCAGCAGCGACAGCTTCGGCCTTGACTCCACTGCGCCTTTCAAGTTCAAGAACGACATTTTCGTCCTCCTCAACTGCTCTCTTTCCTCCTGCCTTTACAGTCCCACAAACTATATGTGCGACACCGGAAGCTCCCAAATCTGCACTGGTCTCTACAGCTGCCCTGGAGTGGTAGGCCTTGGTTTACAGCCATATTCCCCAATTTCCTCCTGCTGTGTATATGCGCCCATCAATCTGAGCTCCGCCGATGAGATAAATCTGGCTAAGCTCGAATGCCAGTCCTACACCAGCATTTACAGCTTCGGCGATGCCACAGATTCCACTCGCTGGAATTATGGTATCGCGCTCAAGTACAGCTTCAATGTCGGCAACAACAATTTCCCCACTGCCTGCGTAAATTGCGAGCAGAGCAAAGGTGTCTGCGGCTTCACGGGGATGTATAATACATTCACCTGTGTCTGCAGGAATGGAGTCAATACCACCACAGACTGTTACGGCCAAGGTATTTTCTTTCTTTCCCTTACATTTCATTTCATATCCAGATTTCGAAGTCTTCAATAAACTCTGGAAATAAAAGCAAAT
The DNA here is from genome assembly GCA_031772625.1 of Pinus tabuliformis. Taxonomy (NCBI): domain Eukaryota; kingdom Viridiplantae; phylum Streptophyta; class Pinopsida; order Pinales; family Pinaceae; genus Pinus; species Pinus tabuliformis. The sequence goes on along the minus strand of CM062814.1, from coordinate 221,692,029 downwards.
GCCAGATTTCGAAGTCTTCAAGAAACTCCGGAAATAAAAGAAAGTGCCTAAATAAGAAAACAATGTGTATGGTTTTGCAGCGGACTACTGGAACGGAGCCCAGAGTGACAGATCTGCAGCTTTTGGGCTCTGGATTGCTGGTCAGTACGGGCATTTTCTCGTTTTTAGTTAGTTTATAGTACGGTTATGCTTGTTTTATTCAGTATTGATCCAGGTTTTTTTGGCTTGAGTGCAGGACTCGTACTGGCGATTGCAAGTTCTTTCTATGTCTGATTTAATAATAATGTGTAATGGAGAACTGTGAGATTTGATTTGGAGAAACTTTGGCAGAAGCAAGCATTGCACTGCACTGCTGAATGACAGTCCCAACAGTGTTTGGAATGCTGTTCGAAAAGACAAATCCAAATAGTGAAATAATTTTGAGTTTATTTATGAATGTATGTATATTTTTACCAATAAGTTCATTCTTTTCACTAAATTTTTGTTGGGTTTCATATTCCATGGGGAAAAAGCACTGTAATTTCAAGGCTGGGCTCCTCTTCTTCTTAATGTAATGAATGTTCTCCTTTAATTTTTCAGAATGTTATGAAAATGAAAAATGCATGCATCTGTTTTCATTGTTGTGCATTGGATACCTCTAGAAAGAATAAAGATATGAAATAAAAGGAGTTGTCTATAATGCGACTTTTTGAGATTCCGGTGACGGAATCCGGCGGAAGAAATTGAGATGAAATCATGATTTGTTGTAGTTAAAATGGTTTTTTAACTGTATATTCGGATTCAGCACCCTCAAAAACCCCTGGGACGCTTTCATTGTGCAGAAATTAGTTATCAAACTTGGATTTCAATAAATTACTGCCGGATTTTCACCGCAAAAAATCGTCGGAAAAGCTTTCAAAAAGTCGCGTTAAAGACTATGGCGAAATAAAATAACAAATCCAAATCCTTTGAAATAAAGTGGACATGTTCTGTAACAGACAGCTGGCAATTGTCTGAAATGGACAGACTTTTGAATTTTTTTAAGGCTTTTGATTTTTTTGCCAAAGCTAGATCTTGAAAGGCAATAAAATCACAGATATTTAATTATAAGTAATATTTTAACAATTTAAGGATCACATGAAACTTCACAATTTATTGAAGTAGCAAAATAATTAATATAGTTTCGAAGACAGTGGGCAAAAAATAAAGTTGGTTGCCAGAGTTATTAAATCGAAGAGGCTGTTTCCAAAAAGTTCATTTTAATAATAGCTTCTCTCAAACTATAAACCACATTAAGGTCAAACTCTGAGTTGGTGGCTGTATAATGTGAATAGGTGGCTGTATAATGTCATATTAAGGTCAAGGTCTTAAGGTCAAAGTCTTATTAAGGTCAAAATCTCATTGGGTGGCTGCATAATGTTGGTAAGAGGAAGTGTGATTTTAAAGCTATGTTATGCTATCCTCCCCTCTGAATGTTTTCCTTGTTCTTCCTTTTTATTAAGAATATTATGAAAATGAAACTTTGTTGTGTATCAAATGTATTTGTGAAAGAATAAAGTTATGAAATTAAAGTGAATATGTTTCAGAATATTATGAAAATGAAACTCCGTTGTGTAAATCATTATTTTGTGATTGTCATTGTTTTTTTGATTTTCCACTTGTCTGGTTGTGTGGGCCGATAATTTTACTGACGCTGTGGGCCAACGATCTTACAACTTGTCTATTATGCCATAGCCTAACATGCACGATGACAACACAAAGTAGACACTCTAATTTAAGATTTAATGAAATGGGTTCTCGTTTATGCAGCCCTTCGGGCAGGTACCTATGCTCGAGGATGGCGCTGTGATTCTTTTTGCTTTGTATTCATACATATCACATAATTACTCAAACTGCATCTAGAAACTTATGGCAATTTGTTAGAGATTCATCTTTTACTTATCCATTTTTTGGTTTATGGTTAATGCAGAATCGAGGGCCATCATTCGGTACATTGCAGAGAAGTACGCAGCACAGGGGACCATTGGGTTGTTAGGTAAGAAACTAAGTGGCAAGCGCGCACCCGAAAAAACATGTACCAGAACCCTTGGTTTTGTTTTTCAAAATGGGATTGAATCTACTCTCAACACTGCATGCACTGTAGCTCTACCCGCCTTTACAGGTGTTGTCTCTCGTGTTGTTTATGCCTATGACCGACAACCTGGCTAATGCAACAACTTCAACTTCTGAAATATAATTGGAAACCCTAGCCATGGCGGTAGCAACATCATTTGCTGTAAAAACACAGCAATGCTACTCCTTTCCCCATTCCGGTGGACGGATTTCATCTGCACCACAGAATCCACAATCTCAGTTCACAAGGAAATCGAAGGTAAAGTTTTCCTCTAGCTTTCTGGACAGCGGGAGCCCCTAGAATGCTCTGGTCGACTATCAATTATAGTCCAATAACAAAAATCGAATTAATAGCAGCTTACCCCGACCTAGTAGTACTCGTGTGGTAATCTTAGCGATTCACCGCGGCAAATCTTTTTCCATTGTGCTCTGTTAATTCATTGATTATGAGGACTGAATCTTGGCATTGGTTTGGTAGGAGGCGAGATTGTTTGGGCCTGCAGTCTTCCAGGCATCGAAGCTCAAGGTCCTATTTCTTGGAGCACAGGAAGAGAATCATCTGGGGCATTTTCCAAGGATTTATACGCTCACACACAGCGACATCACGGCCAAGTTAACGTTGGCTATTTCTCAAACAATCAATAAAGATCAGGTCGGCTCTGTTTTGCTGAATCTTTTGAAAATAGGATTTTTATGGCTTAGAAGTTTAAAGCCGGTGAGTTCTTTATATATGTGCACAAAATAGGATTTTATGGCTCAGAAGTTTAAAGCCTGTGAGTTCTTTATATATGTGCACAAAATAGGATTTTTATGGCTAGGAAGTTTAAAGCATGTTATTTCTTTATATATGTGCACAAAATAGGATTTTTAAGGCTCAGAAGTTTAAAGCCTGCTATTGGTTTATATATGCAGGGATGGTATAAAAAGTTGCAGGGATGGTATAACAGGGTACAGAGAGACGAAGTTCTTGCGCAGTGGAAGAAATGTCAGCGAAAAATGTCTCTGCACGTACACTATCAGCGGTAGTAAGAGAGTAGCTTCAGCCTATTTGACTCCCGATGGTGCAACTAAGGGCAGTCAGTTTGGCAATCTGTACTTTCCTTCACCCTGATTTTGGTTATCCTTATTTTGAATATAATAGATGCACATAGAAATATAGATTGATTATAATAACTCAAATGAAGATGATGCACACAAAAATAAATATACAGGGGAAACCATTTTTCTTGCAATCAAAGGGTATAATAGTTCATGGTGAGTTTATGCTTACCAATCAATTATTTTTTGTTTTTGGTCTGATTCCTTCTAGATTGGATGCACTTCTTCTTCTGCTACAACTTTTTGCAATGAGGCTGTTGTCTGCTTCAATGGCTTTGCAATGAGGCTGATGACTGCTTCAATTGCTTCAAGTAGAGAATCGGTGGCAATCGGCAGTGGCCCTGGGCAACAGGTGTAAATAATGGAGGCTGATGACCGTTCCAATTGCATAATGGAGGCTGATGACTGTTTCAATTGCTTCAAGTAGAGAGTCGGTGGCAGTCGGCAGTGGCCATGGGCAACATGTGTAAATAATGGTGGTAACCGGCAGTCACAAATGTAATCACCATTTCAAACCTTTTGAACAAATGTTTATGCAACATTGCCCCAGCTATATATATAAAATCACAGAACTTTGGATAAAATGGGTCAGTATGGCGTATTAGTATGATTAATATGAAATCATCACAGAACTTTGGATAAAATGGGTCAGTATGGCCTATTAATATGATTAATATGAAATCAATCATATCCCCGCAATAAGACCTCCAAAAACAAAAAACAAAAAAACCACAAAAAACAAAAAAACAAAAAAAATAAAAAAAACTACAAAATGTTTTTTTTTAAATATTGGTTAAAAATAACAGTGCGCTTGAATTAATATGAAATATATCGACGATCTATAGCTATAATCCTTGCTATGCCGGAAATAAGGACTAATTATTTATCTATTAAATAAATATTATATAAAAAATTTAAAATATCCAATATTTTTAATAGACACTCCATTCATTATTAAAAACCAATATAACTTTGTTTTAATAGACACTCCATTCATTATTAAGAACCAATATAACTTTGTATTCATTATTAAGTACCAATGTAGCTTTATATATGTTAAAAGTAGAACAAAATGAATATGAAAATGATACTCATGAAAAAAATCAAAATATAATTCGAATGTGAAGCTTGAGCAATGGTATTGTAACCATGATTAAAATAGGTTAGTCGCATAAATATATTCGTATAACATTATAAGAGCATGGTATGAACATTGCATTTGTGTGAAATGTACAATTAATATGATGGTGATTAAAATAGGTTAGTCGCATAAATATATTCGTATAACATTATAAGAGCATGGTATGAACATTGCATTTGTGTGAAATGTACAATTAATATGATGGTGAAATGATAGTGATGTGTAAAAGGAAACTTAAAAGTAATAAATGATAGAAATTTTAATAATTATAAATTATTTGTATAATTAATAAAAAATAGTAATAGGGATTATTAATTAACATAAAACTTAAAAGGAAAGCTAGATAAATAATATCAATATATGGGAAAAAATTTAAAAGTTAAATAAAATAAAAGTAGAATGAAATATAAATGAAAAGATAATGTTGTGGGAAAAATGTTTTGTAAATTTCATTTTTAATGGACGAGTAATAAATAATTATTATTATTAAAAAGAAAAACTAAAAAAGAGGGTATTTATTAAAATAAATTTATAATTAAAATATATATTTATGTTTTATTGAAAGATATTATAGTATTGATTTTTAAATTTCCTAATAATTGTAAATTTGATTATAATTAAAATATATATTTATGTTTTATTGAAGGATATTGTAGTATTGATTTTTAAATTTTCTAATAATTAAATATCTTATTGTAAATTTGATTATATGATTGATTAAAATGATGTTGATTAATAATAAATAAAAAAACAAAAGTTCAAAGAGAAATCGAAGAGTTATATATATATATACATATATGAAATAAAGGTTTTAAAAATTAGAGAATTTTACAATTTTATAGGGTAAAAATTGAATTTATAAAAGATGAATTTTGTATTGATTATTATATAAGGTCATAGTTTATAAGAAAGGAAAAAAAAACTTTTTTTTATCTGAAATTTATTTAGAATCATTTTATATTAAATGGCATTGTAATAGGGGTATTTTAGTACTAAATATAATTTTGCATAAAAATAATAATTCCATCACTTTAGCCTATGAGGTGCAGAATAGATGGTAATAGGATTTCTTGTCAAGGCACTTCGTGGTGAAAGGGTCATCAGTTTGAAATCTCGTGGGAAAAAATCTAACCATGTTAAGGGTTGGTGTGACCGAAGCTGGGTGCGATCCCTAAATCGTTTTGATGACTTGGATGCCCCTCAGTCATGGTTACTCAAGCCACAAGTTAAACATGTCATTCATCTCGATATTCACATTACTTAACAAATAAACAAAAAAAAAATCATCATTTTAACTACAAGTTTTGAAAAATATTGTTTGATAAGATTCTAGTGATGGAAAACTAGACACAGCCAAAAAGTATAATGTTTGTCCTTCTTCAAGTAAGATAAATAGAAAATTATCTCGATAGTGTTTTTAATATCTTTATTATAATTGACAAATTTTAAAATTTCATAAGTAGAATGAAAAAATCAAATTTCTGACAATGTATATTATAGGCACCCTCAATGTTTTTAATTCCTTTGAATCCATTCATATCTGGCATCAAGAATATCAACTTTGTGCAATTTCTAGACATTTTGAGCTAGATTTAACTCACTAAATTCAATAATGACTTACGGAAAAATGCTGAAATTATTTACTTATTATCTAACTTCATTACGATATATGTGCCTAGGGAAATACTAATGAGAAAAATTATCCACCACATGAAAGTCCTTCCTAAGCTCTTGTAGTGATAATTTATGGACAACCTATTACTTCACAGCATTGGGAGCATCGTTCATCAGTTAAATGTATGCCCATGTTATCTATTGATGTTAGAACAAGCCTCTACCCATCATCAATGACCATAGCAAAATATCTGAGTATATATTGAACATTCGGCCATAAATCTATTATTATTCATTTTGGAATTCACAAAAGTCTGGATTTTATTTGTTAAAGGGTGTGTACCCATCACCCAAAAGAGTCTTAATTTGCATAATATTGTAAAGAAAAGAGGCATCTTGGAGTAATATTTTTGGGACAACTTGTTACTTCAAAGCATTGGGAGCATCGTTCATCAGGGAAATGTTTTCCCATGTTATCTATTCATGTTACAAAAATCCTTTATCCATCAGCGATGATCATGGAAAAATATCTGAGTATATATTGAACATTAGGCCATAGATCTACTAGTAATCATTTTGGGGTTCGTAAAGATTTGGATTCTATTTGTTAAAGGGTTTGTATCCATCACCCAGAAGCACCTCAATTTTCATATTATTTTCATGTTATTGTAAAGACAAGAGGCATCATGTTATTGCAATGGTGTGTGATGGAAACCTTAATTTCTTTTTTCTAGTTGTATTACATGTTATTGCAATGGTGGGTGATGGAAACCTTAATTTCTTTTCTCTGGTTGTATTACATGAAATTGGCTAGGAAACAACTTTGAACATATCAATATAGAATCCAAAATATTTATACATTTTGGGGATTTTTTTGACGATATGGAAGAATTTTGTGAATCCCTACTCCAAAGGTACATTGATTCTCACTTGTTTGTTTTCCTTTGTGGGTATCATCAATCGATGTGGCATATTTTTTATCCGCCTAGCTAGACCTTTGTTGATGCTTGAATTGTTATACCAATTTTCATATATGAATTGGAGTTCAAAGCCTCTATTGACTTTCATGTAGTAAAACTTTTTCATATAAGCACAATCACATCTTTTGGTTTGTAGTCAAGGTGCTTAATTTTAAATGTTTTTGGTTGAAATATTTTTTGATGGGAAAATTTCTAGTTAATGCTATAGATGCAAAATCTAAGTGGGTTTAAACTCTAGAGTTCTTAAACAGTGAGTGTGTGCACGTGCGTGCGTGTGTGTGTGTGTGTGTGAGAGAGAGAGAGAGTTTTGCAGAAAACATTGTGTGTGTAGAGAGAGAGAGAGAGAGAGAGAGAGAGAGTTTTGCATAAAACATTGTGTGTGTGTGTGTGTGTGTGGTGTAACAAAGTTTTGCATAAAACATTGGAGAAGAGCTAGTAATCAAATAATTCAAAGCATCAATGACTTATCTTAAAAATCAATTCAACCCAAGAATCAACAATATTTGTAAGTTGAAAATAGTATTTTTGTAATCTTACTAGTTAATTCAAGCATGTCTATTTTTAGTAGTTTTTAACACCCTTTATTTTCTGAGTTAGATTTTTGAATAACGACTCAAATTAATGAAGTATTGGAGTTATTGAATACTATAATAATCTCTACTCTTGATGATAAAATAATAGTTAAAAAGGAAACTTGTACTCATGTTCTAACCTGTCAATAAGATTTGCAGGGAAAAAATAAATTTCTCCATCTTGAATCATAGCTCTGATGAGATGAATTATAGCAAAAGAGGTCAACATTCTAAACTAGTCATTTTTCAAAACAATTTTCTTTTTGAATTTGAGAAATAGTAATCTCAGTAGCTAGTACATCATCAAATAAGTAATAGTACTTTAGAAGAAGTTACAAACAAAAAAGAAGTTCTACATTCACTTCCCAAGCCAAACACAATATCTTGGTAAGAAGTCATAGACAACGATCAAAGGATTTGTCTTGAGTGTGAAAATAAACTGATGTTTCATATTCCAAATTATTCCAAACCAATCGAGTTCCAGAGTGTTGGTTTTAGTAAAAAAAAAAAATCCAACTTCATCATTGAGTTCACAACGTGGAGGGTCGATGTTATGATATTCATCCTTGCTAGCATAATAGAAAGCATAATCATCCTTTAGACATAAGTTCTAGTCATAAGAATCCTATAAGGGTAAATATTCACCTTTTATGGATCACTTCTTAACAGTGGTCATCAACAATGAAGAAGATATATCAATGATATTTTTTATTCCATTTAAAGCTATTGACACACCTTGCAGTGGAGAGAATTTTGATTTCTTGCCTTGTATTAGACAAACGAAGAATATTTATGACTAAAAATCAAAATTCAAGTTTCAAATTCCTATCAATCAAATATAAAAACGACACCCTTAACTACAACCAAGACCATAGTCAACAGGGAGAGCCTAGCGATAAAGTCATCTACAACCAGAGTTAAAGTCATGTTCCATGAGCACATTTTAGTTTGTATTCATCCTTAAACCACCACTCAAAAAAATAATTATAATTTTTTCTAGAAAACATTTTTTGGTCATATTTAAACCACCATTTGAGAGAACTTCCATTTTGTAGAAGACATCGATTTATAGCTAGATTAGGAATTGTTTAGAGAAATATTCCTAGCTAATATTCAGAGTTGTTGGTAAGTGTTAAACCACCATTTATTATAATACTTTAGCTTCTACTATTCATTTGATTTGTGGTATTCCTTAAACCATCATATTCAAAGAGCACATTTAGTCATTGGAAACCATCCACTTCTAGATTGTAGCTCTCTTCTTGGACTTTCACGCACCGCTTTGGATTAAAGGGGGAATGTTGGAAACCTAATCTTTAAGAGTGATGTAAATTTGTATTATTCACTTGAGAGGAAGATGAAAAGTCACAACTAAACTAAAACAATCATTGGGAGTGCAAGAAACCTCTTGGAAGATGAAATTAAGGGTCATAAGCTAATGTATTTATGTGTATCATACTAATTAAAAATGTACCATAGACTTATCAAAATATTCTCTCCAATTTTGTGTGTCCAACACTCAATATAGATAATGGTGGTGAAATATTCTCAAATAGTTATTGAAACATGGGTTGTGTACAATTATCACAGGGAAGTGTAATACTACTTTAATCCTCATGTTAAAAGAAATTTCAACCATCATTTCAATGAACTATTTCATTTCCATTCGTTCTATTCAGAGTACCATTCTTATATTCATACTCTACTATAATCATGTAATGTTTTTTAATGCCAAACATTAACCAAATCTAGAAATTGACCAAACTATGAAAAAGGTATTGCAAATATTAGATGAAAGGTAGACATCTATAGGTGGACATAGCGGCTAGGATAGCTACAAATCCTTTACCCATTGTGTACTTCCTACTCATTGAAAGCTTGAGATACAACTATTGTTTTGGAAGCTATTCCCAAAATTTATTTAGTAGATTGGACTCTTGTTATGATGTGCTTGCACTTTAGACCGTATTTTATTATTTTTCATTTCATATACATTTATTTAATTCTCTTCCTCTTTCATAGACCTTCTCCATTGATATTATGGTTAATTTCCCTTCTAAGGGATGGAACTTCAATTCCTTTCTTAGTGGTTGCATGTCCCATGGTTAGGAGTGTTGGTTGAGAACATCCTAATTTTTTGCAACATAACCATTTTTCTCGCTCATTTAGATATCCAATGTCCACAAATATTGTGCAAAAAAGGTACATGGGAAGATTTAGGGGCTACATTTATCCCATGGGATAATTTTCCATTTTTTTCAAAAACATGATTCAATAATTCCATTTTATTCACCTCAATTTTATAGAATAAAAACATTTGACTCTTAAATTCACCAAAAAAATTTAGAAACTATATAAATTCCTTAGAAATTAAAATATTTTTATAAAAATATCACCAACAATTTAATAATCGGTATTTTAATAATTAATAAGATTAACCAATGTTTCTATGCTTTAAGAGAGGTATGGAACTTTTAAATTTTCCTTTCAAAGGTCCATTATAATATATAATGTTAGTATTTTGAACCTTACAAAGGAAGGATTTCTCACATAAGTGTGTCTACTGATTTTCATTGATGGTTGTGTAAAGTAAGGAGAAATGATGAAATCACAAATTCCAATTATTTAACTTATAACCTAGTTTAAATAATAGAACGTAAACCAATCAAAAGTAGGAAATGTAAAAGTGACAATGTCATATATGTAATATATCATAACAAAGAAGTAAGTAGAACTCCCTTGAATCTCCATTATACTAGTTTACAATGCATTACATCAAAGTTGTATCCATATAATAAGCATGCTTAGCATACAAAACTCGAAAAACTCATCAAGAAAAGCTATGAACATAAGTTAAACATATATTTATATAATTTTTGCGGTAGTTAAAATAAGTTCGATGAATATTGATCCAGGAGGATTGATTTAGGTGGATCTTCAAAAAGTACCAGTGGCATGGTAAAAAGGCTCAAAACTCAAAGTCACATAATCTTGATAAACTTAGCTTCATATCCAAGTGCTCATGATACTAATTCCAACGGTGCAAACATCACTCAAATTAGAGCTCATATGAAGAAGTTAGGGCAAGTCAAAGTTCAAGTTTGGCTTGGATAGGTGGAAGGACAAGATGATGTGGAAGAACTCTCAAAGAATGGGGAAGTGCCAAATGGCAGACCGCCATTGGCCCTCCATTTCACAGATCGTAGAAGTTAGATATTCACGAATCATCCCCCAGCATTACCATGTTGTGATGTGATAATTGCAATCGCAGATCACAAGGAACGATGGTTATAAATCGGCCCCTGAGAAGGGAAGGGGTGCGATGCGATAAATCACATATCTCACATCACAAGGTGCAGTAGTACAGAATCAGCCCCGGGTAGGATCAGGTTGCGATTGTGATATCACAATCGCATATCGCATAGTGAAAAGTCTCGTTATATATGTACCCCCTGGCTCTGCAAATTGCGATATGTGATGCATCGCGAATGTGATAGGGTTATGGGTTTCAATTGATATTTCCATCATGTTCGTCAGTTCGCACATTGGTCAGTGCAGCAACCATTATGGATAATCATCGTGGTTCCACTGATTGCGATTTGCGATGGGATATCGACGCCGATAGACTATGGCCACTGATGATAAAGTCAACGGGTTCAAAGAATACACCGATTATTTGTATTATTCTGCTGGTTTGAGGTTTAAAGAAAAACAATTTGTTTGAACTATTCAGTGGTGGTTTTTCCATGTATGGTAGGTTTGTTACCTGCATACTATTCCAGGCCTGAGAATCTCTGTTTGAAATAGCCCACCTGCCTAAACTTGTCATTTGTTGAAACTGCCCGATTTATGAAAGTATCTACCCACCAGAATATAAAATGGGCTATCCGTACAACGAGAGGGGGGAGCAGTAGAGAGAAACATAGATTTATAGAGTAGAGCAGCGACACTTGCTCCTGGAAATTGGTCAGAACCTTGCTTCAGAAATCAAAAGGTTCGAGAAGGTGCAGAAATCTCGATTATCCAAATTGGGTGTCGAATAGGTGATTCTACATGACTTTTCTCCATGCAGTAAGTGGTGTTGTCTGTCTCTAGAGTTGGGCTCTCCATTTTTCATCTATCTTCCATATTGGAGGTATAAGGGTGTTTATGTAAAATATGCTTGTACTTCTTCTCTTTTCATGCCATTTAATGAATGAAGGCCTCCCCACTATTGCGCAAGGCCCAGAGATGTAGTCCAAATTGGATAAACTTCGTAATCAATTCTCCTTGTCTTGATCTCATACGTGATTATGTCTCTTTTATATTTGTTTTATATGCTTATGTTCCATGGTTTTGAAGTGTTCTGTTATATGTAATTTAATAACACATCCATAGCAAAGGAATCCTGGATCAAGTGGTATCAGAGCAAGGCTTAGTGATGTGAATGGCATGAGTACGCTAACCAGAAATAAGACTCAAATGACATGCATCACAAAGAGGAGACATGGTTGATGCTGAAGCTCGTTGGGAAGAGAAGCGGTCTTGTTACTGTTAATAATTGTGAGCATGAATGATCAAGTGTGCAGCCATGGATAATGATAAATAAATGCATGAGACCTTCCTCCGAATGTCCAAAATGGTGGACATCATGTATGAAGCATATGAGAAGAGAAGAGAGGAGGAGACAAGGAGATTGGAGAACGATGCATCATCCACATCTTCTAGTGCTTATGCATTTTATTCCTCGCCTTCCTCAAATGAGGATATTAATCAGAGACTTCAAGTAGATCTTGTTGAATTAAGGAGGCTTCTAGAGGAAGAGAAAGAGGAGAAACAGAGGTTGCTACCCTAGTTGCAATCTAAGGACGAGGCATTGGAAAAGTTGTAGCGTGACCCCCATGAGGTAAAAAGTAATTCTTTGACTCCATGTATTTTTACTGATGATGATTTCGCCATTTTTGAAAACAATACCACATGAATCGGCTCCAAACTATTAAGGAGAATGGGTTATGAGGGGAAGGGCCTCGATATTAATGGCCAAGGCATCATAAACCCCATCAAAGTAGAGGAATCATTTCGTCAGGAAGGACTTGGGTATGTTAGGAAGGAGGTTGGGGAATGTGCCAAAACATCTAGTAAACCACCAATGACAGATGATGAGAAGCCCTCACACTACAAAAAAACCAGCGATTATCGTCCCTTTTTACTTCTTTTTTTGCATCTAGAGCCCATTTTTGGTACTATTTGCATCCATTTATCAAATATGGTGCAAAACTTGACACAAAATTTGCATCAAGTTTTGCACCAAATCTTACACCAATTTTAGCACCAGGTATTACAATAGGTTTTGCACCGCGTTTTGCACCAAATTTTATGCCAAGTTTTGCGTCATCCTTTACACCAGGTTTTGTTCCAGGTTTTGCATCAAGTTTGGCACCTAATTTTGTTTGACATACTTTTTCATCCTCATTTGCATCCACCTTTTGCACCTACACTTGCATCAACTTTTGCATCCTTTTTTGCATCCTTTTTTAAATCATTTTTTGCATCCATTTTTTCATCTACTTTTGTTGCATCCACTTTTCCATCTTGTTTGGAATCCATATTTACATCCTCTTTTGCATCTATTATTGTACCCACTATTGCATATAATATTTTTGTGCCACAATTAGCGCCTAGTTTGGTACCTCCTTTTGCACCCACTTTTGATTATAATTTTGCATCCACGTTTGCATCCTCATTTGCGTCTAGGTTTTCATCAACTACTACATCTATTTTTGCATCCCTTTTTGTATCCAATTTTGGACCAGGATTTGCATCGGGTTTTGTGTCTCGTTTTGCATCTACTTTTGCATCTACTTCTATTGCATCCACTTTTGCACACAATTTTGCATCCACTGTTGCACCCATTTTAAATTTCACTTTTTTCATCCCTTTTTACGTCTTCATTTGCATCATACTTTGATTCTTTTTTTGCATCTATCATTACATCCACTTTTGTTATGCCAGAATTTGTACCATGTTTTGCACTCACTATTATATCCACGTTTGCTTCCAATTTTGCATCCATGTTCGCATCCTCTTTTGCATCAAATATTGCATCTATTTTTGCATCCACTTTTGTGTCAGGTTTATGCATTGGGTTTTGCATCTCGTTTTGTATCTACTTTTGCATCTACTTACATTGTATCCATTTTTTGCATCCAATTTTGTTTTGCCTGTTGCATCAATGTTTGCTTCCACTTTTACATCCATTTTTGCATCTTATTTTGCATATTTTTTGTCTATTGTTACATCCACTTTTGTTGCACCATATCTTGCGCCTACCATTGCAACCACATTTTCTTCCACGTTTGCATCCACTTTTGTTTCATCCATTTTTGCATCTGCTTTTGTGTCCATTGTTGCATCCACATTTGTTTCACCACAATTTGTGCCAAGTTTTACACCTACCATTGGACCCATGTTTGCTTCCACTTTTGCCTTCATGTTTGCATCCTAGTTTGCATTGACAACTGTATCTACTTTTGCATCCACTTTTGTGTCAGGTTTTTCATGTTGTTGTGCATCTACTTATGTTGTATCCACTTTTCATCCAATTTTACTTCTATTGTTGCCCCCATTTCTATGTTCGCTTTTGCATCCCTTTTCCAACACTCATCATATTTTCTGCATTGATGATATTCCTTATGGCATTGACAATTATGAACAATTGATGACAATGTCAATAATATTGACAATGATGAAAATGAAGATGATGGCGATGACATGAATTGTGATTATGATGATAAAGACCATAGTGGTTACAATGACAATGATGATGATGGCAATGATTATGATGATGACGATGCTAATGACGTTGGCGAATCTTCCCAATTTTAGATGTTGTCATTGTCATAGTCATAAGCATTATCTTTGGTGTCATCATCATCATTTTCATCTAGGTCATCATCAAAAACTATAATGGCATGAATGATGATTACAACAATGTCGATAGAAATTACATTAATGATGATGATGGGGATGATAAAAATGACAATGACGATGATAATGGTGGTGATGATGATCATCATCGATCATCTCTCAAAAATAGAGTTGTTATTTCTCTTACGTATATCAATGTGTCCTAAACAACCCTTTTCTAGCACTGATCACATTTTTTGGGTTGATGATATTTCTTACAACATCTACAATTATGAACAATTGCAAACAATGTCCATAATGATGATGATGATGGCATGAATGGTGATTATGATGATAATGTAATGATGGCAATAACAATGACAAGGATGTGATGATGATGACAATGATTATGATAATGAGAATGACCTTACAATCTTATGGATTCGTGAACAATTACTAGTTTCAATACCATCTTCTGGATACGTATTACTATCATACTTTTTAGATTTTCTGTCTCTCTTGAGGTATCTTACTATAATGGTGTTGTCAACACTAGAAATATATCTTGTTGTAATGGTGGTTCTAATGTTAGCACTAGCAAAGTTTTTGTTAAATTTTGGTTAAAAAAAACCGATTTATGCAATTATTTTGACAATCTATGTAAAAAAGTAAATAACATACAATTATTTTGACTGTAGTCCCATTGATTATCATGAATTCACCAGTCTGAAGACCATCTTCTACATACATATTATTATTAAACTTTTTGCATTATATCCCTCTTATATCTTGTTGTAATGGCAGTATTAGCACTAGAAAAATATCTTGTTGTAATGGTGATGTTAGTATTAGCACCAAAAAAATCACTAAATATAATTCCCTAAGTCCTATATATAAGAAAAATCAAAAGAAAGAAAAATAATGCCCAATGAATGGTAACTCATGATAATGCCCAATGAATGGTAACTCATGTATTCACACCCTCTTTGGAAAACATATGAATATATACACTCCTAGTCACACTTGATCACATGTTTGTGATGGTTAAATCATGAAGTCCTCTTTTCCCCTTTCATTTTCACTTCATCATTTAAGCACCTAATTGAGGATCTAGGGAATTTTTCTTGCCTAAGGGTTTCATGTCTACTCTTGGTTTACTTATGTCACACTACGGTCAATCATGTGACGGAGTGAAATACTTAAGTTTGTGGAGTTATTAGAACAGTGTATTAAGTTAGTCACCACACACACATGTATTACATGTCATTGATCCACATGTGTGGGTTGGAGACTCATTTCTTGAGAACTTTAATGGATACTACTTTAGGGCCTTGATGGTATATCTTACAAAATTGCTTTGTAAACATTGTGATTCATCCTTTCTTTTCCTCGAGACACTTGATAATATTGAAGTCACTCCCACTAATCCACGGAGATGGGGAGTATAAATTACTTGTGCTGGAAATAGAATTGAGAAATAGAGGTTTTCCATTTGCGATATTGGATTCATAGACATTGGATACATTGGAGTCTATGATTTGGATATTGGAGTCATAGACATTGGATATTATTGGAGTCGTAATGCGAAAATAGGTAAACATATTGGTAACCTTGATGTCTTGATCATTCCAAATAATAACCATTCCACCCAAGTATATCTAATCATCAATCACTACTATTTGGAAATTCCTCCCCCATTTTCTAATTATATGAGGTAGAACCTCACTTAATATTTTTATTTCTTATATCAACATTATTGATGGGTGCTTTGCATACCATTTTTATTTTATGAGTATTTGTTTTCCTTTACTATTGAGGTCCCTCATGTTCCATGAGACTATTTTCATGGATAATTTACACCTAAAGGAAGTATAATGTGACTAAAAAAAACATGTTCCAAGATTTATGTTATTGGACAATGCCACTTCATGACTCCTATATTTCCTTAACCTAGGACTGAATGGTGAACTTGATAGCCTTAAGGGAAATTAACTAATGAAAATCTCAAAAAGAGGTGACTTTTGACTTTATCACATATAAGTTAATATACTAAAAAAAATATCCATAAAAATTTTGTCAATCAATGAATCTTTAAAAAAAATATCCAAAATAATTTCATCAAGCAATGAAGCATTACATTATAAATTACAATCTATAAACCTTTTGGGAACTTTTTGCTAAACCATGTTCAAAACCAAAATATTTAATATTAATATTTAACAATAATATGGAAAATAACACATTTTCATAAATTAAATAACATGTTATCAATCCTAAGAAATGTCACTAACATAAAACTAAAAAGCATGCAACTAATTGGAATGACCACTCAAGGCCACCATAAGACAATTAATCTATTAAGACAAGGATTAATGGGGAAAGAAATCTACAAAGGACAAAGGCAAACCTATTTTAACTTTATTGTTTTATTAGGTGCAAGTTGAACATCTCAATATATAATGAAGAGAAGAATTAATTTTGTTGCATTGAGAAAACCCAAGCACATTCTATAACTTAGCAAGGAAGAGATGTATAATACCCATCTCAGTGACACAATGCATGGCATTAAGTTACTTTTTGATATATAATTTAAAGTTATATCATAAAATCACAAATTTAGCATGAATGGATGTTTAAAATTCATTTTTATAAAAAGAAAATATAATTTTTGTTATAAAAAAAAAAAAAACCAAAAACTAAACATATTTTTTTAGAAAATAAAAAAAAAATACTAAACTGAATATATATTAAAAAAAACCTAAAATTAAGCAAATATATATTTTTTATTTATTTTATTTATTTTTTGTTATTTTTTTTTTTAATTTTTTTTTTAATTTAAAATAATTTTTAGAATTTTTTGAAACACTTCCCTCCATTCTAAGAAGCAAAAATAATAATAGAAATAAGGACAGACCAAAAATATTCCTTTCCTTGGTAAGTTTTTCCCACCATTCATTCCACTCACTTGAGTTATTTCATAAAACAGATATAAGTGTTATTTCACACTCTTTTGGCAAAGCCTATTGAGCTTCTCTTATGATATATCTATTCCTTGATGGAGTCCTTGATATATTGATCAAGTTTTGATTCCTTGGAGATTAATTAGAGCAAAGAAAACATGAGTACTGTTAATTCCAAGTTCAATGCCTCTAATGGTGGACACAAGGCAAGGGAGGGGTTGCTATCGTGGTCATAACTCCAAGTTCATTGTCTCTGATGGTGGACGAGGCAAGGGAGGGGGTTGCAGTCATGGTTCTGGTCATGGAGTTTTCTCTTTTACATTATATGTAGGGAGTTCAAAGCAATTTGAAAGGAATCATTGTCGTCACTAGGTATAATGGATTAAGTGTGATAATGGATAAAATGAAGTAATTATTTGTGAGCATTTTTTCTTGAATGAACATTAGGATCCATCTTATTATAGAGAAAATTACATGCATTAAAAACAACTCAATATTTCATGTGACATTCATATTGTATGCGACTTATTTTTCATTAAAAACAATTTACTTTTTCATGTGACATTCTTTTTTTGTTAAAATTTCTTCTATTTCTAATCTGAATTACAATTGTAATTTGAAATAAAGCTTCCAATAAATATTAATTTACCAATTCTGCATGGAAATCATAAGAAACATTCACAATATAATATGAAGAACAAATGGGTACCTACTTCATATGGATTAATAAATGCTTTTACTACTTAATGTGAATTACAAGTGTTATCTTATTTGGATCTCCAATATATCTTAAGCCATATATTCATTTCATTTTTAGTACTATTAAAGGTTATTATGTCCTACCTCATTTTATTGTTAGCATTGTAATAAAAATATGCATTTTGCTGTAGAATTAGTACTAACATGTAATATTGACTTTTTTTCCAGAACGCTATAGGTAATGACCACAAAGATGATGATATAGACTATGTTTAGATTACATCATATATCAGAGATGATGATGATTAGGATGGCGATGGCATTGGTGATGATTATGTGGATGATATTATCAAGATGGTCAGGATGATGATCATGGAAATGATCATGAGGATGAGCTTGACTATGATTTTCGTGGTGCTAGCTAGCCATGCGTTATTTTTTATATTTAGTTGGATGTCTTAATATGGTAATCGTACATTTGAATTTTAGTTTATTTGAATAATGATGATGATACTATCGGCACTATCTTGTTACCTTATGAATATGTTGAAAATTGTTTACAATTTTTTTATGAAGAATTATCATGTATGACGAGATTCCTATTTTTTTATGGATGTTGTGAATTTACCTTAGCATAATGATATCTATGAAACATTTTTAGTTGGTAATCTTACATTGACTTTTAGTTGATTTGATTAAATATGATGATGATATTATCATTTTTATCTTGTTATTTTATGTATATATTGAAAATTATCAACATTATTTTGATGGAGAATTATTATGTATGATGATATTACTATCTTTCGATGGATGTTGTGAATTTACCTTAGAATAATGGTGTTCATGAAATATTTTGATATGATAATCACACATTTCAATCTTAGTTGATTTGATTAAAGATGATGAGGATATTATTAGTATTATCTTGTTACTTTATATATGTGTTGAAACCTATCAATGCTTTTTTATGGAGAATGATTATGTATGATGAGATTACTATTTTTGGATCTAATGTTGTGAATTTACCTTGGAATAATGATATCTACGATAAATGTTGATTTAGTAGTAATATATGTATATTGAAAATTGTCAATGATTTTTTGATGGAGAATTGTTATATATGAGGATACTGCTATATTTTTTATGAATGTTGTCAATTACCCTTAAATTTGTTTACAAATAATAAGTTATGAATTTGAATTGCGATATATTCTTAAATGTGTTATACATGAAAATATCTCCTCATCATCTTGGAGGAGAATACTATGCTGTTGGTTGAAATACCCCTTTCTCCTAAACTATATAAGCCTATAATATAAGTTATGTACAATGAGGACCACGATATCCTAGTCTATAACAAGTTGTCCCCTTCATCTAACTTTTTTTATCAAAATTCTCACATTAGAGGAATTTTCAACTCAAAAAATAACCACTTAAGAAAAAATTAAGAAACTAATAAAATAATGCCATGTAGACAATTTTTTAATATATCATTTTTATTATTCTTTTACCAAAATTACCCAAATAAATGTCACATTTATCAAAATAACTGTATATGTATTTTATATTTAAATTAATATATTAGCACAAGATTTAATAAAATTTAAATTAAAAAAACAAATTTAAATTAAAAAAGCAAATTCAAAATTTAAAGGAAATTTAAATTTAAATTTAAATTACCCAAATAAATGTCACTTTTATCACCATCTACATGTATTTTATATTGAAATTAATTTATTAACACAAGATTTAAGAAAATTTAAATTTCAAAGGAAAATTTAAAATATAAATTTAAGTTAAATTTAAATTTAAGTTACTCAAATAAATGCACTTTTTTCAAAATAACCATATGTTTATATTTTATATTTAAATTAATTTATCAATAGAAGATTTAATAAAATTTAAATTAAGAAAGTAAATTTAAAATTTAAATTAAATTTAGGATTTATGATTTTATATTTAAATTTATTTATTTAACACACCATGATTTACTCTTCATTAAAAATATTCTCGATATTCTAATTTGTATAGATTAAGATATTAATTTAATTTTTAATATTTAATATAGTTTTGGGTCACTTGGGCACTATTCACAGTTAAATTAGGTAAGTTATATTATTAAAAAAAAATCCACTGCCTAGTCACACTTGTATGTCTTTTAAATTTTAAAGGATTTTGATTGGATTACACATTATGACATGGAAATTCAAAGTTAACATTTTAAAATGAAAATTCCTCTAATGCGAGGAAAAAAGCTCGAGTTAACTAGAATTTGACACTCTTGTTCACTTTTGGAAACTCATATGGTGGAATGTAATCTCTTTATCCTCATCTTTAGCTTTTTCCTAAAAAATAAAAGCATACAAAAGTGGGAAAGAGCCATAAAGCATGGGGAAGCTTTTTCCTAAGCACAAAAGCTTCTAAAAAGTGGAAAATGCCATTTTTATATGAGGAAACATTATTCATCCAAAAGCTTTTGCCAAAATTGAATTAATGAGGAATTTGGGAAATCTTCATAGCCTTCACTTTCCTATATATTGGAGGCTTGGCCATTAAGGAAATGATGGGAGTTCATGTATTGTCACGCTGCTGAGATTTATCCTGAGAGGGAGAGTTTTGGAGCTAGGAATTGGGGGAGGTATTGTTGCAACTGCATCTAATGGTTGTAACTTTCCTCCAACTCCTTTATTAATATAGATTAGTTGTTCTTCCTTCCATATGCTACTATTCATTCTTTACTTATCCTATTTAACTAATGAATGTATGGGATTTTGGTTTTTATTTATTTATTCAGTAATATTTATATGTTTATGATAGTTTCAATTATCAAGATATTACGTTGTGAAGTTTTATTTGTTCTCTCTCTTGTGTGTAGGACCAAGATTTGGAGCTATCTAGGAGCGCTTCCCAGCTACACTAAAAACTCCAACAAGACCTGCATGCGAGGACTCACATGAAATCATTCTTCTTTTCTTAATCTGTACTCTAAATATTGATCTACTAAGAATCCTAAGCCTTAGAACAACCTTTCTCTTAATCAATCTATCTTAGGTTTTTGGGATAAACTGAGAGGGTTTTATGTTCATCTAACTGTGCATTAAATCCTACAGCAAAATGATATTTAGAAACTGTAATATATTTCACTATGTAATAAAATTAGTAAAATGGAAGTAAAAGTAAAACTCTAAACAAGAAGCCAGAAGTGGATGTAACCATCGATGCAAAATTGGGAGTAGAATTGGATGTTAAACTAGCCATCAAAACAAGATGAAAACAATGAGACAAAAAGAGATTTAAAGTAGAATTAAAAAAGGGTGCAAAACTAGACACAAAGAAGGGAACAAAATAGGGCAGACAAAAAGATACCAAATTGGGTGCAAACAAGGATGTAAAAATGGACACCAAAATGAGGATGCATAGAATGGTGTAAAATTAGGATGCAAAATTGGGTGCAAAAAGGAGGTAAGAAAAGACACAAAACAAGAAGCAAAATGGGACTAAAAAAGGGTGAAACTAAGGATGCCAAAAATGATGCATAACTAGATGAAAATTCAAACTAAAATCTAGGTGCAAAATGAGATGCAAATGTGGACACAAAATGTGGCAGAAAAAATGATGCAAATTTGGATGCCAAAAAGGATGCAAAATTAGACACCAAAAAGGATGCAAAATTGGACATAAAAAATGGTGAAAAATTAGACACAAAAGTAGAAAAAATGGTGCGAAAATGGGCATAAAAATGGTTCAAATTTGAATGCAACATTGGATGCAAAATGAGGTGCAAAAAATGATTCAAAACTTGGTGCAAAAACAAATGCAAAAATAACGAAAAAAATGGCTCAAAATTGAACATAACATTAGACACAAAATGGGATTCAAAGGTGGACACAACACATGGTCCAACATAGGGTAAAAATTTAGATGCTCAAAAGGATGAAAAATTGGATGCAAGAAATGTTGTTAAAAATGATGCTAAATTGGATGCAACAAATGATGCAAAATTAGGTGCAAAATAGGATGCAAAAAAGGGAGACAAATGAAACGAAAAAGTGGATGAAAAAAATGGTGCAAAAATGGATGAAAATTTTGGCACTAAATCGGATTCAACATATGGTGTAAAATTAGATGCAAAAAATGGTGTAAAAAAAGGCAGAAAAACTGATGCAAAAACAGATGTAAAAATAAGTACAAAATTAGAAGCAAAAAATGGTATAAGACTAGATGCAAAAAATGGCACAAACTCGATGCAAAAAAAGGCACTAAATCAGATGCAAAAGATGGTGTAAAACTCGATGCAAATTACGACACAAAAATAGAAGCAAAGAATGGCACAAAATAGGGAGCAAAAAATGATGCAAAAATAGATGCAAAAAATGGCACAAAGCTAGAAGCAAAAACTGTTGTAAAACCAAATGCAAATCTTGGTGCAAAATATGATGCAAAATTTGGTGTAGAAAAAAGATGAAAAATTTGGCGCAAAAAAGGATGCTTTAAAAATTGTACAATAGAGCCAGATTTAGCGCCAGGCTGCTCATCCCAATGGAGAGAAAAATACACTAAAATTTGGTGCTAAATCTGGCATAAATTGCCTGTTTTGTTGTAGTGTCATCACTTCTTTCCAAATTGACCGTGGAGGTAAAAGATGTTGATTTCTCTTAAGTTTCATCTTCACATAGTATAATTTCTGGTGGAAATGTGGAGATACCCATTACAAGGACAAACATGAGACACCTTACCAAGATGAGGTACAAGGAAGAAGAAGGACTTGGTGTTAACGTCCAAGCCATAACTCAGCCATTGGAGGTTGAGCAAAGACCTCGATTCTTAAGGTTGGGGTGCATTGAAGGACAATGCCCAAATATGTTACAAGCTTCCACGACATTATTGAAACTACCGAGGAAAGAGGATGACGGGAACACATCACCATCAACCTATGGCGGTATGCATTGCAGAGAAAGCGCTGAGGCAATCTCTCATTCCCATGATCATAACAGAGACCAACAAGAAAGGTGTAACCAAACTCGATATTCTAATGTTCATTTTCATTACAGCCGTATTGTTAATAATGAACGAAAAATCATGGCATATAAGAAATTTTAGTTTTTGCAGATTGCATAACCATGTGTTTGCTGAGTGCTGGAGGAGAATAGTAGCACGAAAAAGGATGAGGCGTGAAAGACACTCTCAACACTAGGCAAAGAAGAAGGTAAAGAAGATCTGGAGGAAGAAGGTTTATTGTAGTCATTGTGATAGAGGTGGTCATCAAAGAGCCATGTGTTGGAGGCTCCATCTAGAGCAGTGTCGCAAGGACAAAGAATCTGTGCATCAAACAGGTGAAATAGTTGTTCGACCAGCAAACCATGTGTATCATTTTAAACTGTAAAAGTGATGATGTGTTTTCCATCACTTGTTGCAGCAACAATGATGTTTGGCCTTATTTTGTGTTGCTTTTTAAACTGTGAAAGTGATGATGTGTTTCCATCACTTGTTAAAGAAACAATAGTGTTTGGCCTTATTTTTGTAAATCATGTGTTGCAGTGATGATGTGCTTTCCATCACTTGTTGAAGCAACAATGATGTTTGGCCTTGTATTGATAGTTGGGGTATTGTTTCCATTTTTATGTAAACTTGACCACAGAGTATGTGTTATAAATTCGTGGTAAGTATGGGATGCTTGGCTCATTTTTTTTTGGTCACATAATGAAACATGTAATTTGCAAGATATTGTATAGGTTTGCAGGGGATGCAGGTGTCAGCTCATCGCTTATGGTTCTAAATGACAAAGGTGAAAAGAAGGAAGGATGACATGTTAGGACACTTGTGGTGCAGAAAATGTACAGAGCAGTTGAAAATTATTTAATGCTTTTGGAGGACCAAAAGCTTCTTTTAGTAGGGAGAGTTGATTTAGGAGCATCCAGGAGGATCTAGGAGGATCAAGGTGGATCTCCAGAAAGTACCAATGGCATGGTAAAAAGGCTCAAAACTCAAAGTGGCAGATTCTTGATAAAATTAGCTTCATATCGAAGTGCTTGTCATCCTAATTCCAACGGTGCAAACAACACTTAAATTCGAGCTCATGTGAAGAAGTTAGGGCAAGTCAAAGTTCAAGTTTGACTTGGACAGGTGGCAGGAGAAGATGATGTGGCAAAACTCTCAGTAAATGGGGAAGCACCAAGTGGAAGGCCACCATTGGCCCCACATTTCACAAATCACAGAAGTCAGAGGTTCGTAAATCGGCCGCCAGCATTACGAGGTTGTGATGCGATAATCACTGTTATGAAACCAGCTCAAGAAAAGATAGAAAAGATATATCAACGCCTTAGAATTCAGCCTCTTCGAGGGGGCAACCTCCTTTACATTACATAAATGAACAATTCTTGGATGATACAAATGAAAAGACCTCCTTTCTATATATAGGAGTCTAAGGGGTCATAACATAATCAGAGTCGACATAACAATAATAATGTAAGGGCACAATAATAACAATAGTGGGCTTCTATGGGGCACAATAGTAACAATATGGGCACTACATGGGTACATCAATATAATAAGTGGGTTATACTAATAACAATAAGGGGTTACACTAGTAGTATAGGGGTCTAACATGCCCCTCTCCTTCAAAAAGCATTGTCCTCAACGCTTGAGTAGTTCTTGATGCTTCTGTATAAAATTCTTGTCTTCCTATGTGGAATATTCAGCAGGTAAGTTCTTCCACTTGATGAGATACTTTGAAATTGATCGATTTCGTAGCTGTCGGGTTCTTGTTTCTGTGACTGCTCTAGGTTCCAATATGATTTTTCTTTCCTCTTCAATTTCTGGAAATATTGTTTGAAATGGGATCTTTTGCAACTTTTGAATAAGTGGCCATACTTCTTCGTCCTTCTTCCATTCATCCCTTGCTTCGTTTATCCAATCTGGTTGGATAATATAAATAGCACAAAACAATGCTTCCACATCCTCATCCTTGAAGAGTCTTCCCATTCGGTAAGGTCGCCATTTTTGTAGTATTGCCAACATTTCCTTCTCATAAATAGCTTGCTTGAGATGTAGCAGTAAAAATACCCAATCACCTACATCAAAACATTTTTCACTACGATGTTGATCTACCTATTTTTTCGTTTGATTTTGCACCGAAGTGGTGTTATCCTTTAAAAGTTGGAGAACTTGTTTTTGATGCTCGATGTGATCTTTCACTGCTTGAACCTTTTTCTTCTTGATATGTCCTTCTACCTCTAGAGTTTGAGGAGTGGTAATTTCTTCCAATCCTTTACAAGATATGGTCGGATTCATTTCTTGATGCTCGATGTGATCTTTCACTTCTTGAACATTTTTCTTCTTTATATGTCCTTCTATCTTGATAGTTTGAGGAGTGGTAATTTCAAACAATGAATTACAAGATATGGTTGGATTCATTTCTTTTTTCTCGATGTGATCTTTCACTTCTTGCACCTTTTTCTTCTTGATATGTCCTTCTATATTGAGAGTTTGAGGAGTGGTAATTCTTGCCAATGCTTTACAAGATATGGTCTGATTCATTTCTTATTTCTCTAGGGTGGGGTCCTGGCGTATATCTTCTTCTTTTGATGTCTCTTGATCCTTTTCTTCCTCCTCTTCATATTCTATGTAAAATAATTTCTTCTCAGCACACTTATGACCTTTAGTGCATTTTCTATCACAATTGTAACAAAGCCTTTTTTCTCTTTTTTCTTCCAATTGTTGTGGTGTAACCCTTGTAGGTTGTGGAAGGCTAGGAGAAACAACACTTCCATCTTTATAGTTGTGAGGGGTACGCTTCCTGGTTTCAATAATTTTGCTTTCCACTATGTCACAAAGCCCTTTTACTCTTTCCAATTGTTGTGGTGCTGCTCTAAAGAAGGTGTTGCTCTTTGTATCCTCATAATGTGCTATCATTTCCTCCATGAAAATTGACCACGTAACAAGTTGTTTACGAGAACAAAGCCCTTCGTACCATAAAAATTGATCTAGTTCTAAATATGAAGATGCAATACATACCTTTTGTAACAGTTGTACACCATGTAGATCAAAATATTGCTCCATCTGAAGTATCCAATTTACCGGATCCTTGCCATCAAACTTCCTCATCTTGCTTTTTCTTGATTTTAGGAGCTCGACCTTGAAACGACTGTAACCCTATACTTTCGGATCTTTGAGTTATGAAATTGTGAACTATAGTAGCCCTAGGTGTCCTTTTTACAATGCCACCAGTATGATCCAAATTGGATTCTCTAAGAAAGAGTTATGCATAATCTCCCAAGATGACCTGATTATAGACCTTTCCAGAAGAGCGAAATTGTATGAAGTGCCACGTGTCACTATTTCGACCTTTGGATCTGAAAAATGCAAACAAGAAACTATAGTCCGTCCTCTTTCTATACCTTCTTACGAAATTTCAATCCGATCCCCAGAGAGAAAGTTATGACGATTTTCCCCAGGTCACTTGTTTGGAATGTAATTCAAGAGTCTGCAAAAAAGACCAACTTCCTCAGATCATATCTCCGCAAATATAGCACGAAAAGCTCTGAAATTTGGATCCGAGGTTCAACGCAATTTCTTCTCAAATGGGTTTTTTTTGCAACTTCTAAAACATCACAGAAAAAAGTTATAGTGAAAATGCAACGATGACCTGTTTGGAGCAGCGAAACCCTAGAATCCAAAGCTCTGATACCAAAATATTATGAAACCAGCTTAAGAAAAGATAGAAAAGATAGATCAACGCCTTAGAATTCAACCTCTTCGAGGGGGCAACCTCCTTTACATTACATAAATGAGCAATTCTTGGATGATACAAATGAAAAGACCTCCTTTCTATATACAGGAGTCTAAGGGGTCATAACATAATCAGAGCCGACATAACAATAATAATGTAAGGGCACAATAATAACAATAGTGGGCTTCTATGGGGCACAATAGTAACAATATGGGCACTACATGGGTACATCAATATAATAAGTGGGTTATACTAATAAAAATAAGGGGTTACACTAGTAGTATAGGGGCCTAACAATCACAATCGCAGATCGCAAGGAACGATGGTTATAAATCGGCCCCCGGGCAGGGAAGGGGTGTGATGCGATAAATCACATATCATACATCGCAAAGTGCAGCGTACAGAATCGACACCCAACAGGATCAGGTTGGGATTATGATATTGCAATTGCATATTGCATAGTGAAAAGTCTCATTATATATGTACCTCCTAGCTACATCGATTGCAATATGCGATGGATCTTGGATGTGATACGGTTATGGGTTTCAATTAATAGTTCTATTGGGTCCATTGGTTCACACATCGCACAGTGCTGTGGCCATTATGGAGAATCACCGTGGTTCTGCCGATTATGATTTGCAATGGGATATTAGCACTGATAGACTATGTCCGCCAATGATAAAGCTGGTGGGTTCGGGGAATACGTAGATTCTTTGTATTATTCCACCAGTTTGAGGTTTAAAGCGAAACAGTATGTTTGAACTATTCAACGACAGTTTTTCCATGTATGGTAGGTTTGTTACCTGCGTACTATTCCAGGCCTGAGAATCTCTGTTTGAAACAACCTACCTGCCTAAACTTGTCATTTGTTGAAACTGCTCAGTTTATGAAAGTATCTGCCCACCAAAATATAAAAGGGGCTATCTGCACATCGAGAGGGGGGAGAAGCAGAGAGAAGCAAAGAGAAATTTAGATTTACAAAGAATAGCAACGACACCTAATTCTGGCAGGTGGCCATAACCTTGCCACATAAATCAGAAGGTTTAGAGAAGGTGCAGAAAGCCCGATTATCCGAATTGGGTGTTCAGATATGCAATTCTCCACTATTTTTCGTCAGTAATTCAATGGTGTTATTTGTCTCTAGAGTTGGGCTCTCCATTTTTCATCTATCTTCCATATTGGAGGTATAAGGGTGTTTATGTAAATTTTTCTTGTACTTCTTCTCTTTTCATGCCATTTAATGAATGAAGGCCTCCCCACTATTGAGCAGGGCCTAGAGATGTAGTCCAAATTGGGTGAAATAAATAGTCAATTCTTTGTGTCTTGATACCATGCGTGATTATGCCTCTTTTATCTTTTTTTTATATGCTTATGTTCCATGGATTTTAAGTGCTTTGTTATATGTAATTTAATAATGCATCCATAGCAAAAAATCTAGATCAAATATGGATGTGGAAATCATAACCCATTAAGTATAAAATTCTTTGCTCCTCTAATCTAGGAAACGTAATCTTATATTCCAAAATCATTGGAAATGATCTTATGTATACCTAAGATTTAACATGAATTGGCAGAAGAATCAGAAGAATATCACTTCCACCTCTACCAGGATGGTACCTCCTTTACCCAGCATCCCGATCGACTTATTTGGAGTGGTTGTATTTTTAATTATAGGATTGAAACTAAGGAAGTATATGAATATATCTCCTCTAGACTTCATCCTCTTCCCTTTGTGGGTTGCACTGAAAAATTATTGGGTTGTTATGTCCCATTAAAAATCAAGTGCTTCACTTGGTTAGTGTTGCATAACCACATCTTAACATGGGGCATATTATTGAATAAAGGACTCGTAGGCCCTAGAAAATTCCCACTTCGAAGGATTGAATCATAGGACTACTTCCACCTATTTCTTCATTGCCCCTTCATTATTTCCATTTGGACCAGGTTTTCTTGTCTTGGTGTCAATGTTCACACAGAGTTCTTCTCCATCCTTGCCTACATTAGATCCTAGACACTCCAAGCCAAAGCCTTCAGGGTGGTTCCCCTATATTTCATGTGGGGTATATGGCGCTCTCGTAATAAACTTATTTTTGAAGGTTTTACTCCAAACATTAAGGCCACTTCCCTAAGGATCGTTGCATAATTCATGGAAGTTGACCCTTGGGATCCTAAAGCCACTTTTAGCTTAGTTTTGATTGTTGATCTAGAACGCATATGCCCCATCTTGTATTTTGATGGATCCTCCTCTAGTGGGAATTGCAGTTGTGGAGTGTTTCTTCAATTGGACCCCTCTTTCCAATATCGATTTGATTGGTCTGAAGGCTTTGGGGTCAATTGTCGGGAAAAAGTCTTAGCATTATGGGGAGCCCTTTAATGCTCTAAGTGGCTTGGCTTAGATAATATCCTAGTTGTCGGGGATTCTCTCTCCATGATCATTGGGTTTAGGGAAGGTATGCTTTGGAAGTCCCTTTTATTTGAAATTGGATGTATATGATCTCATAGTTGAAGTCATCTCTCACTGAGGTCTCCTTTCAACATGCCTACAAAGAGCAAAACGTCAAAGCTGATACTCTATCAAAGCATGGATTGTCCGCACTTCCTGGGCACATGTTCTATGAGGTGTTAGACAATGGATCAATATGTGGACAAGGGAATTTTGAAATCTGATCTATGATCCCCTATATTTTTTATTCCTTCATGTGGTATTTTGGTACATCTCTCCTTTCTGCACATCTTCTCTTCTAATTAACAAATTTTGTAGTCTCTCCTATGTATTTCCTTCATATGTTTTCCATTCCGAGAGGCACATGTTTTTTGTCTGAACAATAACTCATTTAGCGCTCTAGAGTAGTTGTTGGATATCAGTACAAAATATAGCATAGATAAATACCGATATATATCTAAAAAATTCTCTCTTAATATATGAGTGTTCTAGTTTTTCTACTTCACATCCTTGATCCATATGCTCCTCCATTTTCTTAAATGCCGATTTATTTGCAATCAACGAGCTATGCACATTTTCTCCTGGAATTTCTATGATATCCAAAACTTCTTTAGAAATTTGTAAGTGAAAATATTTGTAACAATTCCTCGATACAACAATTCTTCAAACATTCCATGAGCATCTTCCCATAAACCCCCTCAAACACATACAAAGAGCTGAGAATTGAATGTAATTCATTCAAGTTGAACTCCTTCCTGGATCATTTCATCAAAATCTTCTAAGGCTTGCTTGAAATCCACACTGCCGTTAACAAAGGCATCAATGCCAGCACTATAAGAAACAAGGTTTGGCTTACAACAAGACGTCTTCATTGACTCAAAGATAACAATAGCTTCCTTGCGCATACTGTTGCGGCCATAAGCACTAATGAGAGTAGAGAAGACGTAAACAGTGTTGTCATAGCCTTATGTATTGATTTTATCAAAGACTTTCTTTGGAAGTACCACTCTCACATGCTGACCCAAAATGCTAATCATAATGCTCAATAGTTTCCCTTGCTCATTTCTTGATCTTTCATGAGAAATTTCCCACTCAAAGCATTTAATTGCCTTCTTGCATTTTGCTTTGTTCCTAAGCTCCCTAAAAATATAAGCATAATCCTCAAAACCAGAAAGCTTGGGGGACCAATAGGTTAGCACAGATGCAATATTGTCCCTAGGGTAAATGTGGAGAGCCTAGTCCAAAGCTACCTCTACAAGTTTACTGTGTTTTACTGAACAGATTTTGGGTCTGCCAAAATGCATTTTTGACACAAATCTAGTGGACCTCCTACCGCAGAAATTTGAAACAAGTTCAACCTTGGGTCGGGGATTGGATTCGGGGATTGAAAAATATGCGGGAAACTCGAGATGTGTACACATACCTCCTCCATTGATGTTTCTCTTGCGTGTTCCTACTGCACCCACCAAAATCCTTTGTGCACTCCATTGGTTATGATGTCCCTCCTGAAATTCTGGTGGCCTTCCCGTGTTTATTGTGTTAGGGGGTCACCTTGATGCTGAGGTAATTGAGAAATGATATTTTGGATGAGTGTCGTTAATGGAGAATGTCATGATTCCCAACTTCTTTCTCGCTCACTTACTCTTGTCTTACGCGCTAAAATATCTTGTTCTTCCTTTTTACCCTTCATTACTCAACGCCGACGCAATCCAATGCAATCTCGAGGAAAAGCCAACAAATCTCTATGAGAAACCAACAAATTCCGCTGAGTGAGACTAAGAATTTCTGCAACAAATCCCCCAATGGAAACAGTACATGATGTGTTATCACGTTTTTGCAATGAGAGGAGGAGAAGACAACTAATCTAAAGAGCAGTGGTAATGGTAATGATGTGGTTGTGGCAAAGACTTGAGCCTAAGACGTTGTAGGTCTGACAACAGGATCCACGTGGTTAAATATGATCGGCTAAAAGAAGACGAAATTTAAGTGATCTAATTCACTAAAGTAAACAATTTTTTCATATAAAAAGCCCGCAAAAAGAAACGCCTTTGGCGTAATTATCATAATTTTAATTCACTTTCAATACCTTAAATGAGACCCAAACAAAATTAAATAAGCACTACATAATTTGAAACATTTTTTTATTTTTTATATGAATGGTTAAAACTTGATTATATAATCGTTTTGTACATATTTTAAATTGTATATTATTTAAATTATATTTTTCAATATATTTAAATATATAAATTAGTTAAAAATATATATAATATTTATTATAATTATAATAACTAATATTTTCAATTTTCAATTTTTTACCTAAAATTTTAATTATTTTTTAAATGAGATATATAAAAAAATAAAATTCAAAATTAAAATGTTTAAACTAATTATTATATAAATTAATGAAATTGATTATCTATTAAATAAATATTATATAAATTTTAAAAATATTCGTGGATACTCCATTCATTATTAAAGAAAACTGTAACTTTATATTTATATTCATTATTAAAGACCACTATAAATTTATATTTGTTAAAAGTAGAACAAAACGAATATGAAAATGAGAAACAAAAAGCAAAATATAATTTGACACACATGAATGTGAAGCTTGAGGAATGGTAGGGTAACCATGATTAAAATAGGTTAGTCACAAAAATATATTTGTATAATATTGAAAGAGCATGGTATGAACATTGCATTTGTGTGAAATGTACAATTAATATGATGGTGAAATGATATTGATGTGTAAGAAAACATGTAAAAGGTGATTAGAAATTTTAATAATTATAAATGGAAAATGTTTATATGTTTATTTGTATACTTAATAAAAAATTAGTAGGAGGTACTAATAATTAATATCAAACTTAAAGGGAAAGTTAGATAAATAATATTAATATATGAGAAAAAGATTAAATAAAATAAAAGTAAAATGAAATATAAATGAAAACATAATTTTGTGTAAAAAATGTTTTGCAAGTCTATGTAATGATAAAAAACAATAATAATGTTAATTAATAATTATTATTGAAAAGCAAAATTTAAAGAGGAAATAAACAAAGCTATTTATTAAAGTAAATTTATAATTAAAATATATATTTTATGTTTTATTGATGTTTTAGTAAAGGATAGTGTAGAATTGATTTTTAAATTTTATATGGAAATATTTGTTAAACAAAGCTATTTATTAAAGTCAATTTATAACTAAAATATATATTTTATGTTTTAGTAAAGTACAGTCTAGCATTGATTTTTAAATTTTATACGGAAAATATTTGTAAATTTGATTATATGATTGATTAAAATAAAGTTGATTAATAATGAATAAAAAAATGCAAAAGTTGAAGGAGAAATTGAAAAGTTACATATATATAATAAAGGTTTTAAAAATTAGAGAATGGTATAAATTCATGGGGTAAAAAATGAATTTATAAATGATGAATATTGTATTGATTATTATATAATATCATAGTTTATAAGAATATATATATTTTATTTTAAATTTATTGAGAATTATTTTATATTAAATGGAATTGTAAATATGAGATTTTAACATCACATAATTTTATTGTAATGGGGTATTTTAGTAATTTTGTATAATTTCATTGTAATAGGGGTATTTTAGTAATTTTGTATAAAAATATTAATTTTATCACTTTAGTTTATGGGGTGTAGAATACATTGTAATAGGGTTTTTATTTGAGGTATTGCGTGGTGAAAGAGTCACTGATTTGAAATCTCGTGGAAAACTTTTCACAATGCTAAGGGTTGGTGTGGCCCAAGCTTGGTGTGATCCCTAAATGGTTTTGATGACTTAGATGTCTTTGGGTCGTGGTTACTCAAGCCACAAGTTAGGCATTCCAGTCATCTCATTACTCACATTACCTAACAAATAAACAAAAAAAATCATCATTTTAACTATCAATTTTGGTAAAGATTGTTCGATAAGATTCTAGTGATAGAAAAAAAATGTAAACTTTGAAATGGACACTGTATCGATTACCTGTTTTTTTGAGGTAACAAAAAAATCAACCAATTTCAAAAAGTGTTGATTCAGAATATATATATATATATATATATATATATATATATATAAAAGCTTATTGTTTGACACTTTAAATTTTCTTATGTATATTATTTTTAAAGTGTTAGTAATATTCATGTCGATTTTAAAAAATGTTGATGTAGCATCAAGCCCCTTTTTTAGAAGACTTATATTTTTATTTTAAATTTCCTAATGTATTCAATGTGAATAATTATTTTCTAAATTTAATAATTTTTGAACTAGTCATCTTCTTCATATTTTTTTGTTTTTCTTTTCATTTTTCGTTTTTTCTTTGTAACGAGATCTTTATTTTATTGCACAGTTAAAGAAAAAGGTTGATATTTTAAAGTTTTGATATTATATATATTTATATATTGTTAATTAATATTTCAATGCACATCAAATAATCGTCTCTAGAAAAAACAATAATTTTTAACAGTTGACATAAAAATATACATTTTGAATATAAATGTAACAAAAAGCATACACATTTTGAGACTTTTTTTGCTAAAAATGACATGTCAATTAAACAATTGTTGTAGGAAAAAAATTACAAACAATGGTTAAAAAATAACATTTTTTATGACTTTCGTGTCAAAAAGAAAATAATGATCACAATATTTTTCAAAAAATAATGATTCATAAAAATTAAAGTGAAAATCACATAATACAAATATTAAACATATAACAACAATAATTGAATACTTAAACATAAAATGTCAATGTCAAAACATTACGAGTATAAATAATTAATAGTTACAAAAAATGAGCTTGATTTCCAAGCATAACTTAAATTTAATCAATAACATCATGTAATCTATATTTTTCATCTTATAGAGTTTCATCATTGTCTTCTTCCATAATATGTTCTACTTCAGTTTGCTCAATTTCCTCTTCTAATGGATCTTTGATGTCTGCGAATATCCCAATGTATACATTTTCAATCATTCCATCAAATGGTGGTTGAGGTTCCTTTGCCTTTTTTGTCACACGTGATTCATTAAAATCCCCTTTCCTCAAACCAATTTATTGCATTGCATCTGGAAGAAATTGAAGAGAATTAATTCTTTGTTGAATAAATTTGCACTGTATTGGGTCTTTTTCAATGCTAATGCAATTTCTTCCTTTTTGTAGGCAACATGCTAGTGTTGTACTTCATCATTAAGTACGAAATAAATAATGAAGTAAACTGGTATAATCACATAAAGATTAAAAAAGAGGATATTGAAATTCAATTTTATATAGTAAAACTTACCTGAGCCTAAGGATAAATCCAAAACCCAATCTCCTTCATTTAAACATAAATCTATGAGATAGTTAATCACCGACTGTGGTTTTTGATAAATAATAACTATCTATCATTTTTCTTCTTTATATTCAAATGTTAGTTTTTTTACAACAACATCATGAACTAGTACTTGGCTATGAATCTTTCCATCTACCCAATTCAGAGGCATCGTCTTATAGCTATCATGTTGTGTCCAACATTCAACATGGATGAACTCACAATTACTTATAATTGGTTGATCTCTGCAGTTAATAAGATTTGACTTTTGCCTGTAACATGAAATAGTAAAAGTTCAATTAACTTGTCCAATCATCATTAATCAAACATACAATTTCAATGCCTTACCATGTAAGTTGCATCCTTGAGTTTGTTTTTCCCTTGAAGCTTGTTAATAACATTGAAAATTGTGTGTCTGAATGAAATGTCACAAATCTCCATAATGGTGATGTTGCGACTTCTACAAATCCCACAACCACTTTACTAAGAGCTTGATAAGTATAAGGGTCACTATCATATTCAATGTTTGGGATACTGAAACCATGAGGAATACCTGCAATAACTAGGGAATAATCCCTTTTAGGTATGAGCTTTGCAATGTCTTCACAATCACCTTGTATTATTTGATATTGGATAGTCTCGAGCCCATTCCAAATGAAATGAGTAAGACTAAGATCAAGTTCAACATTACTAAGACATTGTTTTCTCAATCTTTCCATCTTAATTTTTTCAATAAAGCTTCTGAAACTATCTGGTGTTCCATTTGCATCCTTCTTCATCTTTAATGAAATAAACAAATATATGTATAAGTTATAAAATAAAAATAGTATACACATGAATAAAAATGAATGTTTAAATCAACATACATTTTTAAATGCAAGATAAAAATCTTTCAATGTTGATGTAAAACTTGAATCTGGGTAGTTGTGTACAACATCATCCCAACTATCTTCATTCAACAATTTAACCATTTGTTCTTGTATTCTCATGTAAACCTTGTGACTGAATAAATAAAGTAAAAAATGTTAATATAATGATATGTATAACAAATACTACCAACAACAATATGTTATATTTAAAAGAAACTTATAATATAGAAATAAGTAAAAAAAATTCAACAAACTTACTTTTGAAATTCCTTACACATTTCTTCCAATGATAATTCCCATGACTTCACACGAGATAATATTGTTTTGGAAATATTTTCATATTCACTCCTTGAAATGCTCTCCAAGGTGTGATAACCATATCTTCTTGCAGGAGCTTCATTTTAGCACCTAATTTATTGTTGCTACATATCAATGGTTAAGACTTTTTGACCTTCTGGTTTTTAATACCAATGTTGTCCCACATGCCGAAAATCTCATTAATCAATTCCCATATCTCTCTAGTTCTAATTTCCAACTAGAAAATGTTATCCATACCTTCGAATATATTAGAATTTACTTTACCGCCTTTTGAATTGATTTTTTCCCCAATTTGATAACCTATTTCCATACAACATTCCTTCCGAAAGGCTAGACTATTCTTTATCTTATCCCCACTTTTTCTTCAAATTCATTATAATTAAATCTAACCCTTTAGATGAAAGTCATAGACATCCTATGTAACTCATTATTTGTATTATGATCCCATGGCAACAACTTTTCTTTTGTATCTATTAAACAAGCATAAATGATACATTTCATTGTTTCAAATCGTGGGTTATTGGGATATTCCTCCATCAATTGCCTTTGAGCTTATACAGAATGGTTCCCCTCAAGTACATAATATTTGTATTCAAAATATTTTGACTTATCAAATATTTCTTTGTTGGGAACTTGAATTAGATCAACAAGAAGCACATAATCAACCACATGAGCATATGGATTGTACCTCATCAATGTTTTCAAGTTGTGAACATGCAATTGGTGTGTCTTTCTAATTTTATATCTAAATTGTCCTTAATTTGGCTTATATATTTGATTGACAATAAGTTGAAATGTACGACCACCCTTAATTAAGTTTTTCTTTATCAACTAATGTTGAATGTCATTTTGTTTTGTTTTAATAATTCCATCATCTAAATCAACTCCTAGTGTAATGATTTCTCTGCTTCCTTTTGAGTTTTCACGGGGATCTTCACTACTAGCCATGATTTTTTTAGAATGATCAACTTTTAATTTATTTCTCCTCTCGGTTATCATATTTTCTTCTACATAGGCAATCTCCTCATCATCAACTAGAAGGGAGACATCCTTGGGAATTTTTTCTTTTGGTCTTTTATGGATCTTCTCCTTTCTAACACCAATTCTAATCTCATCCTCAATAATGGAAACATATTCTTCAACTTCATCTTCAACTTCAACTTGAGCTTCAACTTCAACTTCAACGTGAGCTTCAACTTCAAAAGCAACATGTCTAACTTTGATAGATTTATCCACTATAGGCATTATTTGTTGATCCCTTGGATGTAGACTTGTAGCATCATGAAGTAATTTTTTTTCTTGTTTGTCATATCTTCTTCTGAACTTAAGTAGAAACTACAGACAACATCCATAATATCTCACTCTATAAAATAAATTCCTCCCAACATAATTAAAATACCTTCAATTAAATTATGTCAATAAAAACTAGATTATAAAAGACATAATGATACCATTGCAATAACACAAAACAAATAAATATAAATAACAATAGTTATGATATATTTTGCAATGTCGTTTATGATTTCTTTACATATCCTTGTATAATCATTCGTCGTGTCATACATCGACAATGCAAATTGATATCTAATCTTGTCATGCGACTTGGGTAGTTTTGTAAGAACATAAAAAAATTCAGTATCCAGAATCAAACATATGTCTAGTACTTTTCTCAGCACCTCATAACTTCCACCATCTTAAATCATACCATCATATAGATATATTTGTATATCTTCTTCGCCTTCTCTATCTTTCATAAACCATGCAAGTTGTGTATGTTTCACTTCTTGTGGTTTCTTCCAGTAAGAAACCAACTTATTTTCCTTTGAGGAGCCACTTGCTAGATTTTTAGTCATTAACTCAAGTCAGGTTCATTCAAAAATATCTTTTGAGGGTCTACCTATAGCTTTAGATGATGTAATTTTTGTCTTTGGTCTATAAAACAAACTTAAAAAATGAAAAAACATAAAAAACATGCACAGCGACCCCGATGACAAGTGGGTTGTTAGGCTCATCCAAGGTACCAAAAAAAATCCATTCCTTAAAAATAAAAATAAAATTACAATTGTCCCCCATCACCATGGCAAGCCAGGGACCGATTCTCAAAAAATTAACCCTCTCGTAAGTAGGGGGTTGATTCTCAGAATTAGTCCCCTACCAGTCAAAGGGCTGTTGTGCCTTGGTCGGGCATGCCCACTCGCAACACAGCCTGCACGGTCGTTGTGCCATGAGTGGGCACGCCCATGATCAGGTAGCTTGCATGCCTGTTGTGTCGTGGGCGGGCACGCCCATGGGTGGGCGTGCTTACTTGGGGCACAATGACCCCCTAGCAAGTAGGTGGCCGATTCTAAGAATCAACCCCTTGGTAAGTAGGGGAGAGATTATGACAATTGCACCCCTACCTACCACATGGTGTCTACGCCCCGAGTAGGTGGGCACGCCCGTGGGACAGTGGGTGTTGGCACTTGTACAACCATTGTA
This sequence comes from Pinus tabuliformis, assembly GCA_031772625.1. Classification (NCBI taxonomy): domain Eukaryota; kingdom Viridiplantae; phylum Streptophyta; class Pinopsida; order Pinales; family Pinaceae; genus Pinus; species Pinus tabuliformis. The sequence continues at coordinate 221,653,820 of CM062814.1, read as the reverse complement.
TCGTGGGGGGCACACACACGGTTGGGAACAACGACCCCTGGAAGGCAGAGGTTTGTTGTGTTGTGAGTGAATACGCCCACAAGTGGCACAATGGCCCTCTGGTATCCAGGGGGGTGATTTAGAATCTGCTCCTTTCCTACCAGAATTGGCCCTTCGCAGGGTAGGGGGACAATTCTTCTAAGAATCAGCCCCCTGGCCTACCAGTGGCCGATCGATTCCCAAAATAGTCCCCCTCGCAGGCAGGGGGTTGATTCTTGGGGGAAATTCTAAGAATTGACCCCCTACCTGTCAAGGGGTCGTTGTGACACTAGTGAGCGCGCTCGCTCAGGGCACAATAGCCCACTAGTAGGTAAGGGGTCAATTCTAAGAATCGGCCTCCCACCTGTCAGGGGGTCGTTGTGCCATGGGTGGGCACGCCCACGACCGAATGTGCCCGCCCAAGGCACATGCATAGTTCATGTGCCTTGGGCAGGCATGCCTGACCGTGGGTGCCTATGCCTTGGGAAAGTGCGCCTGCCCAGAGCACAACGGCCCCCTACTAACCACAATGCCAATTTTGGAGAATCGACCCTTGGTAGGCCAGGGGGCCGGTTCTGAGAATCGGCATGCTAGGCTACTAAGGGATAATTCTGAGAATCGACATTGCCCCCTTGTAATGTAGGGGTCTTATTCCTGGAATCAACCCACTGCCTACTAGGGGGTCGTTGTGACACCGGTAGGCATGCGCGCCCGGGGCATGACGGCCCCCTGGCAAGCAAGGGGCCGCTATGCCCCAACCAGGTGCATCCATCGATGTTATAATGCCCTCCTGGTAGGCAAGGGGTCGATTATAATAATTGGGTAGGGATAATCAACCCCCTACCTACTAGGGAGGTGTTGTGCCTTGGGTGGTTGCACCCACCAATGGCACAACGACTCCCTTGCAGGCCATGGGGTTGATTCTCAGAATAAACCCCTGGCAAGCCACGGGGACAATTCTCAGAATCTCCTAGCTTGATAGGGGATGATTCTCAGAATCAGCCCCCTTGGAAGGCAAGGCCTTGACTTTCGGGGGGATGATTCCCGGATTCGGCCCCCTACCTGCCAGGGGACCGTTGTGCCCCGGGTGCGCGCTCGGCCTTGAGCATGCTCGCTCACAGCCACCGATGACACAATTATCCCCTGCCTACCAAGCCGAGGGGCCGAGTCTGAGGATCGACCCCTTGGCCTACTAGGGGTCGATTCTTGGAATCGATCGCTTGCCTGCCAGGTGGCTGTTATGCCCCGAGCCAACGAGTGTCCCCCGAGGTATAGTGGCCCCCTGGCAAGTAGGGGGTTGATTATGAGAATCGACCCCCTGCCTTCCAAGGGGCCATTGTGCCTTGGTCGGGTGCACCCGGCTGTAGGCATGCCCACCCGCAACACACTGTGTCATGGGAGGGCACGCCCACGGTCAAGCCCGCCACACCCACCAATTACATAGAGGTCCCCTGCATGTCAAGGGGCCGATGGGCAATCCTCACCCATGTGAAATTTTTTCTTAAAGGAATATATATCCCTTTAACTAAATGATTAAAAAAATAATGGAGTGGGCTTTTTTATGGTATCCAACATGAATATAACACCCCAACTGACACATAACTACTAGTAAACCTATGGGGGTTTAAGACCTGCACTCAATGGGATTTGAAATTAAGTCTACCTAGTTTCAAAAAGTTCCTAAATTTCGACTTAATAAATTGAGGTGCTCCCCAAGACAAAGAAAATAAATTTTAAGAAAAATGATTTGTTGACATATAACAAACTATTTTCTTGAAATTCCTCATTGAATGGTCGAATTAAAAGGGAAATGTACCTTTGAAATGTGATAATCTCCCATTGAATATGTTGTCAATGACAATGTAGCTGCTCCACAAAATCGCTTCAAGCTTTTTAATGAAACCTCAAGAAGCCTTGATTTGATGTGAGGAATAGTAATAACAAAATTCAATTTTTTTTTCTAGTTAAGACTAACCTAAGTACTCACGGGGATTTGAACCAGTGACCTATCACAAGGAGTGCCTTAACAGCGCACCCATTCACCGTGAATCCAAAGCCCCGTGGGCAGTAATAACAAAATTCATTAGATAATGGAAATTATGGAATTACTTTATCGCTTCTTGAATGTGGTCTTAAACTTTTTTATAAAAACTAAATATATAGTTAATATTCTAATGATATAGTAATTATGTTACATGTGGGATAAAATCTATAATTAAAAAAAAAATCAATTGTGCTATAAAATTTAATTAAAAGATTTAGTTTAATTTTGAAGGAAAGCATTAAATGGATTTTTTTTTTTTTATTTATTTATTTATTATTTTTTATTATTTTATTTTTTTTTATTTTTATTTTTTTATTATTATTATTATTTTTTCAGAAAATATTAGAGTCAAAATTTTGAAGAGAATTTTAGTAGAAAATTTTCAATAAATTGTAGAAGAAGATTTTGGAGGGAAATACTTCAAACAAAAATTTTGGAGGGATAATTTTCGGCGAAATTTTTTGGAAGGAAACTTTGGAGGGAAAGTTTCTTTCTTCAAGTTATATACTATCATTAGGAGAGAGTGAATTTGTATCATTCAACCTCTGTTGTTTGAAAGTCATGGATTCTTCTAATAGATAATTTTCGCTTTGTGAAGCGTCAACATCTTCTTCGTGTAACAACTCTATTTATATTGATGAATATAACAAAAATTATTTCACTATGAATAGAGATTCAAATCTTCGACTTAGTCCTAATCCTAAGGACTATGAGAGAAACATTGATGAAGGGCAGGATGAAGAATTTCAAATAATCCTATGGACTATGAGAGCAACAGTGATGAAGGTCCAGATGAAGAATTTTCAATAAATCGAGAGTCACATTTTCCACTGAGTCCTAATCCTAAGGACTATGAGAGCAGTAGTGATGAAGGGTAGGATGAATAATTTCCAGTAAATTGAGAGTCACATTTTCCACTTAGTCTTAATCCTAGGGACTATGAGAGTGGCAGTGACGAAGAGTAGGATGAAGAATTTTTCAGTAAATAGAGAGTCACATTTTACACTTAGTCCTAATCCTAAGGACTATGAAAGTAACTGTGACGAAGGGCATGATGAAGGATTTCCAGTAAATACAGAGTCACATTTTCCACATAGTCCTAATCCTAAGGACTATGAGCAAAGCACTGACAAAGCACGGGATGAAGAATATCTAGTAAATAGAGAGTCAAATTTTTCGTTTAGTCCTAATTCTAAGGACTATAAGGCTAGCACTAATGAAGGGAAAGATGAAGATGATGAAGAATATCCTCCAAGTCAGTATTTCAAAAGCACAGATGATGGTAGTGAAAAATTCCCTGCAACTGAGGATGGTAATGAATATTTTTCAAACAATGATGGTGATGAATTTCATAACTATGTTCAAAATGATCATAGTGAGGATAATATTCCTCCTAATGATGATGAAAATGTTTATATAGATGATGATGAAATGATGGAGACGTTGCCAGAAAAAATTGTATCGAGGAGTAGGAGTAGACCTTTTCATACCAATCCAAGATGTTTTAGTTATATAAGGGGTAGAGCAGAATATCTCATGAGAAGAAGTTCTATTAGTGATCTCATTTCAAGTGAATGTTGTCAAAAGGATTGCTTGAAACATATGGATTTCAAGTTTGCATTGGAGAAAAGGAAGAGATATTTGTCAACAAATAAAAGCATGCAAAATTCATATTTAGTGGGGTGCATGCAATCTACATTGTTAGGTTATGATAATCATATTGGGTCTTTATTTATCTATAGAAATACTTTTAAAACGTTTCATTAAATTGGTAATTTTTGTCTGTCAAGAATCTAAGAAATTTTGGAAAAAGATCCCACATTTTATTCAGAAGTACATCATAAATGAGAGTTTAGGCCATTATCAAATATTGCAATGTCATGGATGAAAGACTTATTTTCAAATCATGGAGAGTGTATTCCAAATAGAGACATGATACATATTCCAGATAATTTCTCAAGATAATAAATCTACAACTTATACAAAGAATATGCAGAAGGTGTTGAAGGAAATGGTCGTTTTATTATATATTAATATTTTGTGAAGATATGGAAGAAAGAATTCAAAATTTTCTATATTCCTAGGAAGACAAAGATGGGGGTTTGCAGTACATGTTCTTCTCTCAAATAAAAAAGGGATAGATGTCAAGGGGAAGAAAGAGGTAAGAATTCATAACATCATATCTTAAAATTGTATAGTCATCAACTATGAAAATGTATTTATTAATAGCTTTCTTTTATGTTATGTGTAGATTCCATTATCAAAGCATTTCAAGAGCATCGTGAACAATAAAGAAGTGAAAGGAAAAAAATTTACAAGCATCGAAAGAAGTGTTATGATAATCCAGATAAATATTTGGGTTTCATAATTGATGGTATGGACCAGAAGAAAGCACTTCTACCACATTTTGTTCGAACACCAAAAAATTTATAGGAGGCAATTTTTATTCAGTTTAACTTGGTCAGTTGTATGATCTTCAATTGGAAAACGTTTCCAAGGGTTTACTTCACAACTCCAAATATTCATAATGATGCAAATTTGATAACAACCATAATTCATGATGTGCTTTCTCATTGGACCCTGGTAATCTTCCTAAAATTTTGTATCTACAATTGGACAACTCTTGTCATGAAAGAAAAAATCATATTGTTTTTGGATATCTAAACATGGTTGTTGAATTGAGAAATTTTCAGAAGGTAAAGGTTGGTTTCCTTCTTGTTGGGCACACTTGTTGGTGGCTAAATTTGAATGTTTTACCCACCTTTTTATCCTGTTTCCTGTATCCATTTTACACCATTGTTGGTCAATTTACATTCTAAATCGTACAGGTATACCTATTTTCATGTCGTTATGAATCATTAACCAATGAAGCATAGTCATAGGGGATTGTTGCCTAATTGGCCTGCTAATTCGATTATTCTTCCAAATTTGGAAGAAGAATGATCAAGACCGTGGTTTAACGAATGGTGACCATCGAGTTGGTAGCACTATCATGAGACATCAGCTGCAACAGTGGATCAACCTCTCAATCAATGTATTGTTATCTTTATATTATGTTTTTCTTTGGGAACCACTATGTAATTGTAGGCAAACAGCTGCCGTAATTCTAGGAGTTGTTAGTGTTAACAAATAATATAAGTAGAGTTACAGGGTTGTTAAAGCCGACAATTAAGATCGCAAAGAATTACATTAACTTTGAGTTTGTAATAGCATACACTGTAATACCCTTTGGATTAATGAAATTTTGATCTTCTGAGCATTTCGTGACTTCTTGATCCTGCCACAGCCCTGATCAGGGAGTTGGGCCCACTCTCCTGACCAGGCGTTGTTGGATAGATGTGTGCATAAATTTATTTTAGTTAATTTATTTATTATTGTGAATGATTATCAGTGTGTTGTCATGAGTCTTACTTTGTTGTTACTCTTATTGTTGTTACAGTCATTACTTGTTGTTACTCTTATTTGTTGTTACAGTTATTGCTTGTTGTTACACATTGTTAAGTTTATAATTGAACGGTCAATACTAGGTAGGGAAACTGTGGCCTGCATATAATTTGCACGATAGCCTTGAAATAAATCGTAGAACCCTGGGTTGAGAATTAATGTGGATTGGGTGAATTGCATGATTCATATCTGAACACCAACATTTTGGCGTCATTTCCAGGGAGGCTATCGAAGGTGTGGAAGTACTACTAGTATTGACCATAGGACTGATCTCTCGTCCTGGGGAGGGAATATTTCAACCTACTCCAGGTCCTAAGAATTAGACCGTTTTGGTTCTTTTGATTGTCTTGTTTTATTTTTCATAGGAACCACTCTCTCATCCCAGGAAGGCAAGTTTTTATGTCACCCTGTTTCAGGTCCTTAGCTTAAATTTGTGTTTGGTTTATTTTCTTCTTTTTCTTTCTTTTTAAGGGCCACTCTCTCATCCTAGAAAGGGAATTTATCACCCTACTCCAGGTCTTGAGATTTCGATTTACTTGAATTTTTTCATTTTATTTCCTAATTGCATGAAGAGAGATACAAATAAAAGGGGCAGAGGAAGACCCCTTAAAAGAAGAGGGAGAGATCTAGGCAAAAATACCTACATCCAAGAGATTATTTTAAGATCTGAGTCAAGAGCATCATCACGAGCTGCTATTAGGGTGAGATATCATATGAGATCTGGAGTGCAATTAGTTTCACAACCAGAATCTCCCTCAACAACATAAGTGAAATTCTGGGAAGAAGAAGTAGCAAGTAGAGGATATGAAGAACTGCATACTGCAAATTCAAAGGAAGAATATTTGAGAGAATTATTTGCACCATTTGATTGAAAGAGTGTTGTCAAGCAACCTCAACTGCCTATTATAGAACATCCAGAGCTAGAACCTGTTAAGATTCCAAGTGAATATTGGAAGATATTCATGGCTCCTGCAACTTCTTCGATCGCATTCCTAATTGGAGATATCATAGTTGATGCGCCTATGAAGCCTACTCCTTTGACATCATTACCTAATTTCCACGATCTTTCTTCTAAGGATCTGGACACATTCCTTTTTGAATTTGACTTTGTTTGTCAGGGGTATGATTACATTTCTGATGCTCAGAAATTGAAGATATTCCCCGCTACTTTGAAGGGAACAACTTTGATATGGTTTATGGGTTTAGGGGGGAAATCTATTACTACATGGGATGATATGAAGATGATTTTCCTCGAGAAATATCAAGACTACTGCAAATCTTGAGATGTGAAGGAAGAAATATTTAAGATTATGCATAAAGAGGATGAGAACATGGAGGAATTTCTGGAGTGTTTTCAATATAGTTTGCAAAGATCAGGCCATCGTCATCTAGATAAGAATACCTTGAAAATAATCTTTCTCTGAGCACTGAGGGAGGAATCTTTGGAACTATTGAATGTAGTAGGAAAAGGAAACATATCATAATATGAATTTGATGCTATCTACGACTTTTGCATCAAGTGTTCACGAGGAGCTGTGAGGCATAAGCAGGGGATCTGAATTCTCAAGACATCCAACAGTGGATTTACAAAAGTAGAAATTTGGAACTTGCTAGACAACTTGAGAACCACTATCCTGAGCAAATTGTCATCAAAGCTGCACGTTTTGCAGGCGAAACAAAAGAATATAGAATTGTAGAAGGCTATGTCCATTTTTTTCCCTCAATGCAAGAAGAAGCAACTGTTAAAGGAATGCCCATTGAATTCCATCGAGACTTGTGTGATATGTGAACAAATTCATTCCACTAACACATGTCCATCTCTTCTTGGGCTGAAGGTGGTTTTTTAGGGAACAGATGAAGAAGTAGATCAGTTGTATTTTATGGGATCAAAGAAACCATGGAAACCATGACCACAAAACATGAATCAAGGTATGTCTCGAGACCCTTCTCAGTATTTTAATAATTTGAATTTTGGGCCTCAATCTGTACCTTCTTCACCTTCATGGATGCAGTCTTATCAATATCCAATGCCCTGACAACCATGATACCCTCAATCTAGTACAAACCCTTCATGGTCCCATAATTGGCATGGAGCTCCTCCTCCTTCGGGGAAATTCTACCAATCTATGCCACAACAACAACTACAACTACCTTCTAATGTGTCCACTAGTAATCCTCCTCTTCATAGACAACTGCTTGTTCAATCCAATCCAGATCCAAACAATAGAGGGGCTCAGCAGGTTGAGACACTCAACCTCCCTGCATATAGTATTTCCAAAATGGAATGTAACGAATTGAATCTTCGATCTGGTCGGGTGGTGAATACTCAAACTTCACCAATAATTGTTGAACATACCGATGATGAAGTCTCAGAACCAGAACTTAGAGATTCTACTAGAACAACTGGGCATGATTTAATACAAATTCCTATGAAATAACAAACCCCTTCACAAACAATTGTTACTAGAGGATGTCAGACTGGTCCACCTTGTCCTGAGAGATTATCCTTGAGAAAATAAATTCCTTGTCCTGAATTTGAATTTTTAAGGGAACTGCAGAATTTATTTGTCAAAATCTCGTTACTTCAGGCTATGAAGGACGTATTGATTTATGCCAAAAAAAATAAATAATATTGCTCTAAGAAACCTAGCAGAAAATCAAAGGATCCACTCACTATTCACGTTATGGGAAAACTATCAGACATAATGTTGGGGAAGCTTATACCTATTAAATACAGGGATCTAGGGAACCCAATTATGATAGTACATGTTTTATGGGGTTGATATCCCAAATGTACTGATAGATTTGGGGGTAACAATTAACGTTATAACCTCTGCAATTGTGATTACCTTGGGTCTGCGAAACCTTAAACCAACTCCCACCATCCTAGAATTGGCATATTAGTCTACTATAAGACTAGTAGGGAAGCTGGAAGATATGACTATTTCAGTAGACTCATGGAAATACCTTGTCAACCTTTCGGTTTTACATACTCAATCCCCAACCGGTGGACATCCTTTAATTTTAAGAAGACCTTGGCTCACGGCCGTAGATGCTTACATTGGGTGTCGGTATGGAAATATGGTAAGAATCTTATCCTCTACCCCCCTGCCAAACCAATTTCGTTAGATAAACCAGGATTTACCTTGATGTAAAAATCTCTACCTATGAAAGAGCCTAGATCTGAGAATGAAGAAGTTAGACCTATCCTTACAATTAGCAAAGCTCTTTATTTCAAGGATGAAACGGGGGATGATGCCACTAGCACCTTTCTCGACAATCCCAACTCCGTTTCTGACCCAACCCACCAGCTATTCGAATTTTTCATGAGTTGCAGTGTTTTGGAAGATATGGGACTAGAAACAGAAGTTGGAAACATTCATGTAATTGTACCCCGTGACAGTATTTATGTAGAAATTGAGCCACGGAAAATGTTGAATATTAATCCTGACCTTTACCCCTCCCAAACCGAACAGTTACTGGAGGTCTTTCGGGAACATAAAAAATCCTTTTCTTGAGAGCATACAGATATGAAAGGCATCCTTGCTGATTTATGCACTCAACACATATACATTAAAGAAGAATGTTGACCTGTTAGGCAGCCATAGAGAAGAATGAATCCTGACTTAAAAAACATTGTCAAATATGAATTACAAAATCTATTAGATGTGGGTTTTATTTATCCAATATAGGACAATTAATGAGTTTCCCCGTTGGTCATTGTTTCTAAGAAGAATGGCAAGTAGCGGATTTGTGTGGATTACAGGGAATTAAATAAAGTGACTTTAAAAGATCATTTCCCCTTACCCTTTATTAACCAGGTCCTTGATACATTAGTCAGAAAGAATTTTTTCTCCTTTCTGGATGGATTCAATAGATACAACCAAATATAAATAGCTCATGAGGATCAGGATAAAACCACCTTCATATGCCCTAGGGAACCTTTTCCTACCGATTCCTCCCATTTGGTCTCTGTAATGCACCTACTAACTTTCAAAGGGAAATATTAGGAATTGTTTCTAATCTAATTAATGATAGTGTTGAAATCTACATGGATGACTTAAACCCATATGGGGATTCTTTTGAAGAAGGTCTAGAAAAGTTAGAGAAAGTACTTAAAATATGTAAGCAGGCACATGTTTCTCTTAGTACAATAAAATGCCATGTGATGATGAAGGAATAGTGTTGGGACACCTACTTTCAGCTACAGGAATTCAGGTGATCCTACTAAGGTAGAGGTAATATTGAATTTTCCTACACCTAAGACACCGACACAGGTACGTAGATTTATGAGTTATGATGGTTATTATAGGCGTTTTATAGAAAAAAATTCTAAGACAACATTCCCACTTTTTCAATTGTTACCTAAAGATGCAGAGTTTGTGTGGATAGATGAATGTGAAGCAGCCTTTAAGGAAATCAAAGAACTAGTTTGTAAAGCTCTGATATTACATGGTCCTTACTGGAAGCTCCCATTTCACATCTCTACAAATGCTTCTCAAAAAGCATTAGGGGTGGTCATGGGACAACATGAGGATATGAAGCTGTATGCGATCTATTATGTCAACAAGAACTTGACTCTTATTGAATTGAACTATACGGTAAATGAAAAGGAGTTCTTGGTTGTTATTTATGTTATTAATCAGTTTCGGCATTACATAACAGGTTATCCTACTTTCGTGCACCCTGATCATACATCTATCATGTATCTGATGAATAAATCGATAACCCCTGGACATATCACAAGATGGTTGTTGTTAATTCAAGAATTTGATATTACCATTGTAGATAAGCCAAGGAAAGATAATGTAGTTGTAGATTTCTTGTCTAAGATGGATACTAGTGATGAAGGTACACCTATAGAGGATAGCTTTCGAGATGAAAATCTCTTTGCAATTTCTACTCACACTCTGTGGAATGCAGATATTGCTAACTATCTTTCTAAAGGAAAATTTCCTCAACACCTACCATATAAAGAACAACTAAATATTATCCAATTCATGGATAGAAGGATATCTCTTTTATACATGACCCGACCAATAAATCTAGTGTTGCATAAGTGATGATGACATCTATGATGTCTTGAAATCTTCTCATGATGGCCCCTGTGGGGGACATTTTGTAGATAAGTGGACAGGTCATAAGGTGTTGCAAATGGGGTACTATTGGACTTCTATTTTTCGTGATGCAAGGAAATATGTTCGAGGGTTCAATAGTGGCCAACAGATGGGTTAGCCTGGTCGGGCAGATGAGATGTCGTTACAACCTCAACTAGCCCTTGAGCCCTTTGAAAAATGGGCTATTGATTTCGTTGGGCCATTCAACCTTCCTTCACATTAGAAAGTTCACATTTTGGTTTGCACGGATTGTGTGACAAAGTGGGTAGAGGTCAAGGTTGTTGTGAAAGAAACAGAACAGGTTGTCTCAGACTTCTTATTTGAAGAAATTTTTGCTCAGTATGGAGCTCCTAGAGAGATAGTTTCATATGGAGGGGCGTAGTTTACATCACATCTGATTGCAGGACTTATGAATAAATATGGAACCAAGCATAGGGTAACATCTCCATATCACCCTAAGGTGAATGGTAAAGTCGAGAGCACAAACAAGGCATTGGAAAATATTCTTACAAAGATCATAGAAAACCATCGTCAAAATTGGGCTGAAAAACTTCCTGAGGCATTGTGGGCGTATAGAACAACATGGCGAAACACAACAAGATTTTCACCATATGATCTTTTCTATGGGAAATCCCCTTTGTTTTGGTGGAATTCAAAATTAAGACGCTCAGGACAGCCCTTGAGGTAGGTTTGAATCTTTTAGAAGCCCAGAAACACCGACTGGAACAGTTAAATGAGTTGGATGAAATTCGTTTAGTAGTTTTCCATAATAGTGTTGCAATTCAACGAACTAAATGTTACGACAGAGTTATTAAGAAAAAGGTGTTTCAAAGAGGAGGTTGGGCATTTCTTTGTGATTCTCAATTTAAATATTTTAAAGGAAAACTCCACTCCAAATGAATGAAACCATATGAAGTTGAAATAGTGTTTGATAATGAGGTTGTTAGACTTATAACAATTGATGAGGCACACACTCCTCTGCTTGTAAATGGACACCGCATCAAACTGTATCATCGTCCAACTTCTAAAGACTCCTTTATTAAAAACTTCTCTGATAATTCGGGTTTTGAAATTGTTAGTGCAGATAAATATTCCTCTGCACCTTTGATCTAAAATAAAATAAACAAACAAACAAACAAAAAAAATCAATAAAAAATTACTACTCTATCATTCTTTTTCTTGCAGATACTTCAATGGTGTTGTTAATCCTCCGGTGATGTTACTCTGTTTGTGACGATTTTGTCTAAGTACTTCATTGGTGTTGTTACTCTTCTGGTGTTGTTACTCTGTTCATGATGATTTCATCTAAGTACCTCACTGGTGTTGTTACTCCTCCGTTGTTGTTACTCCTTTGGTATTGTTAATCCTTTAGTGTTGTTAGTCCGTGGTGATTTTGTCTAAGTGCTCCGGTGTTGTTACTCCTTCGGTGTTGTTACTCCTCTGGTGTTGTTACTTTGTGGTGATTTCATCTAAGTACTCCAATGTAGTTACTCCTCTAGTTTTATTACTCTTCCGATGTTGTTACTCTATTCATGACGATTTCATCTAAGTACCTCACTGGTGCTATTACTCCTCTGGTGTTGTTACTCCTCCGGTGTTGTTAGTTCCTGGCAATTTCTCCTAAGTACTCCGGCGTTGTTACTCCTTCGGTGTTGTTACTCCTCCGATGTTGTTACTCTGTTCGTGGTGATTCCGGCTTAGTGTTCAAGCAGTGTTGTTACTCCTCATATGTTGTTACTCCCCCCGATGATGTTACTCCTCGGTTGTTATTACTCCCTTCAATGTTGTTACTCCTCCGTTGTTGTTACTCCATCAAGGCAAGTCGTCGAGTATGTCCCTGACCGACTTTGTGGATTTGGATTTAAGACCTCTGTGGTTTATTATTTTCAACTTAGTCACCGGAGAATCCACAGTAAGAACCATTTTCTGCCAACGTTTCAAATCCCAACCAGGATCCATCATCAGGACAACTTGAATGCTTGATAGAAGAAGAGCTTATTTTAGGTTTAAATAGTAATGAGGAGAGAAAAGATGAATGTCGGCTCTCAATTTTTGATGAGAAGTCGGCTGTCTCAGATTAATTTATTTAATTAATTTATTATTATTATTATTAATTTTTTTTTAAAGATAATTAGAATTAATGATATTAAATTGATCAAAGTTGATGTTAAATTTTTTTTAGAAAATTGAATTAATATTTAATATTTGATCAATAATATTTATTAATATTGATATTAATTGAAATAATTATTATTATTTATCATAAATTAATATAATAATTATAATCATCATAATTAAAAAAAAAAAAAAAATCTAGGAATATTGAATTAATTTTTATATTTATTAAAATATATGTTTGGTACAATTTTATTTATTTATTTATTGAATTTTAGAATAGGTTTTAGTTTAGTAAGGAAGTTTAATAAATAATTGCTAATTGAAAATATTATTGTTATTAATAATTAATATTTATTAATCTAATAGTTAATAATAAAAATTAGAATTAATAATATTAAAAATGAACATAATCAGAATTGATTAAATTAATTCAAGAATATTGTATTTAGAATAAAATTGAAACTATTAATCCTAGCAAATTGCATTTAGAATTTAATAATTAATATTTATTTAATTATATATAATAAATATGATAGTAATGATATTTATATTTTTATTTAGAATAATTATCAAAATACTTTTGATAATTTGGGAATAATATTAAAATTAGTTAAACTTATTATTTTAAAGAGTAAAATTAGTTAAACTTATTATTTGTGGATTTGATCGATAATTCACTTAACATGAATCGATATGACCATGGAGGGTCATCCCTTAGTTGGGGGGAGATATTATAATCAATACAAAGATTCCATTACTAAAATGTAGTAATGACTTGTCATTATCACCATTGAACCCTGTGCTAGTGTGCACACTCCACGACCCCCACCATACTTTGCACGATTATCTATATGCATGGGGACTTGAAATAAGTACAATTGTGTTAATGTACAATCCTTTCCAATGTTGTGAAACTATTACCATAATTATCACTCATTATTACCATAATCCGCTATGGATTTTTCCATATTTCACCATTATCTTCCCAGATTTCACTATCACTACACCTTGTCGCCACCACAACCCTGTCACCACAAATTTACTTGTCAACACTCCTCTTCAATAGTCTTTTTGTTACTCCAATTTTTGCTACTGAGCAACTATAGAATGGGTAGGAAATCCGTTAGGCTCGAACCAGAAAACACAGTGCATGTTCTACGCATCCCGACGTATGGCAGGTATTTTTAGATGCAGGATGGAATGTATATTTTGAGAGGCTACAGGGATTTGACGAAGCTATCACAATCGAATTCACATTGAACTTGGATGGAAATACTTCTAGAGTTCGTGGGTTGGATATTTCCATCACAGAGGAAGTAATTTCCACTGTCAGTGGATTGCAACAAGGAGGGAATAAATGGTTTTCTCGAAAATCTCCTTTTCCAGAGTTCCCGAAATTGTTCTTGCAGGATGGAGAAACAACAGTCCAAAAGGGTAGGGGGTATGATTGAAAGTATTTGCCACACCCATGGGCCGAGGTTACATATTTTTTCATGATGTATATTACTTGTGAAGGTCGGTTTTATACCTTGTTTAAGTATCATTTCAAGCTTCTTACATGCCTTCAGTTTTGGCATGCATGGATTCATTCTTTAGATATGCCATATTTTCTATGGAACAGTCTTTAGCTAATGGCGCAGTCTAATCATCGCTCTCGACAAGAATTAGTGGTCCTTACAAATCATGGGCTAGTCAAACTATTGGTGGTGCATGCTCTATCTCAAACTTTTGTGGCTTGAACACATTTCACATAACTAGCAGAGGAAGAACTTGTGGCTATGATTCCCGTAAAGGAGGATGAGGAATAATTGATGGCAAAAGAAGAAGAGGATACCGACGACGCTGGTCCATAAGAACCAGTGTCACCTACTAGCCGAATGGGAGTATAAGCAATGGAGACAAAAGAGTCCACAGATGATGTTGCTCCACAAGAACCAGCATCACTTGCTGGCCCAATGGGAGTAGAATAAATGGATATAGAAGAGAATGTATTCGACGTTGTTCCACAGGAACCAGTTTCAACTGCTATTTTGAGGAGAGAATTGCCGCCCATGGATGAAATGGTAGGTGGTGCTGACACACAAGAACTAGCATCACCTGTTCAAGAAAATGAAGAACCTTTGGATGAAATTGCAAGTGGTTTTGATACACAGGAACCAACATCGCCTGCTTGTTGAAAAGTGTGCAACAAGAAATGCTTGTTGAGAATGCAACAAGATGATGGAGCTTAGTGAAAAGAGTCGCCTTCACTAAGTGGGCCCGTAGGCAATTATGGCGCAAGTTCTATTTTTGATCCCAGTAGGGATGATCACAGTATGGGTAATCACAGTATGGGTGATCACAGTATGAGTGACCACAGTATGGGTGACCACAGTATGGGTGACCACAGTATGAGTGATCACAGTATGAGTGATCAAATTCTATTTTTAGATTGGCTGTCAAAAATAGAAAAGTCAAATATTATTGTCTCATAATAATATTTGGACTATAAATTGATCTTATTCTCTTAGAGCACTTCAGGATGAGCTACGGATGTGGTACATGCAGATCCCAGAAGGAAATACGTGGTTACCTATGGGATGAGTAATATTTTCATGCAGGACTTCAGTTAGAACTTAAGTGAGTTGAGTTTAGTGGATTGGAGGTGCAGTTGATGGAGTTGTGTTCAGTTTAGCTTTGTTAAAGTGGTTGTATTTAGTCTAACTGGCAAATAGACTACAGATGAGTTGGGTGAATTAGTTATTAATTAATTCACAAGTTATTAACTCATAATGCAACTATAGAATACATCAGTTAACTTAGTTGCATGTCAGTGCATGTTGAGTTCAGCAAGGACAGGTGTTAGAGGATCAGATTGCTATCAGTTGTGACTATAGCTGTGCATGATGGTTTGCACAATCAGAGGGATTGAGTATGCCAATGAATTGGCCAATACCAAGAATTGTAGCTTGTGCTCACGTCCAACACAGTGTGAGTGATTATTTGCAGGTCAAATACGAGTTTGGTAAACCATTCTCATCAATTCTTGAGCAGGTACTGAGCTGTGGAGGTAGGCAAGCAGCGGGGGAGATTTGGAGATCAGATCTGAGCTGTATTGTGTGTAGCATGTGGAGATAGTACTGAGTACTTGTGAGGAGTATTGTACTATGTATTGTTACATGATTCAATCACTATAATATACAGATAGTTTGGGTTTTTAGCGAGATGCTTTCCCCGGGAAAATATTGTGTTGATATGTGTGATTGATGCTTCTATGTACGCCTGTGAATGTTTCTGCTTCTGTAAATTGATGATCAACGTAGAGGAGGTTATGTATTATGCATGTTTCGCTTATAAGTGTATAATCAAGATAATCTCTGTGAATATGTCTCATATTATTCAAAATTTCTACACTGCTCAAGTGATTAAGGAACCCTTGGAAGACATAGGAGCGTCAGTTGACACTACTCCACAAGAACCAGTGTCGATTGTTGAGCAGGAGGACAAATTGGAAGGAGCACAGGTAGAAAAAGAAAAAGGGAGCATAGACCAATGATTGAACACAAGGGAAGGAGGGCCTGAGGCAGTAGGCACTGAGAGAATGGCCATTGAAGAAAACATTTTTCGTTCTCTGCTTCTTGCATCTTTACCAAGAGGGGCAAGGAAGTTTCATTCCCCTAGGCGCCTGATGAAGGAAGAAGCCTCTCCCCCGATCTTAAAATTTGGCGGGGCAGGTAAAGGCACCATCGTCGACACTGTTACACAAGAACCAGTGTCGACTAGTGAAAAAATTGCACAAATTTAAGGATTGGTGATCGACACTGCCACACAAGAAACAGTTCCGACCGAAGAACAAACTAGATAAACTATGGTCGATACTGTCTCCACTGGTCCATTAGAGGAGAATGTTGTTGTTGAAACTAACTTGCAGGGGCTAGAAAGAACTTTTGAGCAGATGAAAGAATATGGTCGGGTGGTGGAGAAGTCGCAAGAAAATGGTGTCAAAGACACTACCCTACAAAGGCCTATAGTGACTCCAGAGCCATCAAGAGAAAATGTGGAAATCTCAAGACCTAAAGGAGAAGACGTCGGGACTATTCCTCGAGTTGAGGAAAAGACAAAGGAATTCAGGGTAAAGAAAGAGTTGGTTGACAAATTTTTCGATGTCAATCCGCCAAACCCCACACCAGCTACAAGACCAGTCAAAGAGGTCGCTGTCAAACAAGAATTTATTGATCAATGTGAAAAAAGAAGACCTCCTTTTAAAGAAAGGTACAAGCCACAGTTAAGAGAAAACATGCAACTAAAAATAGGAATCGTCAAGCTGAGGAGGAAGGAACTACGCTTACAAAGGAAAGTGAGGAGGCATAAGAAGAATGCTATGAAACATGGGGCTGAAACCATTTTAGTAGTAGTGCAGACCGGAGATAGGCCCACAACCTTCGTGGCTACACAAACCAAGTCATTTTTGCATTTGATTGAGGCACGAGAATTTTTTATGACTACAGAGATCCAGAAGTGGAAAATTGTTGCATCTCACCTTCAACGGGGGACCATTCCTTTAGAAGCCCACCTGGAAGGAGTGAGGGGATTTTGTGAGTAAGCTGAGAAAATAGTTACTGATTACATGGAGTAGATAGAGAAAGAGAAATGAAAGCAGGAGAAGAAGTAGAAGAAAATCAAGGAATTGGAAGGGCGGGTGTAGCTACAGAAGCTTGATAAGGAAGAAATGTTCACCCTGGCACAATAGGTAATGGCTTGATGACCCCCTGCCCACAGCTATGCTCTATTCCTCCATGAACAATATTTATTATTTTTTTTAGAAAGCATTCATCAGGAAATCATCCATGTAATAGACGACCTGATACAATTTTTGCATATCTTGAGGGTCACAATACCCTGAACCAACACTTAATGTGCGAACATTATATGCATGATTACTTTCTAGGTGATGACCAATCATTCAACCTGGTGCCATACGTGGGAGATATTCAATTGAGATCCTTTACCTCCTACACAGTTAATCAAGTTAAGTGGAAGAAGGCCTTCGAAACATTCGAAGAGAATCAAGCAAACAGACCACTTGTCCTTCGGATGGAGAATTGTTAGTCTATGAATGTCTATAATAGACACCAAAAATTCTTGGAGATCGAAGGAAGGAAAGGAGAAATGCTGGCAACCCAGAAATGGTGCGTTGACATATGTACAAAACAAATTTTTACTTGTCAGGAGGAGGCCTGGGACAACTGCCAAAAATGACAGATGCTATCGTCATCAACCGTCAAGATACGTGAACCTTTTGGGGCCCCAAACTTTGCTCAGGATTTAAACAAAGTACCCTGGTATATTGCATGTATGTAGCTTCGTTGGGTCCGATGGATGGGTTTGAGGTTCTGATTCCCCATTATCTGGCTGCCAACCGATTAGTATACCCCAGCTTACGTGGTAGGCGAGGATTAGTGGAAGGAAGTCCTCTACACATATGGATATAAGCCTCTGGGAAGAGAAATGGCTGCAAAATATGATCTCGCATAGCTTCATGTTGATCACCACAACTCCAACCCATATCTGCGCAGGTGACGAGCTGCATGTGGACATGCAGAAATACTAGTTGGGGGGAGATGTTGGTGGCTGAATTTGCACGTTTTTATCCACATTTTTACCTTGTTTCCTTTATCCATTTTACACCATTGTTGGTCAATTTACATTTTAAACCACACAGGTATACCTCTTTTCATGTCATTACGAATCATTAATCAATGAAGCATAGTCATAGGGGATTTTTTCCTAAGTGGCTTGCTAATTCGATTATTCTTGCAGATTTGGAGGAAGAATGATCAAGAATGTGGTTTAATGAATGGTGATCATCGAGATGGCAGCGCTATCCTAAGACATCAGCTGCAATGGTGGATCAACTTCTCAATCAATGCACTGTTATCTTTATATTCTGTTTTTCTTTGGGAAACACTATGTAATTGTAGGTAGACAGTTGTCGTAATTCTAGGAGCTATTAGTGTTAACAAATTGTATAAGTAAAGTTACGGACTGTGAAAACTGGTAGTTAAGATCACAAATAATTACATTAACTTTGAGTCTATAATAGCATACATTGTAATACCCTTTTCATTAATGAAATTATGATCTTCTGAGAATTTTGTGACTTCTTGATCCTGCCATGGCCCTGATCAGGGAGTTGGGCCCACTCTCCTGACGAGGTGTTGTTGGATAGATTTGCACTAGATTTATTTCGGTTAAGTTATTTATTGATGTGAATGATTATCAGTGTGTTTTCATGAGTCTTACTTTGATGTTACTCTTATTTGTTGTTACAGTTATTGCTTGATGTTACACATTCTTAATTTTATAACTGAATGTTCAATACTGGGTAGGGAAATTGTTGCATGCATATACTTTGCATGATAGCCTTGAAATAACTCGTAGAGCCTTGGGTTGAAAATTAATGTGGAATTTGGTGAATTTCATGATTCATATCTTAACACCAACAACACTCATGACCATATTGACCAGATGTTTAGTCGATTTTAAGTCACATTGAGGAGGAAGGATTTTGGGAGCTTTCCATCATTAATAGAATGTATTAAGAAATCATACATGCCAGAGCCTATTTTTCATGTGTTGGAAGAAAATGTTGACATGCGAAGGTTTATTCTTGGATCGCATGGTGAGGAGAAATACATTAAACAACTTAATGATATTAGCTTCCAACATCAATTTTGTATCAAAACAATGTAAACTTTGAAACGGGCACTGATACTGTTACCCATTTCGTAGAGATAGCAAAAAAGTGACCTGATTTTGAAAAGGGGTGATGCAGAACAAACATGTTTTTTTTAGAGCATAGTTTTTGGCACTTTAATTTTTGTATGTACATTACGTTTTAGAATCGTAGTGATTTTCATGCTGATTTAAAAAAGTGAGTATTCTGCATCACCCCCTTTTTTTAAAAGACCTGTTTTTTGGCTTTAAATTTTCTAATGTATAAAATGTAAATAATTATTTTGTAAATTTGATCATTGTTGAAGTGGTCGTTTTCTTCACATTTTCTTGTTTTTTATTTTAATTTTAACTCTTTTTTTAGTGAGGTTTTTATTATTTTGCATTTTTAAATTAGGAGGTCGATATTTAGAATTTTCGATGTTCTACATATTTATACATCCTTAATTAATTTTTCAATCCACATGAAATAATTGTTTCTAAAAAACGATATTTTTTAACAATGGACATAAAAATAACCATTTTTAACATAAATATAACTAAAAAACTACACGTTTTGATAATTTTTTGCTAGAATTGACATGTCAAAATCGCAATTTTTATATGATAATTTTAACTAAAAATGGTTAAATTATAGCTTTTCTTATGAATTTCATGTCAAAAAAATAATAATAATCACTTTTTTTTTCAAAAAATAATGATTAACTTAAAAATCAATGCGAAAATCACATATTACAGATATTGAACGTATAACAACCCTAATTGAGTGTTTATTCTTCTCATAAAATGTCAAAGTCAAAACATTGCAAAGCTTGATTTACAAGCATAACTTAAATTTAATCAACAATGTCACGTAATCCAAACTCTTCGTCCTCTAGAGTTTCATCATTGCCTTCTTCTTTCTGTTTCCTTTTGCTCATTTTCCTCTTCTAATGGGCCTTTGATGTCTGCGAATCTCGCACACAACCCCCGACGCCCCAACCCTCTCAACCCCCCCCCCTCCACCGGCCCGGGCGCCCTCACCCGCCCCCCCAACCGACACCCCACCCTGCCCCGGCGCCCTCACCCACCCTCACCCGCACCCCACCCCGGCCCGGGCACCCTGCCAACCCCCCCCCGCCCGGGAGCCCACACAACCCCACGCGCCCCAACCCTCTCAACCCCCCCCGGCTCGAGCGCCCTCACCCGCCCCCCTAACTGCCCCCCCACCCGGCCCCGGCGCCCTCACCCGCCCCCGGCCCGGGCGCCCTCACCCACCCTCACCTGCTCCCCCACCCGGCCCGGGCGCCCTCACCTGCCCAGCCCGCGCGCCCTCACTCGCCCCCCTGCCCGGGGCCCTCACACGCCCGCCCTAGCTTGGCGCCCGGCATCTGCCTGCCCGCCCGGTGCCCTCACCTGCCCCCACCGCCCGCCCGCCAGGCTCGGGCGCCCTCGCCCACCCGGCGCCCTCACCCGTGATTCAGGGAATCGCCTGCCTTCTGCCAGGCGGGGGCGCGGGCCACCCGAGTGGTGCGACCGAGGCAGGCGCCACCCGGGCGGCCCGCGCCCCCGCCCGGCAGGCGGCAGGGCGATTACCGGAATCGCCCTGCCGCTTGCCGGGCTGGGGCAGGGGCCGCCCGGGTGGCGCGGACGAGGCAGGGTGGGTGAGGGTGCCCCGGGGTGGGAGGGCGGGTCAGGGCGCCCGGGCAAGGGAGCGGGCGGGTTAGGGCGCCGAGCGGGTGAGGTGGGTGAGGCCGCCGGGCGAGCGGGCAGCCGGGTGAGGGAGCCGGGGCGTCGGGCGGGCGGGCGAGGGTGCCTGGGCGGGTGAGGCGGGTGAGGGCGCGGGGCGGGCGGGCGAGGGCGCCAAACGGGCGGGCGGACGAGGGCGCCCGAGGGGGCAAGGCGGGTGAGGGCGCCGGGCGGGCGGGCGGGTGAAGGCCGCTCGGGCGATTCCCGGAATCGCCCTGCCGCCTGCCGGGGGGGCGTGGCCGAGGTAGGGTGGGTGAGGGTGCCCGGGGGGGCCGGTGGGTCAGGGCGCCCGTGCGGGGGGGCGGGCGGGTCAGGGCACCGGGCGGGTAAGCGGGTGAGGGCGCCGGGCGGGTGAGGTGGGTGAGGGCGCCGGGGAGGGCGGGCGGGTGAGGGCGCCGGGGCGGGCGGGCGGGTGCGCCCGGGCATGTAACGCCCTGGCGTTTTGGACAGGGCGTGCTCCACACTTCACACGGCGGAGGCTTGACCCGCGGGCGAAACGGGCAGGTCGACCCGTGCACGGTGACCCGACGGGCGGTTGGCGGACAGCGGTTGGGCGAGGCTTGGTACGCGGGTGTGGTCACCCGACCGGGCAAACAAACGCACGGGACAAGTTCGGGTAGACAAACGAAGGACCGGGCGACATATTGGTTGGGCGACCCAAGGGCGCACTGCACACGATGGGTGGGCGACCCATGGGCGACCCGCTCCGAAGGACGAGACGACCGGGCGATGACACACGACTGTGTGAAGGGCGCGGGCAGGGTTCGGTGAGGCGCGACAGAACACACGAGCGGAAGTTGTATAGCGGGCGAGATGGGTGGGCGTCCCCGCCGTGCGACAGACGAACGGAACAGAACACGGGCGGAAGTTGTATAGCGGGCGAGCCGGGTGGGCGTCCCCGCCGTGCGACAGACGAACGGAACAGAACACGGGCGGAAGTCTGTGTAGCGGGTGAGCCGGGTGGGCGTCCCGCCATGCGACGGACGAACGAATGGAACAGCGGATGCGGGTGTGCAGCGAGGACGTGCGGCGGGCGATGTGAACAGGCAGCAATGCGACGAAGGGACGAGCCAGCAACGACGTAACGTGCGCGCCCATACACTTAACAAAATAATGCGATGACAGTCTGAAAGTTTATAAGGGGCGAGGGCGGCCTTGCCTTAAGGCAAGGGCCGACCTGCCCATAAATTATTAAAGGGCTTCAACGCACAATTTCGGGGGTCGGCTTGCGTGTTAACACCCCTCAAGCAAATGAGCAAGGAGGCGTATATATGTGTGAACGCTGAGGTTCATTTGGGAAAATCAACCAACGATCAACGCACTTCGTTCTCTTGGTGCTCGCTCTAGAGACAGAGAACAGTAAGTGCGCACTTCTCATGCGCACTTGGTGAATAAGGTGCGCAATACAGCCGAGATCAATTCGGAGGTCGAAGAAGGTCACGGTAAACGGTTTAGTGCAGAAAATAACGTGGTGGAGTTTGGGAGCTCGGGTGAGCTCGTGCCTACCGTGGGTATCTTTGTATTGGACTGTTGTAATGGCAATCTTGCCTTGATTGTAATCTTTTAAGTGTTGGCCGTGGGTTCTAGCCCGGCATACTTGTAAATTGAAGATCTTCATATATATAATATATTGGGCGGACTCTACCGGGAGTTGCCCCTCCCATTCTAAATTATTGTTGCAATTGTCTCTCGGTTTTAAATTGCATATAATGATGTTATGAATGGATATGAAGTTTTATGAAGATTAATATTTACGGTTACAAGTAAAGGCATATTTATATCAGTTTAAGGTTGGTGATATTGGTTAAGACGTAGTCCATAAACGGGAACTTGGTTAAAAGTGAACGGTCGGTGGTGCCGCACCCCGCTAGGCACGGAAAAAAATTAACCGTGGACTTGGGGGCGTGACAGGGCGGGTGAGGCTGGTGAGGGCGGGTGTGGTGGGTAAGGGCGCCAGGCGGGCGGGCGAGGGCGGGCGAGGGCGCCCGGGCGGGTGAGGGTGCCGGGCGGGCGGGCGAGGGCGCCCGGGCGGGTGAGGGCGAGCGAGGGCGCCAGGCGGGCGAGGGCGGGCAAGGGCGGGCGGGCGAGGGCGCCGGGCGGGCGAGGGCGGGTGAGGGGGGTGAGGGTGCCAGGTGGGCGGGCGAGGGCGCCCGGGCGGGTGAGGACGAGCGAGGGCGCCGGGCGGGCGAGGGCGGGCAAGGGCGGGTGGGCGAGGGCGCCGGGCGGGCGAGGGCGGGCGAGGCGGGTGAGGGTGTGGGGCGGGCGGGCGGGCGAAGGCACCCGGGCGCGATTCCGGGAATCGCCCGGGCGGGTGAGGGCGGGCGAGGGCGCCGGGCGGGCGAGGGCAGGCGGGCGAGGGCGGGCGGGCGAGGGCGCCGGGCGGGCGAGGGTGGGTGAGGCAGGTGAGGGTGCCGGGCGGGCAGGCAGGCGAGGGCGCCCGGGCGGGTGAGGCGGGTGAGGGTGTCGAGCGGGCGGGTCAGGGCGCCCGGGGGGGTGAGGGCGATTCCGGGAATTGCCCGGGCGCCCTCACCCGCCCGCCCGCTTGGAGCCCTCAACCGCCTCACCCGCCCGGGCGCCCTCGCCCGCCCGCCCGCCAGACGCCCTCGCCCGCCCGCCCGACACCCTCACCCGCCTCACCCGCCTGGGCGCCCTTGCGCGCCCAGCGCCCTCACCCGCCCGGGCGGGCGGGAGGGTGAGGGCGATTCCGGGAATCGTCCGGGTGCCCTCACCTGCCCGCCCGCCCGGCGCCCTCACCCGCCTCACCTGCCCGGGCTCCCTAACCCGCCCGCCCGACACCCTCACCGCCTCACCCGCCTGGGCGCCCTTGCCCGCCCGGCGCCCTCACCCGCCCGGGCGCCCTCTCCCGCCCGCCCGCCCGGCGCCCTCACCCGCCTCACCCGCCTTGGCGCCCTCGCCCGCCCGCCCGCCCGCCCGGCGCCCTCACCCACCCACCCCGCCCGCCCCCGCCCGGGTGCCCTCACCCACCCGCTCGGGCGATTCCCGGAATCACCCTGTCGCCTGCCGCGCGGGTGGCGCCTGCCTCGGTCGCGCCACCCGGGCGGCCGACGCCCCCGCCCGGCAGGCGGCAGGCGTCACCCGGGCGGCCCGCGCTACCGCCCGAGAGGCGACAGGGCAATTCTCAGAATCGCCCTGCCGCTTGCCGGGTGGGGGCGCGGCCGAGGCAGGGTGGGTGAGGGTGCCCGGGGGGGCCGGCGGGTCAGGGCGCCCGTGCGTGGGGGCGGGCAGGCGGGTGAGGGCACCGGGGCGGGCGGGCGAGTGAGGCTGGTGAGGGCGCTGGGCGGGCGGGTGTGGTGGGTAAGGGCGCCGAGCGGGCGGGCGAGGGCGTCAGGCGGCCGGGCGGGTGAGGTTAGGTGAGGCGGGTGAGGGCGCAGAGCGGGCGGGCGGGCGAGGGCGCCCGGGCGGGTGAGGCGGGTGAGGGTGTCGGGCGGGCGGGCGAGGGCGCCTGGGCGGGTGAGGCGGGTGAGGGCGCCGGGCGGGCGAGGGCGTCGGGCGGGCGGGAGGGTGAGGGCGCCCGGGCGATTCCCGGAATCGCCCTCACCCGCCCGGGCGCCCTCACCCGCCCGCCCGCCAGGTGCCCTCGCCCGCCCGGTGCCCTCTGTAACGCCCTGGCGTTTTGGGCAGGGCGCGCTCCACACTTCACACGGCGGAGGCTTGACCCGCGGGCAAAACGGGCAGGTCAACCCGTGCACGGTGACCCGACGGGCGGTTGGCGGACAGCGGTTGGGCGAGGCTTGGTACACGGGTGCGTCACCCGATCGGGCAAACAAACGCACGGGACAAGTTCGCGTAGACAAACGAAGGACCGGGCGATATATTGGTTGGGCGACCCAAGGGCGCACCGCACACGATGGGCGGGCGACCCATGGGCGACCCGCGCCGAAGGACGAGACGACCGGGCGATGACACACGACTGTGTGAAGGGCGCGGGCAGAGTTCGATGAGGCACGACAAAACACACGGGCGGAAGTTGTATAGCGGGCGAGCCGGGTTGGCATCCCCGCCGTGCGACAGACGAACAGAACAGAACACGAGCGGAAGTTGTATAGCGGGCGAGCCGGGTGGGCGTCCCCGCCGTGCGACAGACGAACGGAACAAAACACACGGGCGGAAGTTGTATAGCGAGTGAGCCGGGTGGGCGTCCCTGCCATGCGACGGACGAACGGAACAAAACAGCGGGCGGAAGTTTGTGTAGCGAGCGAGCCGGTTGGGCGTCCCGCCATGCGACGGATGAACGAATGGAACAGCGGATGCGGGCGTGCAGCGAGGACGTGCGGCGGGCGAAGTGAACAAGCAGCAATGCGACGAAGGGACGAGCCAGCAGCGACGTAACGTGCGCGCCCATACACTTAACAAATAATGCGATGACAGTCCGAAAGTTTATAAGGGGCGAGGGCGGCCTTGCCTTAAGGCAAGGGCCGACCTGCCCATAAATTATTAAAGGGCTTCAACGCACAAATTCGGGGGTCGGCTTGGGTGTTGACACCCCTCAAGCAAATGAGCAAGGAAGCGTATATATAAGTGAACGCTGAGGTTCATTTGGACAATCAACCAACGATCAACGCACTTCGTTCTCTTGGTGCTCGCTCTAGAGACAGAGAACAGTAAGTGCGCACTTCTCATGCGCACTTGGTGAATAAGGTGCGCAATACAGCCGAGATCGATTCGGAGGTCGAAGAAGGTCACGGTAAACAGTTTAGTGCAGAAAATAACGTGGTGGAGTTTGGGAGCTCGGGTGAGCTCGTGCCTACCGTGGGTATCTTTGTATTGGACTGTTGTAACGACAATCTTGCCTTGGTTGTAATCTTTTAAGTGTTGGCCGTGGGTTCTAGCCCGGCATACTTGTAAACTAAAGATCTTCATATATATAACATATTGGGCGGACTCTATCGGGAGTTGCCCCTCCCATTCTAAATTATTGTTGCAATTGTCTCTCGGTTTTAAATTGCATATGATGATGTTATGAATGTATATGAAGTTTTATGAAGATTAATATTTATGGTTACAAGTAAAGGCATATTTATATCAGTTTAAGGTTGGTGATATTGGTTAAGGCGTAGTCCATAAACGGGAACTTGGTTAAAAGTGAACGTTCGGTGGTGCCGCACCCCGCTGGGCACGGAAAAAAATTAACCGTGGACTTGGGGGCGTGACACCCTCGCCCGCCCCGCGCCCTCACCCGCCTCACTCACCCGGGCGCCTTCGCCCGCCCGCCCTCCCGACACCCTCGCCCGCCCGCCCGACACCCTCACCCGGCTCACCCGCCTGGGCACCCTTGCCCGCCCGGCGCCCTCACCCGCTCGGGCGGGCGGGTGGGTGAGGGCGATTCCGGGAATCGCCCGGGAGGCAGGGCGATTCCGGGAATCGCCCGGGCGCCCTCACCTGCCCGCCCGCCCGGCGCCCTCGCCCGCCCGGCGCCCTCACCCGCCCGGGCGCCCTCGCCCGCCCGGCGCCCTCACCCGCCCGGGCGCCCTCGCCCGCCCGCCCGGCACCATCACCGCCTCACCCGCCTGGGCGCCCTTGCCCGCCCGGCGCCCTCACCCGCCTCACCCGCTGTCACGCCCCCAAGTCCACGGTTAATTTTTTTCCGTGCCCAGTGGGGTGCGACACCACCGAACGTTCACTTTTAACCAAGTTCCCGTTTATGGACTACGCCTTAACCAATATCACCAACCTTAAACTGATATAAATATGCCTTTACGTGTAACCGTAAATATTAATCTTCATAAAACTTCATATACATTCATAACATCATCATATGCAATTTAAAACCGAGAGACAATTGCAACAATAATTTAGAATGGGAGGGGCAACTCCCGATAGAGTCCGCCCAATATATTATATATATGAAGATCTTCAATTTACAGGTATGCCGGGCTAGAACCCATGGCCAACACTTAAAAGATTACAACCAAGGCAAGATTGCCGTTACAACAGTCCAATACAAAGATACCCACGGTAGGCACGAGCTCACCTGAGCTCCCAAACTCCACCACGTTATTTTCTGCACTAAACTGTTTACCGTGACCTTCTTCGACGTCCGAATCGATCTCGGCTGTATTGCGCACCTTATTCACCAAGTGCGCATGAGAAGTGCGTACTTACTGTTCTCTGTCTCTATAGCGAGCACCAAGAGAACGAAGTGCGTTGATCGTTGGTTGATTGTCCCCAAATGCACCTCAGCGTTCACACATATATACGCCTCCTTGCTCATTTGCTTGAGGGGTGTCAACACCCAAGCCGACCCCCGAAATTGTGCGTTGAAGCCCTTTAATAATTTATGGGCAGGTCGGCCCTTGCCTTAAGGCAAGGCCTCCCTCGCCCCTTATAAACTTTCGGACTGTCATCGCATTATTTGTTAAGTGTATGGGCGCGCACGTTACGTCGCTACTGGCTCGTCCCTTCGTCACATTGCTGTCTGTTCACATCGCCCGCCGCACGTCTTCGCTGCACGCCCGCATCCGCTGTTCCATTCGTTCGTCCGTCGCATGGCGGGACGCCCACCCGGCTCGCCCGCTACACAAACTTTCGCCCGTTGTTTTGTTCCGTTCGTCCGTCGCATGGCGGGGACGCCCACCCGGCTCGCCCGCTATACAACTTCCGCCCGTGTGTTCTGTTCCGTTCGTCTGTCGCACGGCGGGGACGCCCACCCGGCTCGCCCGCTATACAACTTCCGCCCGTGTTCTGTTCCGTTCGTCTGTCGCACGGCGGGGACGCCTACCCGGCTCGCCCGCTATACAACTTCCGCCCGTGTGTTCTGTCGCGCCTCACCGAACTCTGCCCGCGCCCTTCACACAGTCGTGTGTCATCGCCCGGTCGTCTCGTCCTTCGGCGCGGGTCACCCATGGGTCGCCCGCCCATCGTGTGCGGTGCGCCCTTGGGTCGCCCAACCAATATGTCGCCCGGTCCTTCGTTTGTCTACCCGAACTTGTCCCGTGCGTTTGTTTGCCCGGTCGGGTGACCGCACCCGCGTACCAAGCCTCGCCCAACCGCTGTCCGCCAACCGCCCGTCGGGTCACCGTGCACGGGTCGACCTGCCCGTTTCGCCCGCGGGTCAAGCCTCCGCCGTGTGAAGTGTGGAGCGCGCCCTGCCCAAAACGCCAGGGCGTTACACTCTCCTCCACCTGAAGACGTTGTCGTCCCGACAACATTCCGTCTTAGTGACTCCTTCACCAAGACATCTTCAAGAGTCAATCTGCCCATGCATGACAAGTGTCACACATCTTAACCATGTGCCAACGCTTATCTCCATGGTTCCATGCCCAGGTCCATGGAAACCCCATCTTTCTGCAGCATGTTTAGAAACACCATACCTGCTCAACCATGTTGAGGGCTCACTGCCATGAGCAGCTTAACAATGAGCCCCTTCCTCCATGTTATTTAGAAAGACTTGGAGCGAGAAGAGCCTGGAAGCTCTTTCTCACTAATCAATTCGATCCACTTATCAGGATCCTCCACTTCCATCCTCCGTAGATACGCTTCTTGATCTTTCTTTCAGACATTCGGCCTCACAAACAGCTCATCATCATCATCGTCCTCCACCAACTCTAGCCTTCTTGATAAGTCCAAGATGCTATCTGAAAGTGCACGGATGACCTCGGATTGTTCTGCAACTTTTGTCTCCATCGTAGAAAACTGCTTGTCTACCTTTATTTCGTCCTCCATCTGCATTCCTCCTAACTTATGATCAGGTTTTGTCACCCCAATGGTTGGATCACCAATGGGTACATCCCCTTTTCCATCATAAATGAAGAGCTTTCTCAAATGTGGCACGACCATAGCTTCAAACTGCTTCATAAACTCCATCCCTAATACCGCCTCATAGTCATGAATCCGCACTATGGTGAAGTCCACCTTTCCGGCCCATTCACCAAGTATAGTGTCTACCTTTTCGTCCATACCAAGGATCGCCATCGGGGGAGCATTCACTGTCTTCATTTGTGCCTTCACAGGTACAAATTTCAGCCCGATTCTCCTTGCGGTGTCTTCACTCATGAAGTTATGTGAAGCCCCACTGTCAACCATAGTGAGTACATCAGCTCCACCAATCTTCATTTGAACATATTCCAACCTGTTTCTTTCCGGATCTCTTCTAGAAGCTACTT
Source organism: Pinus tabuliformis (assembly GCA_031772625.1). Classification (NCBI taxonomy): domain Eukaryota; kingdom Viridiplantae; phylum Streptophyta; class Pinopsida; order Pinales; family Pinaceae; genus Pinus; species Pinus tabuliformis. The sequence goes on along the minus strand of CM062814.1, from coordinate 221,624,514 downwards.
CTGTGGTAGCAGCTGCCCCAAGTATCTGCATCATTCCTACAGAAGCATTATCATCCTCCTCAGCAGGTTGTGTGACAGCGGTCACTTTTGGTTTAGATGGGCAATTCTTTACCGTGTGTGGTCCTTCGCATAACCAACACTTCAAAGGCTTCTTCATCTTTGCACCATCATCTGGTTTCGGAGTCTCCTCCTTCTTCTTGTCTTTCGGCTTGTCGGGCTTCTTTTCCTTATTAGAAGTTTCATCATAGTGGTCCACCAACCTGTCAACCGCAGCAAAAGCCTCCTCAAGTGTTCTAATCTTTTGCCTCTTCACCTCATTGTGTGCCCAAGGCTTCAACCCAATAATAAAGTTGAACACCTTGTCCCTTTCAGCCATGTCAGGAAGTTCCAAAGCTGCACTTGAGAACTCTCGTAAATATGCTTGTAAGCTCCCGGTTTGTTTGATGAATTTGATTTTTGTCCTTGCTTCCCATGTTTCATCCTGAGGACTGAAGTGGGTTTGCAAAGCTTTCTTCATGTCTCCCCACGAAGTGATGTCTTCAGCATTACCATTGGTAATCTGATCCACCCTTCTTCGCCACCACATCTTGGCATCATTCGTTAGGAACTGAGCGGCTACCTTGACTTGTGTCTCTCCATCAGGCAGATTCAATCGTTCCAAGTACTGCTCCATGTCCCATAAGAAGTTACCAAGAGTCTTTGCACTTCTTGTACCGTCATATGATTCTGGTTCTTTGACCTTTACATGAGGTACTCCTCCACCTGAGTTATGCCTCATGGCTTTCTTCAATATTGCAATCTCGTCCTGGGCTTGATCAAGACTCTTATTCACCTTGTCAAGAGTCTTTTTCAAGTTTGTGATTTCTGCAAGGCCTTGGTCTCTCGAATCTTCAACTTCCTTGAGCCTTTCTTCCAATTGCGTACACAGAAGATCTGTGTATTCATACTGTGTCTTGAGCTCCTCATGTCGTGTGCAGAGTTCTACAAGCTCTTCTCTGACCTTCAAGACAGCTTCACGTTCCTTTGTAAGTGAATCCACGTCTTGGTGCCAAGAAGACTCTAAAGTCTCCATCTTTTCCATCACTTTCTCCATGAACTCAAGATGAGGATCTTTTGCAGGATCCTTCATTATATGGCTAGACCCGGCTTGAGAGTTAGTGGCCATTTTCTTTTGTTACCTTGTATTGACCATTCATTGGCTACCCCAAGTCACCTGCAAGAACCTTGTCCACTGCCAACTTTCAAGTGTGTGAGCAACCCTGCTCACCAGCTCTAGACCGAGCTCTGATACCACCTGTCACGCCCCCAAGTCCACGGTTAATTTTTTTCCGTGCCCAGCGGGGTGCGGCACCACTGAACGTTCACTTTTAACCAAGTTCCCGTTTATGGACTACGCCTTAACCAATATCACCAACCTTAAACTGATATAAATATGCCTTTACTTGTAACCGTAAATATTAATCTTCATAAAACTTCATATACATTCATAACTTCATCATATGCAATTTAAAACCGAGAGACAATTACAACAATAATTTAGAATGGGAGGGGCAACTCCCGATAGAGTCCACCCAATATATTATATATATGAAGATCTTCAATTTACAAGTATGCCGGGTTAGAACCCACGGCCAACACTTAAAAGATTACAACCAAGGCAAGATTGCCGTTACAACAGTCCAATACAAAGATACCCACGGTAGGCACGAGCTCACCCGAGCTCCCAAACTCCACCACGTTATTTTCTGCACTAAACCGTTTACCGTGACCTTCTTCGACCTCCGAATCGATCTCGGCTGTATTGCGCACCTTATTCACCAAGTGCGCATGAGAAGTGCGCACTTACTGTTCTCTGTCTCTAGAGCGAGCACCAAGAGAACGAAGTGCATTGATCGTTGGTTGATTGTCCAAATGAACCTCAGCGTTCACACATATATACGCCTCCTTGATCATTTGCTTGAGGGGTGTCAACACCCAAGCCGACCCCCGAAATTGTGTGTTGAAGCCCTTTAATAATTTATGGGCAGGTCGGCCCTTGCCTTAAGGCAAGGCCGCCCTCCCCCCTTATAAACCTTCGGACTGTCATCGCATTATTTTGTTAAGTGTATGAGCGCGCACGTTACGTCGCTGCTGGCTCGTCCCTTCGTCGCATTGCTGCCTGTTCACATCGCCCGCCGCACGTCCTCGCTGCACGCCCGCATCCGCTGTTCCATTCGTTCGTCCGTCGCATGGCGGGACGCCCACCCGGCTCGCCCGCTACACAAACTTCCGCCCGCTGTTTTGTTCCGTTCGTCCGTCGCATGGTGGGGACGCCCACCCGGCTCGCCCGCTATACAACTTCCGCCCGTGTGTTCTGTTCCGTTCGTCTGTCGCATGGCGGGGACGCCCACCCGGCTCGCCCGCTATACAACTTCCGCCCGTGTTCTGTTCCGTTCGTCTGTCGCACGACGGGGACGCCCACCCGGCTCGCCCGCTATACAAACTTCCGCCCGTGTGTTCTGTCGTGCCTCACCGAACTCTGCCCGCGCCCTTCACACAGTCGTGTGTCATCGCCCGGTCGTCTCGTCCTTCAGCGTGGGTCGCCCATGGGTCGCCCGCCCATCGTGTGTGGTGCGCCCTTGGGTCGCCCAACCAATATGTCGCCCGGTCCTTCGTTTGTCTACCTGAACTTGTCCCGTGCGTTTGTTTGCCCGGTCGGGTGACCGCACCCGTGTAACAAGCCTCACCCAACCGCTGTCCGCCAACCGCCCGTCGGGTCACCGTGCACGGGTCGACCTGCCCGTTTCACCCGCGGGTCAAGCCTCCGCTGTGTGAAGTGTGGAGCGCGCCCTGCCCAAAACGCCAGGGCGTTACACCCGCTGTAATGCCCTCGAGTCTCGGGCAGGCATGCACGATGGCACGAGCGCCCCGTGCACGACGACGGGTGCGTTTTGACACGACAACGAGCGGCGGGGCGAACCTCCGACATATGGGCGGACCCGACAATGGGCGGACCCGACGATGGGCGGACCCGGCGAATGAGTCACCAGCGAGTTGGGATGTGAACACGGTGCAGCAGATGGGCGAGCGGGTGCAGCAGAACGACGAGCTGGGCGGCAGCATACGCAGGCGAGCTGGTTTACAGTAGGTGGGCGAGCGCCCCGGCGGACGACCGCGCACGACGGGCGGACAAACCGGGCGAACGACCCGACCGTGCGACAAAAGGCTGCAGATATGCGACGAACTGTGTGACATTGTATATGCGACGAAGGGAAAACGTTGGACGAACTAAAGCGTTGGACCTTTAGCTATATGCGATAGGTTATAAGTGTTGAGCGCATATATATGGTGGTTGAACGCACATATAAATATGTGCGTGGATCAATTAAAATAAAACACAGCATAATATGTCATATACGTGGCCTTAATATGCATAATGGGGTCGGCCATGGGTAATACACCCCATTAAAATATAAAGAAGGACGTATGTGGAATTAATAAGAATATAATAATGAAAATTAAACATAATACGTGGGCTTATTATGTAATAAGGGTGGTCGGCCATAAAGAGAAGCAACCCCCTTTGTAAACATGGAAAGATACGTATAAATGGAGAGAGATGGAGCTCATTCTCTCCATCACATCTTCGCTCACTTAACTTCGCATAAGAGGCAAGAGAAAGTGCGAGGTCTTTGTAATGCGCATTCCTCATGCGCATGAGGAATAAGGTGAAGGGATCTTCGCATATTTTCAGATTGGCTTATGTGGAATGAAAATTCGGTTAAGGGAGATTCAAGGTCACGGTTGAGGAAGGTCTTGTGCGCAGTTTGGTGCAGATTTTTGTGAACGTCTTGGTGACCCGTAGGGGTGCCCGTTCACGAATAAAGGTGCAGAATTGTGTACGTTGAAAGGCTTCTTATGCCTGATTGTATATATTGTAAAAAGATCTTAAGTGTTGGCCGTGGATTTGCCCGGCACACTTGTTTATTGTATTATTGAAAAAAAGATCATAATATATTTGGGCAGACTTTCCGGGAGTTGCCCCTCCCATTCTTCTCGGTTGTTTTGCAATTGTTACTCGGTTAAATTGCATATGATAATGTTAAGAATGGTCTACGAAGATTAATGCTTATGTTTATAAGTGAAGGTATGTTTATATATCGGTTTAAAGCTGATTATGTTGGTTAAGGCGTAGTCCATAAATGGGAACTTGTTAAAAAGTGAACGTTCGGTGGTGCCGCACCTCGCCGGGAACGGGAAAATAATTAACCGTAGACTTGGGGGCGTGACACCCGCCCTGGCACCCTCGCTCGCCCGCCAGCCCAACGCCCTCACCCACCCACGCAGCCCGCCCCCGCCCTGGTGCCCTCACCAACCCGCCTGGGCGATTCCCAGAATCGCCCTGCCGCCTGCCGGGCGGGTGGCGCCGGCCTCGGTCGCGCCACCCGGGTGGCCCATGCCCCCGCCCGGCAGGCGGCAGGGCGACTCCGGGAATCGCCCTGCCGCCTGCCGGGCGGGGGCGCAGGCGGCCCGGGTGGCGCGGCGGAGGTAGGCGTCACCTGGGCGGCACGCGCTACCGCCCGGTAGGCGGCAGGGCGATTCTCGGAATCGCCCTGCCACTTGCCGGGTGGGGCGCGGACGAGGCAGGGTGGGTGAGGGTGCCCGGGGGGGCCGGCGGGTCAGGGCGCCCGTGCGAGGGGGCGGGCGGGTCAGGGCACCGGGCAGGCGGGCGGGTGAGGTTGGTGAGGACGCCGGGTGGGCGGGTATGGGGGGTGAGGGCGCCGGGCGGGCGGGCGAGGGCGTCCGGCGACCGGGCGGGCGAGGGCGGGTGAGGGCGGCGGGCGGGCGGGCGGGTGAGGGCGCTCGGGGGGGTGAGGCGGGTGAGGGTGCCGGGCGGGCGGGCAAGGGCGCCCGGGCGGGTGAGGCGGGTGAGGGCGCCGGGCGGGCGAGGGCACCGGGCGGGCGGGCGGGTGAGGGCGCCCGGGCGATTCCCGGAATCGCCCTCACCCGACCGCCCACCCGGTGCCCTCGCCCGCCCGGCGCCCTCACCCGCCTCACCCGCCCGAGCGCCTTCGCCCGCCCGCCCTCCCGACGCCCTCGCCCGCCCGCCCGACACCCTCACCCGGCTCACCCGCCTGGGCGCCCTTGCCCACCCGGTGCCCTCACCCGCCCTGTCACGCCCCCAAGTCCACGGTTAATTTTTTTCCGTGCCCAGCGGGGTGCGGCACCACCGAACGTTCACTTTTAACCAAGTTCCCGTTTATGGACTACGCCTTAACCAATATCACCAACCTTAAACTGATATAAATATGCCTTTACTTGTAACCGTAAATATTAATCTTCATAAAACTTCATATCCATTCATAACATCATTATATGCAATTTAAAACCGAGAGACAATTGCAACAATAATTTAGAATGGGAGGGGCAACTCCCGGTAGAGTCCGCCCAATATATTATATATATGAAGATCTTCAATTTACAAGTATGCCGGGCTAGAACCCACGGCCAACACTTAAAAGATTACAACCAAGGCAAGATTGCCGTTACAACAGTCCAATACAAAGATACCCACGGTAGGCACGAGCTCACCCGAGCTCCCAAACTCCACCACGTTATTTTCTGCACTAAACTGTTTACCGTGACCTTCTTCGACCTCTGAATCGATCTCGGTTGTATTGCGCACCTTATTCACCAAGAGCGCATGAGAAGTGCGCACTTACTGTTCTCTGTCTCTAGAGCGAGCACCAAGAGAACGAAGTGCGTTGATCGTTGGTTGACTGTCCCCAAATGAACCTCAGCGTTCACACATATATACGCCTCCTTGCTCATTTGCTTGAGGGGTGTCAACACTCAAGCCGACCCCCGAAATTGTGCGTTGAAGCCCTTTAATAATTTATGGGCAGGTCGGCCCTTGCCTTAAGGCAAGGCCGCCCTCGCCCCTTATAAACTTTCGGACTGTCATCACATTATTTTGTTAAGTGTATGGGCGCGCACGTTACGTCGCTGCTGGCTCGTCCCTTCGTCGCATTGCTGCCTGTTCACATCGCCCGCCGCACGTCCTTGTTGCACGCCCACATCCGCTATTCCATTTTTACGTCTGTCGCATGGCGGGGACACCCACTCGGCTCGCCCGCTACACAAACTTCTGCCCGCTGTTTTGTTCCGTTCGTCCGTCGCATGGCGGGGACGCCCACCCGGCTCGCCCGTTATACAACTTCCGCCCGTGTTCTGTTCCGTTCGTCTGTCGCACGGTGGGACGCCCACCCGGCTCGCCCGCTACACAAACTTCCGCCCGCTGTTTTCTGTTCCATTCGTCTGTCGCACGGCGGGGACGCCCACCTGGCTCGCCCGCTATACAACTTCCGCCCATGTTCTGTTCCGTTCGTCTGTCGCACGGTGGGGACGCCCACCCGGCTCGCCCGCTATACAACTTCCGCCCGTGTGTTCTGTCGCGCCTCACCGAACTCTGCCCGCGCCTTTCACACAGTCGTGTGTCATCGCCCGGTCGTCTCATCCTTCGGCGCGGGTCGCCCATGGGTCGCCCGCCCACCGTGTGTGGTGCGCCCTTGGGTCGCCAAACCAATATGTCGCCTGGTCCTTCGTTTGTCTACCCGAACTTGTCCCGTGCGTTTGTTTGCCCGGTCGGGTGACCGCACCCGTGTACCAAGCCTCGCCCAACCGTTGTCCGCCAACCGCCCGTCAGGTCACCGTGCACGGGTTGAACTGCCCGTTTCGCCCGCGGGTCAAGCCTCCGCCGTGTGAAGTGTGGAGCGCGCCCTGCCCAAAACGCCAGGGCGTTACACTCTCCTCCACCTGAAGACGTTGTCGTCCCGACAACATTCCGTCTTAGTGACTCCTTCACCAAGACATCTTCAAGAGTCAATCTGCCCATGCATGACAAGTGTCACACATCCTAACCATGTGCCAACGCTTATCTCCATGGTTCCATGCCCAGGTCCATGGAAACCCCATCTTTCTGCAGCATGTTTAGAAACACCATACCTGCTCAACCATGTTGAGGGCTCACTGCCATGAGCAGCTTAACAATGAGCCCTTTCCTCCATGTTATCTAGAAAGATTTGGAGCGAGAAGAGCCTGGAAGCTCTTTCTCACTAATCAGTTCGATCCACTTATCGGGATCCTCCACTTCCATCCTTCGTAGATACGCTTCTTGATCTTTCTTTCGGACATTCGGCCTCACAAACAGCTCATCATCATCATCGTCCTCCACCAACTCTAGCCTTCTTGATAAGTCCAAGATGCTATCTGAAAGTGCACGGATGACCTCGGATTGTTCTGCAACCTTTGTCTCCATCGTAGACAACCGCTTGTCTACCTTTATTTCGTCCTCCATCTGCATTCCTCCTAACTTATGATCAGGTTTTGTCACCCCAATGGTTGGAACACCAATGGGTACATCCCCTTTTCCATCATAAATGAAGAGCTTCCTCAAATGTGGCACGACCATAGCTTCAAACTGCTTCATAAACTCCATCCCTAATACCGCCTCATAGTCATCAATCCGCACTATGGTGAAGTCCACCTTCCCGGCCCATTCACCAAGTGTAGTGTCTACCTTTTCGGCCATACCAAGGATTGCCATCGGGGGAGCATTCACTGTCTTCATTTGTGCCTTCACAGGTACAAATTTCAGCCCAAGTCTCCTTGCGGTGTCTTCACTCATGAAGTTATGTGAAGCCCCACTGTCAACCATAGTGAGTACATCAGCTCCACCAATCTTCATTTGAACATATTCCAACCTGTTTCTTTCCGGATCTCTTCTAGAAGCTACTTCTGTGGTAGCAGCTGCTCCAAGTATCTGCATCATTCCTACAGAAGCATTATCATCCTCCTCAGCAGGTTGTGTGATAGCGGTCACTTTTAGTTTAGATGGGTAATTCTTTACCGTGTGTGGTCCTTCGCATAACCAACACTTCAAAGGCTTCTTCATCTTTGCACCATCATCTGGTTTCGGAGTCTCCTCCCTCTTCTTGTCTTTCGGCTTGTCGGGCTTCTTTTCGTTATTAGAAGTTTCATCATAGTGGTCCACCAACCTGTCAACCGCAGCAAAAACCTCCTCAAGTGTTCTGATCTTTTGCCTCTTCACCTCATTGCGTGCCCAAGGCTTCAACCCAATAATAAAGTTGAACACCTTGTCCCTTTCAGCCATGTCAGGAAGTTCCAAAGCTGCACTTGAGAACTCTCGTAAATATGCTTGTAAGCTCCCGGTTTGTTTGATGAATTTGATTTTTGTCCTTGCTTCCCATGTTTCATCTTGAGGACTGAAGTGGGTTTGCAAAGCTTTCTTTATGTCTCCCCACGAAGTGATGTCTTCAGCATTACCATTGGTAATCTGATCCACCCTTCTTCGCCACCACATCTTGGCATCATTCGTTAGGAACTGAGCGGCTACCTTGACTTGTGTCTCTCCATCAGGCAGATTCAATCGTTCCAAGTACTGCTCCATGTCCCATAAGAAGTTACCAAGAGTCTTTGCACTTCTTGTACCGTCATATGATTCCGGTTCTTTGACATTTACATGAGGTACTGCTCCACCTGAGTTATGCCTCATGGCTTTCTTCAATATTGCAATCTCGTCCTGGGCTTGATCAAGACTCTTATTCACCTTGTCAAGAGTCTTTTTCAAGTTTGTGATTTCTGCAAGGCCTTGGTCTCTCGAATCTTCGACTTCCTTGAGCCTTTCTTCCAATTGTGTACACAGAAGATCTGTGTATTCATACTGTGTCTTGAGCTCCTCATGTCGTGTGCGGAGTTCTACAAGCTCTTCTCTGACCTTCAAGACAGCTTCACGTTCCTTTGTAAGTGAATCCACGTCTTGGTGCCAAGAAGACTCTAAAGTCTCCATCTTTTCCATCACTTTCTCCATGAACTCAAGATGAGGATCTTTTGCAGGATCCTTCATTATATGGCTAGACCCGGCTTGAGAGTTAGTGGCCATTTTCTTTTGTGACCTTGTATTGACCATTCATCGGCTACCCCAAGTCACCTGCAAGAACCTTGTCCACTGCCAACTTTCAAGTGTGTGAGAAACCCTGCTCACCAGCTCTAGACCGAGCTCTGATACCACCTGTCACGCCCCCAAGTCCACGGTTAATTTTTTTCCGTGCCCAGCGGGGTGCGGCACCACCGAACGTTCACTTTTAACCAAGTTCCCGTTTATGGACTACGCCTTAACCAATATCACCAACCTTAAACTGATATAAATATGCCTTTACTTGTAACCGTAAATATTAATCTTCATAAAACTTCATATACATTCATAACATCATCATATGCAATTTAAAACCGAGAGACAATTGCAATAATTTAGAATGGGAGGGGCAACTCTCGATAGAGTCCGCCCAATATGTTATATATATGATGATCTTCAATTTACAAGTATGCCGGGCTAGAACCCACGGCCAACACTTAAAAGATTACAACCAAGGCAAGATTGTCGTTACAACAGTCCAATACAAAGATACCCACGGTAGGCACGAGCTCACCCGAGCTCCCAAACTCCACCACGTTATTTTCTGCACTAAATTGTTTACCGTGACCTTCTTCGACCTCTGAATCGATCTTGACTGTATTGCGCACCTTATTCACCAAGTGCGCATGAGAAGTGCGCACTTACTGTTCTCTGTCTCTAGAGCGAGCACCAAGAGAACGAAGTGCGTTGATCATTGGTTGATTGTCCCCAAATGAACCTCAGCGTTCACACATATATACGCCTCCTTGCTCATTTGCTTGAGGGGTGTCAACACTCAAGCCGACCCCTGAAATTGTGCGTTGAAGCCCTTTAATAATTTATGGGCAGGTCGGCCCTTGCCTTAAGGCAAGGCCGCCCTCGCCCCTTATAAACTTTTGGACTGTCATCACATTATTTGTTAAGTGTATGGGCACGCACGTTACGTCGCTGCTGGCTCGTCCCTTCGTCGCATTGCTGCCTGTTCACATCGCCTGCCGCACGTCCTCGCTGAACGCCCGCATCCGCTGTTCCATTCGTTCGTCCGTCGCATGGCGGGGACGCCCACCCGGCTCGCCCGCTACACAAACTTCCGCCCGCTGTTTTGTTCCGTTCGTCCGTCGCATGGCGGGGACGCCCACCCGGCTCGCCCGCTATACAAGTTCCGCCCGTGCTCTGTTCCGTTCGTCTGTCGCACGGCGGGACGCCCACCCGGCTCGCCCGCTACACAAACTTCCGCCCGCTGTTTTCTGTTCCGTTCGTCTGTCGCACGGCGGGGACGCCCACCCGGCTCGCCCGCTATACAACTTCCGCCCGTGTTCTGTTCCGTTCGTCTATCGCACGGCGGGGATGCCCACTCGGCTCGCCCGCTATACAACTTCCGCCCGTGTGTTCTGTCGCGCCTCACCGAACTCTGCCTGCGCCTTTCACACAGTCGTGTGTCATCGCCCGGTCCTCTCGTCCTTCGGCACGGGTCGCCCATGGGTCGCCCGCCCACCGTGTGTGGTGCGCCCTTAGGTCGCCCAACCAATATGTCGCCCGGTCCTTCGTTTGTCTACCCGAACTTGTCCTGTGCGTTTGTTTGCCCGGTCGGGTGACCGCACCCGTGTACTAAGCCTCGCCCAACCGCTATCCGCCAACCGCCCGTCGGGTCACCGTGCACGGGTCGACCTGCCCGTTTCGCCCGCGGGTCAAGCCTCCGCCGTGTGAAGTGTGGAGCGCGCCCTGCCCAAAACGCCAGGGCGTTACACGCCCGGGCGGGCGGGCGGGTGAGGGCGATTCTGGGAATCGCCCGGGCGCCCTCACCCACCCGCCCACCTGGCGCCCTCGCCCGCCCGGCGCCCTCACCCGCCTCACCCGCCCGGGCGCCCTCGCCCGCCCGCCCGACACCCTCACCCGCCTCACCCGCCTGGGCGCCCTTGCCCGCCCGGCGCGCTCACCCGCCCGGGCGCCCTCTCCCGCTCGCTCGCCCGGCGCCCCCACCCGCCTCACCCGCCCTGGCACCCTCACCCGCACGGCGCCCTCGCCCGCCCGCCCAGGCGCCCTCACCTGCTCGCCCGGGCAATTCCCGGAATCGCCCTACCGCCTGCCGGGAGGGGGCACGGGCTGCCCTGGTGGCGCGGCCGAGGCAGGCGCCACCCGGGCGGCCCACGCCCGCGCCCGCCAGGCGGCCGGGCGATTCCCGGAATCGCCCTGCCGTTTGCCTAGTGGGGGCGCAGGCCACCCGGGTCACGCCGCTGTGCGGCGGAGCCAGGCGTTACCCGGGCAGCCCGCGCCCCCGCCCGGCAGGCGGTAGGGCGATTCCCGGAATCGCCCTGCCGCCTGCCGGGTGGCCCGCTTCACCCCCTGGCAGGTGGCAGGGCGATTCCGGGAATCTCCCTACCGCCTGCCAGGCGGGGGCGCGACCGAGGCAGGGTGGGTCAGGGTGCCCGGGCTGGTAGGCGAGCGCCGGGTGGGTGAGGGCACGCGGGCGGGTGAGGGCACCCGGGCCCGACGGGTGAGGGCGCTCGAGCCGGGCAGGCGGGCGGGCCGGTGAGGGCGCCCCGGTGGGGGGGCGGGTGAGGGCGCCAGGCAAGGGGGCGGGTGAGGGTGCTCGGGCCTGGCGGGCGGGCGGGTGAGGGCGCCCAGGCCGGGCGGGCGGGCGGGTGAAGGTGGGTGAAGGCGCCGGGGCCGGGTGGGGGGCCGGTTGTGGGCACCCGTGCCAGGGGGAGGGGGGGTTGAGAGGGTTGGGGCGCGGGGGGTTGTGTGGGCGCCCGGGCGGGGGGGGTTGGCAGGGTGCCCGGGCCGGGTGGGTGAGGGCACCAGGGCCGGGGGGCGGGTGAGGGCGCTGGGGCCGGGTGGGGTGTCGGTTCTGTGGGCGGGTGAGGGCGCCCGGGCCAGGGGAGGGGGGCGTTGAGAGGGTTTGGGCACGGGGGGTTGTGTGGGCGCCCGGGCGGGGAGGGTTGCAGGGCGCCCCGGCCGGCGGGGGGGGTTGGGAGGGTTAGGGGGGCGGGGGTTGAAAGGGCGCCCGGGCCGGGCAGGGGGAAGGGTGAGGGTGCTCGGGCGGGCATTGGGTTGGGTTGGTAGGGATTAAAGGGGGCAGGGGTGCGGGGTGTGGGTGAAGGTAGTGAGGGTGTCGAGAAGGGGGTTAGAGGTAGGGGACGAGTCGGGCTATGGTGCCCACCCTAGCATGTTATGCTTGAAAACATGTTAAATTTATACTTAGGAAAGAAAAATGATATTCTACCAAAAACCTTAATGTGTTTTTTTTCCTCATAAACAACTTTGTTTGACACATAAAAATTTGGTTTTATTAGCATTTTTTTAAAATGTTGAAAATTGACCCTAAAAAAAAAAAATCATTATTCCAGTATCATCACTTTCATTTTGAAGCTATATTTTGCACGAAAATTTCATAGTAAAGTTCGTAGTTACTGCCATTTTTAAAACATGTTCAAAATTAACGCCTAAAAAATAAAAACATCGTTCCAGTATACACACTTTTCGTTTTTAGCACTGCTTTTGATGTTTTTTTGGGGTTTTTTGGCCAGAGTTCCCGTTTTGAGTTTATAGTTCCCGTTTCAAAGTTTACATTGTTTCAAAAAAATTGATGGGAAAACAATAATATGGGGCAAGAAGTATTCTAATACTGTAGAATGGGCACTGTCATCAGGTTTGGAATTTTTGAAGTTCATTCTAAATCATCCAATATTTGCGTCAAATATATTGTTATTACAATTTGTTGAAGTTCATAATGCACGAAGGCAAACGAGAGATATAAATTATTCTGATTTCCTGGAACAAATTAAAAAATGTATTAGATATACATATGAGTACTTTGATGTTGTTGATTTAGTTTGGTGGGAGTTTTTTTTCATTAATCAGAGCCATATTATTTCAAAATCAACAAATGGAGATATACTTTTGAATACTCCATTTATTTGGCCACAAAATATGTCAAATGAATATGAGGAAAGAAACATTGTTGAAAAACAACAATCTCAAGGTATTATTAATTATTCACAAGTAGAAAAAAGAGAAATGTATATTTTTTCCATAAGATCTCATGCATAATGTGAAGCCATGGAAAACATTTACAGGGGTTCAGTACAAGATATTAAGGAGGGTTGCATGATCGCAGTGTTAGCAGATGGAGATGCACATGACTATCCATTCTGGGTTGCCAAGGTTATAAAGGTCATTACAGAAAATGAAGATGTTGCACGTGTTGAAGTACATTGGTATGCCACACATACACACCCATTCAATGGTGTGTACAAGCCAGATATGGTAGTTAATAAAAAATTTGGCGGAAAGAGGAAAAGAAAGGGTAAAAATATAAATTGTCACTACACAGACCTCGTAAAAATGGAGGATACTGACATACTTGTTTATGACTTCAATTGAACAAAGAGAGGAACTCTTCACTTCAGGGCAATAGATATTATGAAGAGGTTGCTACTAGAAGAAACAATGTTGATATCGAAGTCTGTTGAACCCAGTCGTAGATATAGAATACTTTTAAAAGTTGAAATGTTGGGCATGCATGTTGACTCAGATGGGGCACTAGTTGATGAAAGAGAATAATAGGTAACATCTTCATCTACATCCAATCATTCATCTAAATGTTTGAATTATGATGGTATGCAAGAAAATATGAGTCATTTTGAATTATTGTCTAAGACAATTTATATAACTAATGTTTGCATGGTATCTTGAAATAAAAAAATTAACTTCCACATGATGTTACATGGAGTTATGAGTCATTTTTATGTTTGTTGGATTATATGTTTTAATTATGATGAATTTATTTGTTTAGAATATCCACAATGCAACCATAACCTAGACAAATAATTTATGTTTCATTCAATCTACAAGTATCGATATTTTGATTGATTTAGTCATATAATTTCTTCATAATGTCATGGTTGAAATATGTAGAAAACTTAAAGTCTTTTAATTCTGTGGTTGAAAATTTGTCAATTTTTTTTTATCTTTAATGTTATGGTTGAAAACAATTAGAATTTTAGCGATCTCTAGTGTCATGTTATTATATGTTTAACAACATGGATCAAAGTCGTTGGAATTTTAATGTGTTTTGGATCCCATTATTTTATCTTTAACACCATTACTAAAAAATGTTGAAATTGTACCCAGAAAAGAAAAATGTTATTCTACCAACAACATTAGTGTGTTTTTTCATTTGTTTTGCACAAAAACTTTGGTTTTACTTCCATTGTTTAAAAATGTTGAAAATTAACCCTAAAAAAGTAAAACATCGTTCCAAAATACACACTTTTCATTTTGGGGTTGTTTTTCATTTTCTTTTTGGGAAGGTGGGGGGGGGGGGTTGGCTAGAGTTCTTGTTTTGTGTTTATAGTTCCTGTTTCAAAGTTTACATTGTTGAAAACTAGACAAATCCAAAAAGTATAATGTTTGTCCTTATTCAAGAAAGACACATAGCAAATTATTTGGACCTTTCTCAACATTTTTTTTAATATCTTTATTAGAATTGACAAATTTTGAATTTTCTTAAGTAAAATGACAAAATCAAAATTCTAACAGAGTATATTATAGGCACCCTCAATGTTTTTAATTCCTTTGAATCCATCCATATGTGGCATCAATAATATCAACTTTGTGCAATTTCTAGACATTTTGAGCTAGATTTGACTAACTAAATTCAATAATTCCTTATCGAAAAATGTTGAAATTATTCACTAATTATATAACTTCAGTACTATATATGTGCCTAGGGAAAGACTCATGAAAAAAATTATCCACCACATGAAAGTCCTTCCTAATATCTTGGAGTGATAATTTGAGGACAACCTATTACTTCAAAGCATTGGGAGGACCGTTCATCAGTCAAATGTGTGCCCATGTTATCTATTCATGTTACAACAAGCCTTTACCCATCATCAATGACCATGGAAAAATATATGAGTATATATTGAACATTAGGCCATAAATCTATTATTAGTCATTTTGGGGTTCACAAAAGTGTGGATTTTATTTGTTAAAGGGTTTGTATACATCACCCAAAAGAGTCTCAATTTTCATAATATTGTAAAGACAAGAAGCATCTTGGAGTAATAGTTTGGGGACAACCTGTTACTTCAAAGCATTCGGAGCATCATTCATCAAGGAAATGTTTTCCCATGTTATCTATTCATGTTACAACAAGCCTTTATCAATCATCAATGACCATGGAAAAATATATGAGTATATATGGAACATTAGGCCATAAATCTACTAGTAGTCATCTTGGGGTTCATAAAGGTCTGGATTTTATTTGTTAAAGGATTTGTATCTATCACCCAAAATCACCTCAATTTTCATATTATTATAAATACAAGAGGCATCATTTTATTGCAATGGTGGGTGATGGAAACCTTAATTTCTTTTCTCTGATTGTATTACATGAAATTGGCTAGGAAGCAACTTTGAACATATCAATATAGAATCCAAAAGATTTGTTCATTTTGGGGATCTTTTTGCATGATATGGATGAATTTTGTGAATCCATACTCCAAAGGTACATTGATTCTCACTTTTTTGTTCTCCTTTGTGGGTATAATAAATCCATGTGGCACATTTTTTATCTGCCTAGCTAGACCTTTGTTGATGCTATAATTGTTATACAAATTTTCCTATATGAACTGGACTCTTCAAAACCTCTATTGACTTTCGTGTAGTAAAACAATTTCTTATAATCACAATCGCATCTTTTGGTTTGTAGTCAAGGTGCTTAATTATAACTGTTTTTGGTCGAAATATGTTTTGATGGGAAAATTTCTAGTTAATGCTATGGATGCAAACCTAAGTGGGTTTAAACTCTAGAGTGCTTAAACCCTATGTATGTGTTTGTGTGTGTGGTGTAGCAGAGTTTTGCAAAAAACATAGGAGAAGAGCTAGTAATCAAAGAATTCAAAGTATCAATGGCTTATCTTAAAAATCAATTCAACTCAAGCATCAACAATATCTGTAAGTTGAAAATAATATTTTTGTAAGCTGACTAGTTAATTCAAGCATGTGTACATTTTTAGTAGAAACTAACACCCTTTATTTTCTGAGCTAGTTCTTTTTTAAATTGACTCGAATTCATGAAGTATTGGATTTATTGAATACTATAATAATATATATGCTTGATGGTAAAATAATATTTAAGAAGGAAACTCATACTCATGTTTTAACCTATCAATAAGATTTGCAGGGAAAAAATAAATTTCTCCATCTTGAATCATAGCTCTGATGAGATGAATTATAGCAAGAGTCAACATTTTAAACTAGTTCTTTTCAAATCAATTTTAGTTTTGAATTTGAGAAAGAGTAATATCAATAGCTAGTACATCATCAAATAAGTAATAGTAATTTAGAAGAAGTTACAAATAAAAAATAAGATCTACATTCACTTCCCAAGCCCAACACTATGTCTTGGGAAGAAGTCATAGACAACATTCAAAGGATTAGTTTTGATTGTCAAAATAAAGTGATGTTTCACATTCCATACTATTCCAAACCAATAGAGCTCCAGAGCGTTGGTTTTCTTCAAAAAACATCTTCACCTATTCCACTTCCACGTGAGATCCCCAAATTCCTACTTCATCATTGAGTTTTCAACGTGGAGGGTCAATGTTCTGATATTCATCCTTGCTATCATTATAGAAAGCGTAATCATCCTTTAGACATAAGTTCTAGTCATAAAAACACTATAAGAGTAAATATTCACCATGGATGGATCAATTCTTGGCAGTGGTCATCAACAACCAAGAAGATATATCAGTGATATTTTCAATGCCATTTAAAGATATTTACACACCTTGGAGTGGATAGAATTTTAAATTCTCACCTTGTATTAGACAAACGAAGAATATTTATGATTTAAAATCAAACTTC